>OZ014525.1:326565108-326897608 GCA_963966055.1 Lathyrus aphaca
GCTGTAACCAGCTATCCGCCGTGGGTTGCTAATATAGTACCTGTGCCTAAGAAGGACGGCAAAGTAAGAATGTGTGTTGATTACCGGGATCTGAACAGAGCCAGCCCGAAAGATGATTTCCCTCTACCTCACATTGATGTATTGGTTGATAACACGGCTCAGTTCTCGGTATTCTCCTTCATGGATGGATTTTCAGGATACAACCAGATTAAGATGTCACCTGAAGACATGGAGAAGACAACATTCATCACACCCTGGGGCACATTCTGCTACAAGGTAATGCCATTTGGGCTCAAGAATGCCGGTGCAACGTATCAACGGGCTATGGTAACATTATTCCACGATATGATCCATAAAGAAATAGAATGTTATGTGGATGATATGATCGCCAAGTCCCTCACCGAAGAAGAACATCTGGTAAATCTGCTCAAATTGTTCAAGCGTCTGAGAAAGTACCAACTGAAGCTGAACCCCAACAAATGCACATTCGGGGTGCGATCCGGTAAGCTGCTAGGATTTATTGTAAGCGAGAAAGGGATTGAAGTTGACCCTGATAAAGTCAAAGCTATTCAAGAGATGCCTGCACCGAAAACTGAAAAAGAAGTTCGAGGGTTCTTAGGTCGATTGAACTATATCTCCCGGTTCATATCTCACCTCACAGCAACCTGCGAACCCTTGTTCAAGCTATTAAGAAAAGAACAGACAGTCAGGTGGAACGAAGATTGCCAGAAGGCTTTTGACAAGATCAAGGAATATCTGCAAGAACCTCCAATCCTCATGCCGCCAGTTGAAGGAAGACCTCTGATAATGTACCTGACAGTATTAGAAGAGTCAATGGGGTGTGTGTTGGGCCAGCATGACGAGTCTGGTCGAAAAGAGTATGCAATATACTACCTAAGCAAAAAGTTTACCGACTGTGAACAACGTTATTCACTGCTCGAGAAAACTTGCTGTGCTTTAGCGTGGGCTGCTCGCCGACTGAGACAGTATATGTTGACCCACACTACTTTGTTGATCTCGAAGATGGACCCAGTCAAGTACATATTTGAGAAGCCAGCGCTTACCGGACGGGTTGCAAGATGGCAAATGATCCTTACAGAATACGACATACAGTACACATCTCAGAAAGCCATCAAGGGCAGTGTATTGTCTGAATATCTTGCTGAGCAACCCATTGATGATTACCAGCCAATGAGATTTGACTTCCCTGATGAAGACATCATGTTCATTAAAGCAAAAGATCATGAAGAGCCTATTCACACCGAAGGGCCTGACCCGGAGGAAGAATGGATTATGATGTTCGATGGGGCTGTTAACATGAATGGCCGTGGTGTCGGTGCAGTACTTATTACACCCAAAGGAGTTCACATGCCTTTCTCGGCAAAACTCACTTTCAACTGCACTAACAACGAAGCTGAATACGAAGCTTGCATTATGGGTCTTGAGGAAGCCATTGACCTCAGGATCAAGACACTGACCGTATTCGGAGATTCAGCTTTGGTAATCAATCAGACCAACGGAAAATGGTATACACATCAGGATCATCTGATACCTTACAGGTATTATACAAGAAGGTTATTGACTTTCTTCACAACAGTCAAACTTGAGTATATCCCTCGGGATGAGAATCAGTTTGCAGATGCCTTGGCTACCATTTCGTCCATGATCAAAGTTCAAGCTGCTAACTTTGTACCTCAGATTTCAGTATCGAGACTTGATAGACCAGCATATGTATTCGCAGCAGATGTTGTCAAAGACGATAAGCCTTGGTTCCATGATATTAAGTGCTTCTTGGAGGATCAAACATACCCACCTGGGGCATCTTCCAATGATAAGAAGACCTTGAGAAGGCTTGCTGGAAGTTTCTTTCTGAACACTGATGGGTCTTTATACAAGAGGAACTTTGATATGGTACTCCTCCGATGTGTTGACAAGACGGAAGCAGATTTGTTGATGCATGAAGTGCACGAAGGCTCTTTTGGTACCCATGCTGGAGGACATGCAATGGCCAAGAAATTGCTAAGATCAGGTTACTACTGGATCACAATGGATGCCGACTGTTGTGCCTATGCCAGAAAATGCCATAAATGCCAGATTTATGCAGATAAGGTGCATGAGCCTCCCAATCCCTTGAACATAATGTCTTCACCCTGGCCCTTTGCCATGTGGGGCATTGATATGATTGGCAAGATCGAGCCAACTGCTTCGAATGGTCACAGATTCATCTTGGTCGCCATTGACTATTTCACCAAATGGGTTGAAGCAGCCTCATATGCAAATGTTACAAGGCAAGTGGTAGCCCGATTTCTGAAAAGAGATATCATATGTCGATACGGAGTTCCCGAGCGAATCATTACTGATAATGGTTCCAATCTCAACAACAAGATGATGGCCGAACTATGCCGGGACTTCAGGATCCAACATCACAATTCTTCTCCTTACAGACCAAAGATGAATGGTGCTGTTGAGGCGGCAAATAAGAATATCAAGAAGATTGTGCAGAAGATGGTAGTCACCTATAAAGACTGGCATGAAATGCTACCATTTGCCTTGCATGGGTATCGCACGTCAATCAGGACGTCCACTGGGGCAACCCCGTATCAACTTGTGTATGGTATGGAAGCGGTCCTGCCAGTTGAAGTTGAATTACCCTCTCTGCGGGTACTGATGGATGTTAAGCTGAACGAAGCAGAATGGGTTCGGGCCCGATACGAGCAGCTGAGTCTGATCGAAGAGAAAAGATTGCCTGCAATCTGTCATGGGCAGCTGTATCAGAAGAGAATGAAGAGAGCCTTCGATCAGAAATTCAGGCATCGAGAGTACCAAGTGGGAGATCTTGTGCTGAAAAGAATCCTCCCTCCTCATACAGACCACAGGGGCAAATGGACTCCAAATTACGAAGGGCCATTCGTGGTAAAGAAAGTTTTCTCTGGTGGAGCACTGATGCTCAGCACCATGGATGGTGAAGATTTCCCGTCCCCTGTGAATTCAGATGTAGTTAAAAAATACTTCGCATAAAAATGACCCGCTGGACATAAAAACAGAATGTAAGTCCAGGCAAAAATAGGGCATCCCGGCGAGTCAAAAACAGAATAAAAGACTCGGGCAAAAAAAAGGGAAATAAATAAAAAATGTACACCCGCTGAGTTGAAAAGCCACATTGGACAACTCAGGCAAAAATGGGTATCCCGATGGATTGAAAACCCGAAAGGGCGATCCATGCAAAATAAGGGAATAAGCGAACAACTGCACTCTGGATTCGTCTGTATCACTGACAACTTGGAAAGCTTTGATAGAATCAAGCTTCAATCAGAATCAACTTTCTTCAGAAAGCAAGACGAGAAGAACGTCATTGTCATACGAGTCATAGCAGAAGAGGAAGCTCCTTAAAGCGTCGTCAACACTGCCAGCATTTTGTTTCTCAATTTGTAACAATCTCCTCATTTCAGGGGATATGTTCCTTTGACTGTACCTCGCCAATTCAGGGCATATGAATTAATAAAATCAGATTTCTCAGTCATGTTTCGTTTTGTACATTTTCATTTTTTGCAAAGAATGTCTGATATCTTAAAAGAAAAAAACTGATTGCATAAGAGTACAGATGATTGTCACTAAAAATAGGAACACATGCTTACAGGGAATATACTTACTCTTGAGAATGCTTGACTCCTATGACGGAATCCAGTAAAGGATACCTCGGGACCTTTTGTGCGTCTCCTTATCTTTGCAGGATTGCAGGTATCCAGAACGCAACCTGGGGCATGCAAGTTACGTCTCAGCAAGCTGGCGAATCATTATCAACTCGGTCTATCTTCCACGTGGCACTGGAAGGTGCCCACTTCCCCAGCAAAGTTGCCAAATCAACATACACTCAATCTCAGCATCTGAAATGCTCTATCCCCAGCTGAGTTGCCTCTCACAATCCCCCAGCCGAGTTGCCATTTCATCCTCAGTTGAGTGCAGAAGTCAGGGAACCATCTCCCCACAGAATCCCCAGCCTCTATCCAGAAGAGCGGCGCATAGAAGATCACAACAGAGTGAAGAAAGCATCTACAAACCCCAGCTGGGTCCCGTATTATAAGGATATGTCAACCAGTGACCTATATCCCCAAATGAATACATCTCACCAGATCTACCAATGATCTCATCCCCAGCTGGGAGGTCCGTTCAAGCAGATCAACCAGGGATCTTCACGGCAACGGGATCCGAATCCCGGTCCGATTATCTTTGCATAATCATGGCATTTGCATCATATTATCCCCTCAGAGCGTAGCATTCCGTCTACTACGGAGCATTACGGCAAAAATCAAACGCATAGCATAATCATAAGCCATGTTCTGAATTAACACTTGTGAATAATAACTGTTCATCATCATTGTACAGAAATCCTCACCAGAGTCCCAGCAAAAGCAGTTGCCTCTCAAATCACAAACACTACCATATACACCCTTTGATACCCGTCCGTATCATCACTCCCCAGTAGAGTTGCCTGAACACTCTTTATAACAAAATCACCCGTATTACAGATACTTCATGACACCCGTCCGTGTCATATTACCAGCAGAAAGCCAAAGACATCCTCTTTGCACCCACACATACCTATATATACACTTTCCTGACACCCGTCCGTGTCATATCCTCAGCGCAGTCATCTATACTTTGACACTCGTCCGTGTCGCTCTCCCCAGCAGCTAAAACACTCATCTATATGTACTCACTACTCACGATACACTTATACAGCTACTCGTCCGTATCTTGTATACACAACACTTATCTCCCCACAGATTCGACAGTAGTTCTTGTTCTTTGTTAACCAGTTGGTACTCGTCCGTATCATCATCTCAGAACATTACGTCTAATGTTTGTTTCTACATGATACTTGTCCGTATCATAGTCTTAAGGTTGCTCGTCCGCATCTTTAATCCATACACTGTGTCTTCTTGAATATAGACACTCGTCCGTGTCTACTATTCCCCAGAAGAGTCCCTTCAGATGCAACACTCGTCCGTGTTCTTTGTTAACCCGTTGATACTCGTCCGTATCATCATCTCTGAACATGTGTCAGTTTGTTTCTGCATGATACTCGTCCGTATCACAGTCTAAGGATGCTCGTCCGCATCTTTAATCTATACACAATACCGAACACTTATACTTTCTCTTCTTGGTTGTAAATACTCGTCCGTGTTTACTATATCCCCAGTAGATTGCCAACAAGGCAAATTTTCCTTCTTATCTAACACTCGTCCTGTGTTATGATAAACCCTGAGAGCAGCCGTACCCTGCTGAGTGGTCGTCCTCCACTTCTTGATGGTCGTCCTCCATCATGCTCGCCCGATGGCCGTCCCCATCGTTGACCCTTTCTATCCGATGGCCGTCCCCATCGTTGATTTTAGCAGCCGTCCCCTGCTAGGTGGTCGTCCTCCACCTTTTGATGATCGTCCTTCATCATTTTGTCCGATGGCCGTCCCCATTGTTGATTTTGATTACCTGGCATTCGTCCTATGTCATGAGAAACCTCGAGAGCAGCCGTACCCTGCTGAGTGGTCGTCCTCCACTTCTTGATGGTCGTCCTCCATCATGCTCGTCCGATGGCCGTCCCCGTCGTTGACCTTTTCTATCCGATGGTCGTCCCCATCGTTGATATTTTCGGCAGCCGTACCCTGCCAGGTGGTCGTCCTCCACCTTTGATGGTCGTCCCCATCATATTTCTTTTATCCCCAACAGAGCAGTCGTCCCCTGCTAGGTGATCGTCCTTCACCTTTGATGGCCGTACCCCATCATCTGTTTATTTCATTTATTCTTTAACCCGATGGCCGTCCCCGTCGTGGTCCCTTTTCCTTTTAGCCCGATGGCCGTCCCCATCGTTGGTTACTTTACCTTCATGAACTTGATGGCCGTCCCCGTCATGTTTCATTAATTTCCAGAGAATTTTACAGCTTTATCTTGATGGCCGTCCCCATCACGATTTTATTTTCCCCAGCTAGTCGGCCGTCCCCGTCTTGGCTTTACCTTTTATCCCCAGCATGTCGGTCGTCCCCGTCATTGCTATTTACCCAGCAGTCGTCCTCTGCTCGACGGTCGTCCTCCGTTGCCCACACTTTACAATATACTTTATTTTCTTTTACAATCTATATCCCTTTTCTTCTTCATTCTGCGAGTGCAAATTTTGGACTGTCTTTGGTATTCAACCACAAGTTATCTCGCTTGCCTGTTAAGCCTTTGCTTACAACCTGCACAACTAACTCATGTTTGAATAGGGGCAGCTGTAAACACCCCAAATTTTCCCTCACCCATTTCACCATGGCTTGTGATCACTCTCATATGCATAAACACAATCATATCATCTCACATCTCATTTTTGATTCACTGCATAGATTCTAAGTCATCGGCACCTAGGGTTTGTGATCTGAGCAATCTCAGGGCATCTTGAGCCACTCCAAAGGCAACCAATCAATTCAAAGAGGTCTACATGTGTTCTTATATCATATTCCATCTCCTCAAAGTCAAAAATGCAAAGGAGTCACAAGAACTAGGGTTTGAGTGGGTGCAGAGCCAGGTTTGACTGCACAGTTGACTGAAAATTAGGGTTTTGGTTTCAGAGGCCATAACTCCAAATTTTTTGGTCATTCTTGTTTCCATTGGTCTCTATATGGTATAGGGAGTATGCATATCAATTTTCATGAAGAAATTCCATGGGGAAGTCATCTGATCAAGGGTTGACTTTTCAGACAAGTCAGTGCAAAATCAGGGCATCTGAGACCCCCAATGACCCAACCAATGGGTGATCTTCATCATTTTGAGTGTATATGATCTTTATTTGATCATGGAAGAAGGTTGAAGTTCACAAAAATCAAGAATTTAGGGTTTTTGCAAATGTTGACTTTTTGGGCATAGTTGACTTTTCAAGAATGCTTCATTTTAGGTCATTTTTCAAGCCTTGATTCTTGATCCAAAAATGCTTCAAATGAAAAAACTTTGGTCATGAAAGTTGTAGATCTCATCTTTCCCTTTTCAAAAAATACAAGAACATGATCAAACTCTTCTTGGATCAAAAGTTATGGTGTGACAAAGTTGGCTAAAATCATTGATTTTCAAGGCATGCCTCAAATGAGAATTTTGCAAAATCATGGACCAAGGCCAATTGCAACCTCTAATTCATTTCAAACCAGTATGCAAACATCCTCTAAGTCATAAAATTCAGATTTGAACCAAGAATGCCCATGGTTATGGTTCATGTAACAAGACTTTTCTCATAAAGTTTCAAAAAAGCAACAAGTTGCAAAACCACTCATTTCTCTTCACCAACTTGCAGCATTGGCCCTTGAACCAAGCTAACCCTTTCCCCTCATTTTGCTGCGCATAGCCCATGCCTTGTACCAAGCCTAGATCATGAGCCATGCTTGCCTTACACAAAATGTGACTTTTTGCAAAAGCAAACTTACCAATCACTATAGGCCAGGTCACATCATCTGACCTATAGGATTAAAATACATTATCATTTTGCAAGCCATTTCATGTACAAGGCAAGGCTGAAACCATTCACAAGACACACATTCACAAAACACTCCATCTTGCAAGTTGCTTCGAATCTCTCTGCCCAGCCTTCAAACACTCAAACCATTTTCACCATTCAACTCACCATACTTCATAGACCTAAAACCACCAAGAGCCAGGCCTGAAACAAGAAAGAATCCCCCATTGCCATTCTTCACCTCAGCCTGCATTTTCATTCGAAACTCTCTCCATAGCTCACAAACACCCAAACAAATACCATAGATCTTCTCCACTCATTGTTCTGATCACATAGAACCCATCACAATGACCTGAAACTGCCTGAAACTCCATTGCCATTTCTGACTGAGCTTGAGCAGAAGCTGTCGAAACTCATCAACCAGCCAACATAAATTGTTCTAAAGCATTCAAACACCATCAAGAGGTCCTAAGGAGTGGATTGCACTGAGGGGAGTGGCCAGAAAGTCATCAGGTTGAAAGCTCCAAATCTCAGGTAGCTTGAAAATTATTTTTCCAGAAATTGTTTTTCATGTTATAAACTTGTTCCTTATGTTCCACTGAATATCCTGGTGCTCTTAGTTTTTGAAATGGTGCTGGAATGAGCATTTAATTTCTCTCTGAAACCTGCGTGCCCTAGTTTTCATTTCCTTCGATTCAGCTTATCTAGGAAAAAGAAATTTGTTTTGAGAGAGGGGTTTGATTCGTGAGTGGTTGGAGAACATTTCCCAATTCGTAGATTTTGTTTTTGTTACGTTTTGAGGGTTTTGGGGATTTCTCAGGGGGATGCTGGCCGGAGAAGACGACCGGAAGTCTTCTCCGGCAGCCTGAAGGTGTTTAAGCCCTAATTGCGTGATTAATGATCATTTGAATGTGAGCCGTAGATGGCCTTTGACCTGTTGACTTCCCTCCAGTTTGGATGGCCCAGATCATTTCGTTTGCCCTAATCCACTTAATTAGTTTTAATTAATTCGTAATTAAATTAATTTGGCCAGATTGAATCCAGACCCTCCATTCACGCGCCAGTCAACCAATTTGAATCCAGACCCAATCCTGGCCCTCCATCCTGATTACTTCTCCTTTTATTTAATTTTAATTCATTTTCTTTTCCTTTTTATTTGCATATTTATTTTAAAATAGTAAAAAATTCCTAAAAATTATGAAACTTTTTCCTTAGAGTTTTATTAATTTTTATGACACAAAAATATTTTTATTTTATTTTTTATCATTAAAAAAGTATTTTTAAATATTTAAAAGATTATTTTTAATTGATTAATGGGAATTAATTAATTAAAAATACTTTTAGGTATTTAAAAATTACAAAAAAATTCATGAAATGTTCTAAGGCATTTAGAAACATTGTCCAACCTTCAAACCAAATTTCTTTTTTGATCTTGATGCATTTTAAGAATTTTTCATTGAATTAAATCATTTTTTATGCATTATTTTGATCATGGGTTCAAAAATTCATTTCTGCCTATCTAGGAAGAGTTGGGCATTGGTTCTTCTTGCATTGTTTTATGTTTGGCATGTAGTTTCTAAGATAAAATGGCCATGATTTGATCTTGCATTTTCCAATTGTTTGGCATTTCTTTTGTTAAGAACCCTAAAAAACCCTAATAACTTAGAAAAATCATAGCTTGAGATTGGTTAAGAGTTGAGAGCTCCCCTTTGAACCTTGGTTTAGTATAGGTTTAGGGTTTCTTTGGGTATCATTTTCCATTTTTTATCTTAGGGTTTGCTTCTGCTTTTGGTTTTGGTTTGATGTTTGATTCATAAACCCTAATGTGAGCTTTCATTTGCATCCTCCTTGCATTCTCTTGCATAACATGACTTGTCTTTGCATTTTATGCATTCTTGTGTTTCATTTGACATCTTAAGACATATAGGAAGCATGTTTGATCATTGCATCACATATTTGCCATGTCATTTGCCTTGTATGCTTCATAACTTTTCATGCTCATCTATGCTTCTAAGCTTGCATCATTTGCATTCATGAACATTGTATGAACATCTCCATGTCTTGCCTCATGTTTGTAGCACTCCATAACATCATTATCATCATCAACATGCTTCTGGTTTTGCTTAGCATCATACCATTTCATCTCATTTTGCATTGCATTGTATTTCTTTCTAACATTTCAGGTGGTAAGTGACTTTGAGAAGTGAATTTTCCTTCACTTCTCATAACTTTTCTTTTCACCTCTCTTGCATCCATTGCTGAATTTATATATGTGTTTGAGATTGAGCTTGCTCATTCTTGTTTCTCCCACTTTCTTTCTTCAAGTGACTTGACTTCTTGAATGAAGCAAGTCACTTTGCTTCTCTTGATCTTGTTCATCTGCTTCCTAGTGGTTCTCTTTGAGGATTGTTCTTGTAAACCTCACAAACCTTAGGAACAACCATGTATGACAATGATTAGGGTTTTTATTAGTCTCCCCTCTTAGTTTTACCTTTGTGTCTCTTTTGAGTCTTCTCTTCTCATCTCATAATCAGGGACTAAACCCTAAAGGCTTTAAGGCTTTGTGATTAAGCTTATGCCTGCATCCTTCTATTAGGATGGAGTGTATAAATTTAATCCTAAGTGTTAAACCCTTAATGTGTTTAAATACCTTAATCAATTCACTTAATAATCATCAAGACATCAAGCTTGTAACTTGGGCCTTGCATTAGGGTTCTAATTCTTCCTTAATTGGTTAAGAAGGACTAACCCTAGTGTTAATGGACAAGTCCCCCTCAAGTTGTCTTACAAACCATAAAAATCATTTCTTCATCTTATCATTAACTAAAATCCATCTAATAAAGGCTTTGTGTTGTCATGAGGTTAATCCCTAATCATGGATTAAGTTGGGGAGTCTTCCCCAGCTTAAACATTCTCATCTATTATCCTTCTATTAGGATGGTGTAATGAGTCTGTTTAATCCCTGATTATGGCTTAATCTCATTACTCAACACTAAACAAAAACACCAAAAACATCTAAATAATCACAAGTAGGTTAATGATCTTAATCCTACATCAAAGGTGATTAAGTGTGAGAATCTGACTTCACACTTAAGGTATTCTCATTACCCCTAATCAGAGGGAAGATGTGATGGGTTTACTAAATCCATTGGTTTAGGCTTAAGCTCATTAACTTACGACAAACTTTCAAAAGCAATAAAAGACTGAAAACTCAAAAACAAACAATAATCGTCTCCTACGGGATTCTTTTCTCATCTCACTCACTCATAATCGAGAACTCGCTTCTTCCGTCTAATGCAAGACAGTTTGCATCTGTGCCAGACAGATCATACACTTGAGCATAGGCAAGTAAGCAGTTCACAAGTCAATTCATCTTTCAGTCTCTTTGGGTCGAACTACGGTGTTCTGACTTCCTCATTGCACGAGAGGATACATAGGCATAACTTAACAGTTATCGAACAAAAGTCTCTGTACATTCCCCCTCTTTCCGGCTTCATTCTTTAGCCTCATTATCATGAGCATTTCATTCTGTTCCTACACTGACACCTTCATACTTCATATCACTTATACACTTTACACTGACACCTGTACATCTTTTCCAGCTCATTTACACACAAATTGCACTGACACTACCCCTTTAAGGCACAAATCTTTCAAGCGTGGATCCCGTCGAGTACGACGGACAATCTGGGTGCTAATACCTTCCCAGGTTGTAACCAACCCCCTTTCTCAGTCTCTCTGGTTCGCAACCGTCTTATCCATATCTTTTCTAGGTCTATGCAGCATTGCCTTTCCTCCGGGATAAAAATGCCTAGCTGGCGACTCTATTCATTCTCCAGTGAGTTCACGGCTGTGTGTTCTCATTGTCCCTCTCGCCGACCGTTCGCGTCTGTACCTTTATTTGGACTTAGCTTCATTTATCGGGAGCGACATCAATCTTTTATTGCTTTTTTGGAGTTTGTCATAAGAAAATGAGCTTAAGCCTAAACCAAGGGTTAGTAAACTCATCACATCCTCCCTCTGATTAGGGGTAATGAGGATACTGTAAGTATGAAGTAAACACCTCACACTTAATCACCATGATGTAGGATTAAGATCATTGACCTACTTTGTTATTATTTAGATGTTTTTGTGGTTTTTGTTTAGTGTTAAGTAATGAGTTTAAGCCATAATCAAGGATTTAATGGACCCATTACACCATCCTAATAGAAGGATAATAGATGAGGACATTTAAGTTGAGGAAGGCTCCTCAACTTAATCCATGATTAGGGATTAACCTCATGACAAAACAAACCTTAATTAGAGTGGATTTTAGTTAATGATATGATTAAGAAATGAATTTTATGGTTTGTAAGACAACTTGAGGGGGACTTGTCCATTAACACTAGGGTTAGTCCTTCTTAACCAATTAAGGAAGAATTAGAACCCTAATGCAAGGCCCAAGTTACAAGCTTGATGTCTTAATGATTATTAAGATGAATTGATTAAGATATTTAAACACATTAAGGGTTTAATACTTAGGATTAAAGTTATACACTCCATCCTAAGAGAAGGATGCCGGCATACCCTTAATCACAAAGCCTTAAAACCTTAAAGGTTTAGTCTCTGATTATGAGATGAGAAGAGAGACACAAAAGAAGACACAAACGTAAAACTAATGGGGGACTAATCAAACCCTAATTTTGATCATACTTTGATGTTCCTAGGGTTTATGAGGCTTTCAAGAGATCTTCAAGAGAAAAGTCACCATGGAAGAAGCAGGATGAAGAGAAGGAGAAGCAGAGAGAAGCAGGACAACTTGCTTCACTTAAGAAGACAAGTTGCTTGAAGAAAGAAAGTGAGAAGGAGACATGAATGAGAAAGCTCACTCTAATACACAAGTAAAAATGCAGAAATGAATGCATAAGAGAGATGAGGAAAGATTATGAGAAGTGAAGGCAAATTCACTTCTCAATAACTTACCACCTGAAAAGTTAGTAACAAGGAATGAAATGAAGTGAAAATGAGATGAGATGCAATGATGCAAACCAAAACCAGAAGCATAAACATTATGTTAATGATGTTAAGGGATGATGCAAACACATGTCAAGGATTGTGGATGATCATACAAGGATGAGGATGCAAATGAAGCATGCTTTGAACCATAAAAGTTCATGAAAGCATATGACATCAAATGGAAGCAAAACATGGCAAATGGATGATGTAATGCTCAAGCATGATTCTAATGTGTCCTAACATGTCTTAGGAGTCATGTGAATGCACAAAATGTCATGGCAAGCTCATGTATGCAAGCAAATGAGAGATGAATGCAAATGAAAGCCAAAATTAGGGTTTATGCACAAGACACAAAGCAAAATCCAAAATCAGAAGCAAATGACAAGATAAAAAAATTGAAAATAGGATCAAAGGAACCCTAACCCTACATAAGTTCACTACCCAAAGGAGGGGACCTAACTCTTAACCTAATGGGAGTGATGATTTTCTCAAGTTGGCTAGGGTTTTAAGGCACTTCAAAAGGAAAAATGCACATCAAATTGAAAATGAGAGATAAATTCAAACCAATTTTACCCTAGAAACTACATGATATGAAGAATGCAATGCAAAAAGAATCAACATCAAACTCTTCATGGTTAGGAAGAATGAATTTTTCTAATTTAGAACAAAAATATTGCCTTTTAAGAACTTTAATTCCAAAGAAAAATGTCAAAGTAGGTCAAGAACCAAAAAGAAATTTGTTTTGTGAGTTTGATAATGTTTCTAAATTTATTAAAATGCAATGTGAATTTTTTTTGTGATTTTTAAATACCTAAATGTATTTTTAATTAATTAATTCTCATTAACTAATTAAAAATAATCACTTAAATGATTTAAAAAAAATTTAATGAAAAAAATAAAAATAAAAATATTTTTGGGTTCTGAAAATTATTTAAAGATTTGATAAAAATGTTCAGAATTTTTTGATGTATTTTGCTATTTTTAATAAAATGATAAAGAAAATGCAATTAAAATGAATTTAAAATACGAATTAATGAAAGTAATCAGATCCAGTGGCTGAGGTTCAAAGAGAACAAGGGGGTAATTGACTTCGCACGCTAATGGACGACCCACATTCAAACTTCACTAATTATGATTAAACCCTAATCTGATGCCCTAATTACTTTCAGGTGACCGGAACAGTGTTCCGGTCATCTTCTCCGGCCATCCAATTCTTCAATCTCACTCAATACGCAATCCTAAGCTCTCTAACTCTCCAGAATAAATCATCTAACAACCCTAAACATGAATCCAGCCCTAAAACTCATTTATTTCTACTCAAGATCAAGAATCAAAGCCAAACGGAAAATACGCAAAAAATTTCAGAGGTTCAATACATGCTTAATACTTGACCATTTTCAAAACTAAACACATCAGGATCATCAGTGAATCATGGAGAACCAATTAGAAACTCAAAAACACGTTTTTGGAAAAAAATTTCTTGATGATACCTGAAATGAAGCTTTCGAAAATGGAGCTTTCTGGCCAGTTTCTTGCTTCAAACAAGCTCCAATGATCCTCCTCAGGTGTTTGTGATACTTAGCTGGAGTTTAAATGGACTCAAGAAGAAGTTGGCAGAAGTTCAGTTTGTGAAGTGTGAAAATCGTATTTTTGATTCTGGGCTTTTTAGGGCAAAGTGATGATTGGGAAATGATCAGAGGGTTAGGGTGAGTTGTTCTGTGGAATTTGTTTTGAGGTTTGAGGCTTGTGTGATGAGTTTCGAAGCAAAATGCATAAAGAGGGATTTTGGTGAATGCTGTGTTATGAGAGGTTTCAGCTTGTGTTGTGTGTTTTGTTGAGTTGCTTTTGGTCTATGTATCAACTTCTAATAGGTCAGAGAGTTGTTATGGGCTATGTTGATTGGTATGGCTTGTTTTGCAAAAAGTCAAGGTTAGGTGTCCTTTGAGGTATGGGCAAGTTCAGGCCAAGGACAAATGCATGTCTAGTGCATCTGTGATCAAGGAGAACCATGGAAGTGAGATTGAGGCAAATCAGCAAGTGGATTGAAGCTTATGGGGGGTTTTGCAATTTTCATTAAGTTTGGCCCTTTCTTGATTTCTTCATGCACAAATCATGAAACTTGGAAATTCTTGGGCCAATTCTGACTTTTAGGCATTGCATTATGTTTGTATGATGATTAGAAGTCACTTAGAGGTCACATTTGGTTTTGGTAAGTGTTTTTGCAAGTTTCCTCTTTGGCACAAAAGTGAAAATTTAGTGATTTTGTCCAACTTTGCAAGGCCATAAATTTTGTTCTAAAATGAATTAGAATGAGTTCTTGTACTTTTTGAAAATGGGAGGATCCAATATACAACTTTCATGACCAAGAATTTTTCATTTGAAGCATTTTTGAATCAAAAAGAGGAGGTTGAAAAACTTTCCCAAAATGGCAAGTTTACATTACAAGTCACTTTCCCAAAATGGCAACTTTGCAAATGGCTTGAAATTCTTCAATTTTGTGAACTTCCAACGTCTTCTAAGATCAAATAAAGATCATACACATTCAAAATGATGGATAAGACCCTTTGGTTGGATGATTGGGGGCCTCAGATGCCCTGATTTTGCACTGACTTGCTCAAGAAGTCATCTATTGATCAGATGCCTTCCCCATTGAATTTCTTCATGAAAATTGGTATGCATGATCCTCATATCATATAGAGACCAATAGAAACAAGAATGACCAAAATTTTAGGTCATCTGTGTTGTTAAGCTTGGCTCTGCTTCCATGCCTTCCCTCAGTTCTTGTGATTTTTGACTTTCTTGATCTTGGGAGGATGCAATATGATGCTTGAACATACATGGACCCTCTTGAGAAGATTGATGAGCTTTGGAGTGGCTCAGATAGCTCATGGATTGCTCAGATCACAAACCCTAGATGCAGATGCCTTAGAACCAATGCAGTGAAGCAAAAATGCTCTATGAGATGATATGATTAAACTATGCAATATGAAAAGAATCACAAGCCATGGTGAAATGAGTGAGGGAAAATTTGGGGTGTTTACAGCCGCCCCTATTCAAACATGAGTTAGCTGTGCAGGATGTAAGCAACGGCTTAACAGGAAAACAAGATAACTTGTGGTTGAATACCAAAGACAGTCAAAGATTTGCACTCACTGAATGAAGAAGAAAAGGGATATAGATTGTAAAAGGAAGTAAAGTATGATTATAAAGTGCGGGCGATGGATGAAGACCGTCGAGCTGAGGACGACTGCTGGGGATGAAGTAATGACGGGGACGACGGACATGCTGGGGAAATAGAGGGATCATGATGGGGACGGCCATCAAGTAAAGAAACAAGACTCTTTGGGGATTTAAAGGTTAAGTTAATGACGGGGACGACCATCAGGTTTATGAAATAAAGGATGAGGGACGATCATCAAACGTGAAGGACGATCACCTAGCAGGGGACGGCTGCTCTGTTGGGGATAAGGATGAAGGACGGTCATCCAAGGTGAAGGACGATCACCTGGCAAGGTACGATTGCTGAAAGTATCACGACATAGGACGAATGTCGGATGAAAAGGTCGATGATGGGGACGGCCATCGGATAAGCATTGATGAAGGATGATCATCAAGAGGTGAAGGACGATCACCTAGCAGGGTACGGCTGCTCTCAGGGTTTATCATGACATAGGACGAATGTCAGATAGAAAAAGGGGGTTCCAATAGTGGAGACTTCGCTGGGAGAAAGATGAGGGACGGTCATCTAAAAGGTGAAGGACGATCACCTGGCAGAGTACGGCTGCCAAAAGTATCATGACATAGGACAAATGTCAGATAGAAAAGAAATTTTCTTTTTACTAGCGATTTGATGATAACTCTTCTGGGGAACGGTAGACACAGACGAATGTCTAGATGTAAGAAAGAAAAGGGTGTAAGTATTTGACGCTGTGTGTAGGTTAAAGATGCGGACGAGCATCCTTAAGACTTTGATACGGACGAGTATCAGTAGAAAACAAACGCTGACGCATGTTCAGAGATGATGATACAGACAAGTATCAACTAGTTAACAAAGAACACGGGAAAGTGTTGAATCTTGAGAAAGATATGTGGTGTAACCAAGATACGGACGAGTATCCGAAGTAAGTAAACATGAGTGAGACACAAACGAGTGTTCAACTGGCTGGGAGAGCACGACACGGACGGGTGTCGGAAGAAGTGTATCATAAACAAGTATTTGGTTCCCAAAGTGTCTTTAGGCAACTATGCTGGGGAAGGTGACACGGACGGGTGTCAGGGAAGTGTATACATATGTATCTGTCTGTAGAGAACGTTCGGGCAACTTTACTGGGGAATGATGACACAGACGAGTGCCAAAAGGAACATGTATCTGTATTTGTGAGTGCAAAGAGGATGCTTTGGCTTTCTGTCGGGGAATTCGAGAGGTATTTTGTATTTTGTTGATGGAATGTCAGTATTTATAAGTGTTTGATTCGAAACATGGCTTATGATTATGCAATATGTTTGATTTTTGCCGTAATGATCCGTATTAGACGGAATGCTACGCTCTGAGGGGAAATATGATATGAATGTTATGATTATGCAAAAGATACCGATCCGGGATTCGGATCCCGTTGCGGAGAAGATTCCTGACTGATCTGCTTTGGAAGAATGTCCCAGCTAAGGATGAGATCATTGGTAGATCTAATATATCTGACTCTGTTTGGGGAATAAGTCGCTGATAGACCTATTTTTGGTGAGGAAGGGGCCCAGCTGGGGTCCGTGGAAGCTTTCGTCACTTTATTATGAGATCTTCTGGCACTGCTCTTCTGGATAGAGGCTGGGACTCTGCGGGGAAATGGTTCCTTGTTTAACACTTGGCTGAGGAGGAATGATCACTGAATGACCTTCCTTGAGGGTGATGATGTCTGGCAACTCAGCTGGGGAGAGGGCACCCCTGATGCTATTTGGGAGATGTGCTGAGTAAATAATGATTTGGCATCCTGCTGGGGAGAAGCTTTCATGCCCCATGTTGTGCGTTGGATACCTGCAATCCTGTTATGACAAAAAACGTACAAGTACCCCGAGGTATCCCTTACTGGATTCCATCATAGGAATTTAGGCACTCCCGGGAGCAAATATATTTCCTGTAAGCATGTAATTTAGAAAAGACACATCTGTATTTATGCAATCATTATTATGAGGACATCGGACATTTTTGCAAACGAAAATAAAACCTACGAGACAAAGTGTAACGGAAAATCTGGATTTTTTAATTTATGTGCCCCTGAATGGGCAAATACAATCAAAGAAACAAATCCCCTGAAATGAGGAGATTGTTACAAATTGAGAAACAAAAAGATGCTGGCAATGCTGACGACGCTTCAAGGAGCTTCCCTTTTGCTATGACTCGTATGACATTGACGTTCTTCTCATCTTGCTTTCTGAAGAAGGCTGATTCTGACCGATGCTCGAACCTTTCGAAGCTTGCCATGTTGTAAGTGATACAGACGAATTCAGAGTGTAGTTGTTCGCTTATTCCCTTATTTTGCGTGGATCGCCCTTTCGGGTTTTCAATCCACCGGGATACCCATTTTTGCCTGAGTTGTCCAATGCGGCTTTTCAACTCAGCGGGTGTACATTTTTATTTATTTTCCCTTATTTTTGCCCAAGTCTTTTATTCTGTTTTTGACTCGCCGGGATGCCCTATTTTTTCCTGGACTCACATTCTGTTTTTATGTCCAGCAGGTCACTTTATACGAAGTATTTTTTAACTGCATCTGAATTCACAGGGGACAAGAAGTCTTCACCGTCCATAGTACTGAGCATCAGTGCTCCACCAGAGAAAACTTTCTTTACTATGAATGGACCATCATAATCGGAGTCCACTTGCCCCTGTGGTCTGTATGAGGAGGAAGGAGTCTTTTCAGCACAAGATCTCCTACTTGGTATTCTCAAAGCCTGACTTTCTGATCGAATGCTTTCTTCATTCTTTTCTGATACAGCTGCCCATGACAGATTGCATCTAATCTCTTTTCTTCAATCAGATTCAGTTGTTCGTATCGGGATCGGACCCGCTCTGCTTCATTTAGCTTAACATCCATTAGTACCCGTAAGGAGGGTAATTCAACTTCAACAGGTAGGACTGCCTCCATACCATACACAAGCTGATACGGTGTTACCCCAGTGGATGTTCTGATTGATGTACGGTACCCATGCAAGGCAAATGGTAGCATTTCATGCCAGTCTTTATAGGTAACTACCATCTTCTGCACAATCTTCTTGATATTCTTTTTAGCTGCCTCAACAGCGCCATTCATCTTTGGCCTGTAAGGAGAAGAATTGTGGTGTTGGATCTTGAAGTCCCGGCATAGTTCTGCCATCATTTTGTTGTTTAAGTTGGAACCATTATCAGTAATGATTCGCCCGGGAACTCCATACCGACAGATGATATCTTTCTTCAGAAATCGGGCTACCACTTGCCTAGTAACATTTGCATATAAAGTTGTTTCAACCCATTTGGTAAAATAGTCAATGGCAACCAGGATGAATCTGTGGCCATTTGAAGCAGTCGGTTCAATCTTGCCAATCATATCAATGCCCCACATGGCGAAGGGCCAGGGTGAAGACATCACATTCAGGGGATTTGGAGGCACATGCACTTTATCCGCATAGATCTGGCATTTATGGCATTTCCTGGCGTAAGCACAACAGTCTGCGTCCTTTGTGATCCAGTAATAGCCTGATCTTAGAAATGTTTTAGCCATAGCATGCCATCCAGCATGGGTACCAAAGGATCCTTCGTGCACCTCGTGCATCAACAAGTCTGCTTCTGCCCTATCAACACATCTAAGAAGTACCATATCAAAGTTTCTCTTATACAGGGAACCATCAGTATTCAGGAAGAAACTACTAGCCAACCTTCTTAATGTCTTCTTATCATTGGAAGATGCCCCAGGTGGGTATGTTTGATCCTCTAAGAAGCATTTGATGTCGTGAAACCAAGGCTTATCATCTTTAACAACATCTGCTGAGAATACATATGCTGGCCTGTCAAGTCTGGATACTGAAATCCGCGGTACAAAGTTGGCAGCTTGAACTTTGATCATGGATGAAATGGTAGCCAGAGCATCTGCAAACTGATTTTCATCTCGGGGAATATACACAAGCTTGACTGTTGTAAAGAAAGTCAATAACCTCCTTGTATAATCCCGGTAGGGTATCAGATGATCCTGGTGAGTATACCATTTGCCGTTGGTTTGATTAATTACCAGAGCTGAATCTCCGAATACTATCAAAGTCTTGATCCTGAGGTCAATGGCTTCCTCAAGACCCATAATACAAGCTTCGTATTCAGCTTCGTTGTTAGTGTAGTTAAAGGTGAGTTTTGCCGAGAAAGGCATGTGAACTCCCTTAGGTGTAATGAGTACTGCACCAACACCACGACCATTCATATTAACAACCCCATCAAACATCATAGTCCATTCTTCCTATGGGTCAGGCCCTTCAGTGTGAATAGGCTCTTCATGATCTTTTGCTTTTATGAACATGATGTCTTCATCGGGGAAGTCAAATCTCATAGGCTGGTAATCATCAATGGGCTGCTCAGCAAGATAATCAGATAATACACTGCCTTTGATGGCTTTTTGAGACGTGTATTGAATGTCATATTCTGTGAGAATCATTTGCCATCTTGCAACCCGTCCGGTAAGTGCTGGCTTCTCAAAAATGTACTTAACTGGATCCATCTTTGAGATCAATAAAGTAGTGTGGGTCAACATATACTGCCTTAGTCGGCGAGCAGCCCACGCTAAAGCACAACAAGTTTTCTCGAGCAGTGAATAACGTTGTTCACAGTCGGTAAACTTTTTGCTTAGGTAGTATATTGCATACTCTTTTCGACCAGACTCGTAATGCTGGCCCAGCACACACCCCATTGACTCTTCTAATACTGTCAAGTACATGATTAGAGGTCTTCCTTCAACTGGAGGCATAAGGATCGGAGGTTCTTGTAAGTATTCCTTGATTTTGTCAAAAGCCCTCTGGCAGTCTTCGTTCCACCTGACCGTTTGTTCTTTTCTCAACAACTTGAACAAGGGCTCATAGGTTGTTGTAAGGTGAGATATGAACCTTGAAATGTAGTTCAATCTACCTAGAAACCCCCGAACTTCTTTCTCAGTCTTCGGTGCAGGCATTTCTTGAATGGCTTTAACTTTATCAGGGTCAACTTCAATCCCTTTCTCACTTACAATAAATCCCAGCAGCTTACCGGATCGCACCCCGAATGTGCATTTGTTAGGGTTCAACTTCAATTGGTACTTCCTCAGACGCTTGAATAAATTCAACAGATTCACCAGGTGGTCTTCTTCTGTGAGGGACTTGGCAACCATGTCATCCACATAACACTAAATTTCCTTGTGGATCATGTCATGGAATAATGTTACCATAGCCCGTTGATAAGTAGCACCAGCATTCTTCAGTCCGAATGGCATCACCTTATAGCAGAATATGCCCCAGGGTGTGATGAAAGTTGTCTTATCCATGTCTTCAGGTGACATCTTGATCTGATTATATCCTGAAAATCCATCCATGAAGGAAAACACCGAGAACTGAGCCGTATTGTCGACCAATACATCAATATGAGGTAAAGGGAAGTCATCTTTCGGGCTAGCTCTGTTCAGATCCCGGTAATCCACACACATTCGCACATTGCCATCTTTCTTAGGCACAGGTACAATGTTAGCAACCCAAGGCGGGTAACTGGTCACAGCAAGGAAACCGGCGTCCCACTGTTTCTATACTTCTTCTTTTATCTTCATTGCCATATCTGGGCGAGTACGGCGCAATTTTTGTTTTACTGGTGGGCAGTCTTCTTTCAGAGGTAGCTTGTGCATGACAATGTCAGTGTCCAACCCTGGCATATCCTGATAAGACCAAGCAAAAACATCCACATATTCCCGAAGCATGTCAATCAGTTGCTCTTTTACTGAATCTTGCAGGCAGGCCCCGATCTTAACTTCTTTCAAGTCTTCTTCCGTACCAAGATTAACCGTTTCAACTTCCTCCTGATGAGGAGCGATAACCTTCTCCTCTTGTCTTAACAACCTGGCTAGCTCTTCAGGTAGCTCATAATCTTCTTCAACCCCTCCATCGTCTTGATTAATCTGATTGTCAAAGTCATACGAAGTCATAACAGTGTTGTTGTCGGTGCAGTCTGGAGGGTATTTTCTACAAGGGTTGAGATTGGTTTATTTTAGTGATCAGTTTTATCTCATTTAGAAAAGGTGAAAATGAAGTTATTTATTCTGAAAAACATTGCCATTTTATTTTTGTACAAAAAGTGAAAAATGAAAAACAGTGAGCGAAAAAGAAAAGACTCATTTGCAAAAGATGTCCTGATATTCATTAATTGATCTTTGCACAAAATACAAGATGGCCCGATTACAAAATGAGTCTTGACATCTTGGGCAAGATGCAAGACTTGATGCATGCTTTAAAATACAGGAAATAATAATTACTCTGCAGGAGTAACTCTTATAATTTCCTGGGAAGACCAGTTTGAGACATGGCTCCCCGGGATCCTTGGACGTATCCAGCTTTCCAGGTTGCGCTCGCCTTCTGACTCATCTTCCAAGCTATTCATAGCATCCGGGGTGAGCATCCCCCCACTAATAAACTTGGGCTTCGTTGCAGCCTCTGATTGATCTTGTTGAGTTGGTCTGTAACCCAACCCAAATCGGTCTTCTTTTTTTTCCACGGGCAGCAGCTTGCCCCAGCCTTGGGCGGTACCTTCCTCAACAACCTTTCGGGCTTGCTGATATGATGTGATGGAAGTTCCCAGTACAGCAGATGCTTCATTAATGTTGAGGGCCTCAAACCCCTGACTCATGGTCTCATGGATCTCCCCATCCATTTCTATGTACTTATATGTAGCCAGCTGGCTAACAAAGATGTCCTCCTCCCCACAGATGGTGATGATTTGGTCTTACCACTCGAATTTTAACTTCTGGTGAAGGGTAGACGTAACAGCGCCAGCGGCGTGGATCCAGGGTCTACCCAACAGACAGCTATAGGCTGGCTGTATGTCCATCACAAAGAAGGTAGTTTTGAAGGTCTGTGGGCCAATTAACACAGGCAGATCAATCTCCCCAAGCACTGATCTTTTAGAGCCATCAAATGCTCTCACCACCAAATTACTCGGACGCAATGCCAAGCCATCATACTCCAGCTTCACTAAGGCTTTCTTTGGTAGAACATTGAGTGATGACCCAATGTCCACCAGTACATGAGACATAACAGCACCCTTGCATTCCAAGGTGATATGCAAAGCCTTGTTATGGTTGCGTCCCTCTGTTGTTAAGTCAGCATTGGTAAAGCCCAGTCCATGACTGGTGTTGACATTTGCAACCACAGTTTCTAGCTGATTAACAGTAATCTCCTCCGGCACGTATGCTGCGTGCAGGACTTTCAACAATGCGTTCCTGTGAGCTTCTAAACACATCAACAGTGATAATATGGAGATTTTTGAGGGTGTTTGGTGAAGCTGGTCCACCACCTTGTAATCACTCCTTTTTATTATTCTCATGAACTCGTCTACATCTTGTTCAAAAGATGTCTTCTGAGTGTCTTTGGCAGTTGGCTCTTCAGATACCACACTCTTTCCTTTTGCTATGGCAGCAGCTTCTGCTTCAACATTAGGTCTTTGTGTTTGTGAGGCAAAAAGGCGTCCGCTTCTGGTGAAGCCTCCGCCTCCCCCAACATTATCAACTTGTGGAGAAGAGGTCGATGAATCCAGAGTGATTTTCTCCCCGTTGCAGTAGAGATCAGAGCCATAATGCCAAGGTATGGCACTACTGCTTTCATAAGGAACCGGTCCAGGCACCGTAATGGTGACTGGACTGATTGTTGCAGAGGAAGGTATTGTAATGGTGTGCGAATCATAGTAAATTGTGACTGGTGATCTGGCAGGAGGTGCCACAGTTTGTTGCTGGAAATTGCTGCTGGGAGGAACATTTGATGGGTCATAGTAGATTGTAACTGTTGAAACATTTTCATTAATTTTTGCTGGCGTTGTAGAAGATTCTATTGACGGGATGGGGGTTGAAGTTGTAGCAGGAATGGTGACCGAACTTGTATTCGCTGAAGTGATTGATTGAGCAATTGTTGGAGTTGTAGTGGAATCCGTTGGAACAATGGTTGCTGACGTTGTAGGAGTATCTGGGATTGTTATTAAAGGAATTGTTGGATTTGTAGGCGCCATTGTCGAAATCTGAAGGATACCATCCTTAATAAGACCATCTATGCCGCTTCTCAGCCTTTCACACCCATTGACTGCAATGTTGCAATACCCACAGCCGAGCTCACACCCGGGGAACACTTGGCATTCCAAAAGCTGAGCTTTAATTTCAACCAAAGGTGTTCGAATCTGTGCAACACTGGTGATTAAGGTGGATGGTTTGCCTTCCTCAATGGCATTAATCCTAGGCCTGTTGTGGCTAGGCATTGGATTCCTCGTAACATTCGGAGGAGGTGCAAAGTTGAGAGCTTTTGAGTCCACCAGGTCTTGGACTTTCATCTGTAAGGCCATGCATTTTTCAGTGTTATGCCCCGGTGCGTTTGAGTGGAATGCACACCTGGCATTGGCGTCATAGTTCTTTGGCATATTGGAGGGATCTGGAGGTGCCAATGTCCTTAACTCAACCAGGTTGAGCTTCAGGAGTTGTGGCAAGAGTGAAGCATATGGCATTGGGATTGGGTCAATTACCCTGTTTGCCTGTGATGGTCTTTGTTGAAAAGGACGCTGTTGTTGGTTGTTGTTGTTGTTGTAGGTTCTCTGTTGCGGATAATGAACTTGTTGTTGATACTGTGGTTGTTGTTGTTGAGGATATGCTGGTTGTTAAGGAATCGGAGCTGGAATGGTAACTGCTGCTATTGACCAGTGAGCATATTGAGGCCTGCCCCTGCTTGCATGAATGGAATTTGTTTCACCGGCCCTCCGGGGTCCCACAAAAGGCTTCCTGGGATTACTAGATGAACTTGCACCATTGTCGGAAATTTTACCCATTTTTAATAGACTTTCAATCCTTTCACCAGCTATGACGACATCAGCAAAGCTGGTAGAGGAGAAGGCAACCAATCTATCAATATAGGTTCCTTGCAAAGTACTCATGAACATGTCATCCATTTCCCTTTCTGACATAGGTGGTTGGACAGCAGCAACAAGCTGTCTCCACCTCTGGGCATATTCCCTAAAGCTTTCTCTGGAAGACTGGGACATTCCCATTAGGAGGGTCCTGTGGGGAGCCATGTCCAGGTTGTATTGATATTGTCGGATGAAGGCTTTAGCTAAGTCTTTCCAGCATCTGATGGTAGCTCTGGTCAAGTGTGAATACCATTCTCTTGAAGCCCCAATCAGACTGTCTTCAAAGTAGAACATCCACAGTTTTTCATCCATAGTATACGCTTTGAGTTTTCCCAGGAAAGACTGCAGGTGAGTTCGTGGACAAGAGGTTCCATTGTATTTCTCAAAGTACGGGGGTTTGAATTTGTGGGGAATTCTCACCCCATCCACTAGCCCCATGTCCATTACATCGAAGCCCAAGGAATTCTGAGACTCCAAAGATCTCAACTTCTCAACAATTTCATCCAATCTCCTTTCATAGACTTCATCCCCAGCTCCCATAACAGTAAACTGCTCTTCTTGGGGATCCTCTTGCAAGATTCTCCCTCCAGCAGTATTACCTTGCACATTCCTCAGGATGTTAGCTTCTGGATCCAGGTGAGGTCCAAATACTGGTGGGTCGATACGAGGCTGGCCCCGCTCATTGTTACTAGTCCCTCCTGTTCCAAGATGAGGTTCCTCGGGAGTTTGTCTTTCCACCAGTTCCCTTAAACTTTCTTGACTCTGAGCCAAGCCAATCATCACAGCCATGAATTGAGTCATTTGATTTCTCATCTCCACTCTTTCATTAGCCATCTGATTTCTGACCTCTGTCAGATCCTGCTGTACTTGTTCCATTTGAATACCGGGAAGGTTGTTGCAAGTAGGGTACCAGTGCACGCGGTTGACAGGGAACACTCGGCGACGAGCAATGTTTCCTGAGATCACAGCAAAGTTAGAAACAAAGATAATAACAAAACATACAAAACAAAACAAAAGTTAGTATGCAATGTAGTATGCGTATTTGTTTTTCAAGGTATCCGGTTTGGTTCTTGGTTTTGACCTTTCCAGACCTCGAGGAAGATGCTTGATGTTGTTGAGAAACCCAAATGAAAGCAAATTAAAATATATTACAAATGATGAACAATACATAGTCTGTTTTACAACATATGCCCATGGAGGGTCAGAATACATCAAAAAAGAAAAAGTACATCAAATGGGAATAACAACAAACAAAGAATCAAACATCCAGTCCAAACTCATCCTCTCTGACCTCCTTCAGGAGTGACTCAGTCACTGGACCAGCTGGGTGTTCTGTAATGGTCCTAATGAGGAGGTTCCTGGTAGCAATGGCAGTGGTCAGCTTCTTATGCCTGTCTTGGTATTTTGATTTCTTCAATCCTGCTCTAAGCTTCAACTCTGAAATCTCCTTCTGGGCTGCCAACAAAGCCTCCTGCTGCTTCTTCTCATTGGCCTCTAACTATTCAATCTTGGCTTGAGTCTTCTGATCTTCTTGAGTACGGGCTTCAGTGATCCTGACCCACCTAGCCTAACTCTCTTGCAGATAGAGCTCAGTCCTAGCCTTCTGAACTTTGGCCTCCTTACAGGCATTCTTCAATATCTGTTCCCCAGCTTTTGCCTTCCTGATGTAGTCCTCTGTCTTCTCAATTTTTGCAAGATGCTCCACCCTGAGCTTCTCCAATCTCTCAATATCCAGACGACCATCACTTCTTTCCCATAGAGTCTTCTTCAAGGCTTGAGATAGGTTCTCATTCCTTTCCTTCAACTTTTCAAATTCCTCCAGGCTAACTGTTGCTGCAGGCTGTACTGTAGATGGTCCAGGTATGTCCTCCAAGGTGAAAGGCATTCCAGTAATCTGAGCTCTTGTACGGGACCAGTCATAGTACTGAGCTGAGGCAACATTATTACACCTTCCAAAAATAGCCATCCCTTTTGTCTGGATGATATCCCAAGCCCAGGATGCTTGTCTGACAGCAGCTGAATTAGGTTTTACTTCACAATACAGGGTCTCAGCTAAATCTTGCACTCTAGGAGGGTGAACCAAAGCATAGCCCAGTTGCCTTTTAAACAGCAAAGGATTATAGTTGATGCAACCCTTTACTCCTATTAGAGGTACATTTGGGTATTGTCCACAGCTGGTGATAATGTCCTTGCCCTTGGAGCTCTGGGTGCACCATCTAATATCATCTGAAGTCAAAGCAATGAGCCTCTTGGCCCAATTCTTCTGTTGGTGAGGATTCAGGAAGGCATCTGACTTAGGCAGGTGTCTGAGCAGCCAGGTGTAAAACAAAGGAGAACAACGTCTAACTAACTTCCCCCTCTGTTTCTCATTCCTCTGATGGATGGAGTAATAAAAGTCTCCCAGCAGTGTGGGTACTGGGTTCTTTAGAAGAAACAGATGGATGGCATTCTTGCTAACAAATTTGGGCTCATATGCAAACAATATAGCCCCATATATGCTGAGGGCTAATAGTGCACAGACTGCCCTCCATTCTCCCAAAGAGGCCTTCAGGATGGCCTGAGAAATCAAGAAATCCAAGTGCAAACCAGGGATCCCAGCTTTCGTTGTCATACTTTGCTCAATCAAGGCAGGCTCCAAGTATAGTGCCTTTGCTATCTCTTCATTTCTGGGAAAAGTCATTTCTGGGTTGAAAGGGATTCCACCTCTGGTAGGTACTCCAGTCAATGAAGAAAACTCTTCCAGCAGAGGCCCTAGCTGGAAGTCTGGGAATGTGAAACATCTCAAAGGAGGGTCATAAAACTGCAAGCATGTGTGGATCATGCTCCTCTGAGAAGGGTCAAGGTCCATAACCATATCCAGGATACCTCCATAGTGTTCCCTAAACAAAGGGATGTGGTCAGGTGTGATAAGTGACTGGACCTGCCTGATACCATTCAACACAGGCTCAAAGAAATGGTAGGATATGTTGCTCTTCCTGGGGATAGCCATGGGTGCTGCTGAAGATAAGTGCTGATGAAGATCACAGGCTGATGCTGGTGAGGATGGAGATAACTGAAGCAGATAAACTGATGGAGGCAACTGAAGCAGGGGTCTATGCAGAAGAAGGGGTCAAAACCAAACCATATATGATGTGGATACCCTGGGAAAAAAAACAAATGTCAAATGATGCAATGATGAATATGCAAATGATATGCAAGGGTTTGTGATCTAGCTGGATCTGATTATCTGTCTTGGTATAAGGCCCGTGTATGTTCAAGAAGTCCAGATGGAGGTTCAGAAATCCAGTAACATGGGTGGGGGACTCAAATAAAGAGTCACATGTCCAGGGTTAATCACAAGAACTGCCCAAAGTGGAGCACTCTTAAACAAAATAGTAACAGGGTATGATGTGGTCAAGGGTTCCTGCAAACCTATAAACAGCCCATCCCCCTCACAGGTAATGTTCTAAAACAAGGATCCTCAGACTTGGATCAGTTATGATAAGTGTAAACACTTCTAACCCGGAGGTACAGTGTTTACAATAACCATAAAAGATCCTCCTCTAATTCACCTCAGCTTCTGAAGGTCATAATAAAGGTCATCCAGACTTAGCAGGCTTCCCAGATAGCCCTAGCACTACAGGAAATCTGTAGCACAGAGTTCTCAAGAAGAAACCCACATCTGAACCGTGTTTCATATTCCCGCACCAGACCGAAATGGAATGGGAAAGAACATGAACCAATCTAGCCTATGTGTCACTCAGGTCCCAGGTATAGGGCCTTAAACTCTCAATGGAACCCCACCCACCAAAGAAAACCAGATCCAGCAATGACAGTATGAAGTATGCATAAGACTTTAAAGAAGGCAATAAATAAAGTTGTACATAAAGCAATAAATAAAGCAAATAAATAAACACAATTAGCACATAACACCCTAGTAAACACAAATCAAACAAGCGCTAGGAGGAACCCACAAAAAGAACCAGAAGCCCTGGTTACAGTATAAGGATCCCCAGCAGAGTCGTCAAGCTGTCGCTCCCACCAAATGAGGCTAGGTCAAATGGGGTACAGACGCGAACGGTCGGCGAAAAGAGAGAGAACACACAAGGGTGAACTGAAAAGAAAAGAGTCGCCAGCTAGGCATTTTTATCCCGAAGGAAAGGTAATGCTGCATAGACCTAGAAAGATATGGATAAGACGGTCGCGAACCAGAGAAACTGAGAAAGGGGGTTGGTTACAACCTGGGAAGGTATTAGCACCCAGATTATCCGTCGTACTCGACGGGATCCACGCTTGAAAGTTTGTGTTTTAAAGGGGTAGTGTCAGTGTAATTTGTGTGCAAAAGCTGGAAAAGAATGCAAGTGTCAGTGTAAAAGAAATGTGAAGTGTATAAGAGAAGTGTCAGTGTAAGAACAAGAGAGAAATGATCAAGATAAAGAGGCTCAAAGAATAAATCTGGAAGAGGGGGGATATACAGAGACTTTTGTTCGATAACAGTTAAGTTATGCCTACGTATCCTCTCGTGCAATGAGGAAGTCAGAACACCGTAGTTCGACTCAAAGAGACTGAAAGATAAATTGACTTGTGAACTGCTTACTTGTCTATGCTCAAGTGTATGACCTGTCTGGCTCAGGTGCTAACTGTCTTGCATTAGACGGAAGAAGCAAGTTCTCGCTTGTGAGTGAATGAGGTGAGGAAAAGAATCCCGGAAGAGGCGATTATTGTTTGTTTTTGTGTTTTCAATCTTTTATTGCTTTTTTGGAGTTTGTCATAAGAAAATGAGCTTAAGCCTAAACCAAGGGTTAGTAAACTCATCACATCCTCCCTCTGATTAGGGGTAATGAGAATACTTTAAGTATGAAGTAAACACCTCACACTTAATCACCATGATGTAAGATTAAGATCATTGACCTACTTTGTTATTATTTAGATGTTTTTGTGGTTTTTTTTTAGTGTTAAGTAATGAGTTTAAGCCATAATCAAGGATTTAATGGACCCATTACACCATCCTAATAGAAGGATAATAGATGAGAACATTTAAGCTGAGGAAGGCTCCTCAACTTCATCCATGATTAGGGATTAATCTCATGACAAAACAAACCTTAATTAGAGTGGATTTTAGTTAATGATATGATTAAGAAATGAATTTTATGGTTTGTAAGACAACTTGAGGGGGACTTGTCCATTAACACTAGGGTTAGTCCTTCTTAACCAATTAAGGAAGAATTAGAACCCTAATGCAAGGCCCAAGTTACAAGCTTGATGTCTTAATGATTATTAAGATGAATTGATTAAGAGATTTAAACACATTAAGGGTTTAACACTTAGGATTAAAGTTATACACTCCATCCTAAGAGAAGGATGCAGGCATACCCTTAATCACAAAGCCTTAAAACCTTAAAGGTTTAGTCTCTGATTATGAGATGAGAAGAGAGACACAAAAGAAGACACAAAGGTAAAACTAATGGGGAACTAATCAAACCCTAATTGTGATCATACTTGGATGTTCCTAGGGTTTATGAGGCTTGCAAAAGATCTTCAAGAGAAAAGTCACCATGGAAGAAGCAGGATGAAGAGAAGGAGAAGCAGAGAGAAGCAGGACAACTTGCTTCACTTAAGAAGACAAGTTGCTTGAAGAAAGAAAGTGAGAAGGAGACATTAATGAGCAAGCTCACTCTAATACACAAGTAAAAATGAAGAAATGAATGCATAAGAGAGATGAGGAAAGATTATGAGAAGTGAAGGCAAATTCACTTCTCAATAACTTACCACCTGAAAAGTTAGTAACAAGGAATGAAATGAAGTGAAAATGAGATGAAATGCAATGATGCAAACCAAAACCAGAAGCATAAACATGATGTTAATGATGCTAAGGGATGATGCAAACACATGTCAAGGATTGTGGATGATCATACAAGGATGAGGATGCAAATGAAGCATGCTTTGAACCATAAAAGTTCATGAAAGCATATGACATCAAATGGAAGCAAAACATGGAAAATGGATGATGTAATGCTCAAGCATGATTCTAATGTGTCATAACATGTCTTAAGAGTCATGTGAATGCACAAAATGTCATGGCAAGCTCATGTATGCAAGAAAATGAGAGATGAATGCAAATGAAAGCCAAAATTAGGGTTTATGCACAAGACACAAAGCAAAATCCAAAATCAGAAGCAAATGACAAGATAAAAAAATTGAAAATGGGATCAAAGGAACCCTAACCCTACATAAGTTCACTACCCAAAGGAGGGGACCTAACTCTTAAACTAATGGGAGTTATGATTTTCTCAAGTTGGCTAGGGTTTTAAGGCACTTCAAAAGGAAAAATGCACATCAAATTGAAAATGAGAGATAAATTCAAACCAATTTTACCCTAGAAACTACATGATATGAAGAATGCAATGCAAAAAGAATCAACATCAAACTCTTCATGGTTAGGCAGAATGAATTTTTCTAAGTTAGAACAAAAATATTGCCTTTTAAGAACTTTAATTCCAAAGAAAAATGTCAAAATAGGTCAAGAACCAAAAAGAAATTTGTTTTGTGAGTTTGATAATGTTTCTAAATTTATTAAAATGCAATGTGAATTTTTTTTGTGATTTTTAAATACCTAAATGTATTTTTAATTAATTAATTCTCATTAACTAATTAAAAATAATCACTTAAATGATTTAAAAATAATTTTTAATGCAAAAAATAAAACTAAAAATATTTTTGGGTTCTGAAAATTATTTAAAGATTTGATAAAAATTTTCAGAATTTTTTGATGTATTTTGCTATTTTTAATAAAATGATAAAGAAAATGCAATTAAAATGAATTTAAAATACGAATTAATGAAAGTAATCAGATCCAGTGGCTGAAGTTCAAAGAGAAAAGGGGGGAATTGACTTCGCACGCTAATGGACGGCCCACATTCAAACTTCACTAATTTTGATTAAACCCTAATCTGATGCCCTAATTACTTTCAGGTGACCGGAATAGTGTTCCGGTCATCTTCTCCGGCCATCCAATTCTTCAATCTCACTCAATACGCAATCCTAAGCTCTCTAACTCTCCAGAATCAATCATCTAACAACCTTAAACATGAATCCAGCCCTAAAACTCATTTATTTCTACTCAAGATCAAGAATCAAAGCCAAACGGAAAATACGCCGAAAATTTCAGAGGTTCAATACATGCTTAATACTTGACCATTTTCAAAACTAAACACATCAGGATCATCCGTGAATCATGGAGAACCAATTAGAAACTCAAAAACAGGTTTCTGGAAAAAAATTTCTTGATGATACCTGAACTGAAGCTTTCAAAAATGGAACTTTCTGGCCAGTTTCTTGCTTCAAACAAGCTCCAATGATCCTCCTCGGGTGTTTGTGATACTTAGCTGGAGTTTAAATGGACTCAAGAAGAAGTTGGCAGAAGTTCAGTTTGTGAAGTGTGAAAATCATATTTTTGATTCTGGGCTTTTTAGGGCAAAGTGATGATTGGGAAATGATCAGAGGGTTATGGTGAGTTGTTTTGTGGAATTTGTTTTGAGGTTTGAGGCTTGTGTGATGAGTTTCGAAGCAAAATGCATAAAGAGGGATTTTGGTGAATGTTGTGTTATGAGAGGTTTCAGCTTGTGTTGTGTGTTTTGTTGAGTTGCTTTTGGTCCATGTATCAACTTCTAATAGGTCAGAGAGTTGTTGTGGGCTATGCTGATTGGTATGGCTTGTTTTGTAAAAAGTCAAGGTTAGGTGTCCTTTGAGGTATGGGCAAGTTCCGACCAAGGACAAAGGCATGTCTGGTGCAGTTGTGATCAAGGAGAACCATGGAAGTGAGATTGAGGCAAATCAGCAAGTGGATTGAAGCTTATGGGGGGTTTTGCAATTTTCATTAAGTTTGGCCCTTTCTTGATTTCTTCATGCACAAGTCATGAAACTTGGAAATTCTTGGGCCAATTCTGACTTTTAGGCATTGCATTATGTTTGTATGATGATTAGAAGTCACTTAGAGGTCACATTTGGTTTTGGTAAGTGTTTTTGCAAGTTTCCTCTTTGGCACAAAAGTGAAAATTTAGTGATTTTGTCCAACTTTGCAAGGCCATAACTTTTGTTCTAAAATGAATTAGAATGAGTTCTTGTACTTTTTGAAAATGGGAGGATCCAATATACAACTTTCATGACCAAGAATTTTTCATTTGAAGCATTTTTTAATCAAAAAGAGGAGGTTGAAAAACTTTCCCAAAATGGCAAGTTTACATTACAAGTCACTTTCCCAAAATGGCAACTTTGCAAATGGCTTGAAATTCTTCAATTTTGTGAACTTCCAACATCTTCTAAGATGAAATAAAGATCATACACATTCAAAATGATGGAGAAGACCCTTTGGTTGGATGATTGGGGGCCTCAGATGCCCTGATTTTGCACTGACTTGCTCAAGAAGTAATCTATTGATCAGAAAATTTTGAGTTATGGCCTCTGAAACCAAAACCCTAATTTTAGGTCATCTGTGCAGTTAAGCTTGGCTTTGCTTCCATGCCTTCCCTCAGTTCTTGTGATTTTTGACTTTCTTGATCTTGGGAGGATGTAATATGATGCTTGAACATACATGGACCCTCTTGAGAAGATTGATGACCTTTTGAGTGGCTCAGATAGCTCATGGATTGCTCAGATCACAAACCCTAGATGCAGATGCCTTAGAACCAATGCAGTGAAGCAAAAATGCTCTATGAGATGATATGATTAAACTATGCAATATGAAAAGAATCACAAGCCATGGTGAAATGAGTGAGGGCAAATTTGGGGTATTTACAGTGGTCAAGTGATTGGAGAGCTCGAAATATTCTAATTTCAGCACTTAGTGCAGATGCGTATTATCGAGTATCCCATTGCTCGACAGCTAAAGAAATGTGGGACGCTTTAGAAATTGCACATGAAGGTACAACTGAAGTAAAAAAGTCCCGCATTAACACACTTAATCAAGAGTTCGAACTCTTTCGCATGAAACAAGGAGAATCTATTCCCGACATGCAAAAGAGATTTGTTCATCTCATTAATCGTTTGAATGCACTTGGAAAACCTGTTTCCAATGAAATTGCTACTAATAATATTCTGAGATGTCTTAGCAGGGAATGGAAACCTAAAGTAACAGCTATCAAGGAAGCCAACGATCTAACGACACTCACAATGACTACTTTGTTTGGAAAGCTGGAGGAACATCAGCAAGAACTAGAAAGTCTAGAAAAGTTTGAGAACAAAAGTAAAAAGGGAAAGGAGAAGAATAAAGACAAAGAGGGTGAGAAGAGGCCTATAGCTCTTGTGGCTTCTAACTCAAAGTCCTCACAAAAAGAGCTAAGCAACAATGAGTCAAGTAGTGACGAAGACTCCGGTGACGAAGAAATGGGACTTTTTGTTAGGAGATATAATAAATTCATTCGAAAGAATGGAATCAAGCATTCTGACAAAAATCTCATAAAGTTTAGAAGACAATCTATAGATTCAAAACAAGAAGAGATTAAGAAGAATAGAGAAAGAGGATCTTGCTTTAATTGTGGCAAGTCCGGACATTATAAGACGGATTGTCCTTTAAAGAAAAAGGATAAAGGAAAAGTTCCACCAAAAAGGTATAATAAGCAAAGAAGAGCTTACATTGCTTGGGAAAGTGATAGTGATTCATCAAGTACACAATGCTCAAGTAATAGCGATGAAACCGCAAATTTGTGTCTTATGGCTCACACCAAAAATCAGTCCCACCACAAGAAGAAAAGTGATGATAAAAAGGTAAAACAAGCTTACTATAACAATTTCTCTTCTATGTCTTTTTCTGAATTGAAAATAGCTTTTGAAAAACTGCATAATGAAGCTATAGAAGCATTTAAAAGATTACCTTCCGATAAACATATTTTTTCATACTTGGAAGGTAAAGTACAACATGCTGAAAAAGATTTAGAGTACTTGAAAGCTAGCATTGCAGAAAATTCAAAAGCTATTGATATTGATGGTTGTAGTAAAATAAGGCATTATGAAGCTTGTCACATTTGGCAACAAGAGGTTATTTCTCTTAAAGTCAAATTGGAAAAAGCCTTACAACCTAAGATTACTTATGCCATTGATACTAGGTTGTTCAAAAAGTCATTAAATCCTCCATATGCAAAATATTCTTTTGTTTCAAAGGATTTAAGGACCAATCATAAACAACAACATTATCGTAGTGTATGTCATTATTGTTGTCATGCTGGCCATACCATTGAAAAATGCAAATTTAGAAGATTTCTAGAGCCTAAAGGTATTTATCAATGGAATCCTAAAGACAACCATGTTACCACTTACCCACTTGGACCCAATAAGAATTGAGTACCTACCTCTCTCTTTTGATATTGTAGGATGAGTGTCTTGCATCCGTGGAAAGAAGATGGTTTCTGGACAGCGGGTGTTCAAGGCACATGCCAGGTGACATATCACTTTTTATTGACTTCAAAGCAAAGAAGAAGGGGTATGTTACTTATGGAGACAATAACAAAGGAGCTATACTTGGTAAAGGTAGTGTAGGTAATCCCTCTACCACTACTATTTCTGATGTCCATCTTGTAGAGGGACTTAAACACAATTTGTTGAGTATAAGTCAATTATGCGACAAAGGTTATAAAGTTTCTTTCACAAAAACTTGTTGCAAAATTGAACATACCGAACAAAATGTTGTGTTTAAGGGTGTAAGAGTAAACAACATATATATGCTTGATCTTTTGAGTGTATCTCTAACAAGCACTAAATGTCTAGTAGCCCTAAATGATGATTCATGGCTGTGGCATAGACGCTTAGCGCATGTTAATTTCGATTTGCTTAATAAGGTTGTATCAAAGGATCTAGTAGTAGGTCTTCCAAAAATAAAATTTTCAAAAGACCACCTATGTGATGCTTGCCAAATGGGGAAACAAACAAGGGTCTCTTTTAAATCTAAAAACATAATTTCAACTTCAAGACCCCTTGAGCTTCTCCATATGGACCTCTTTGGACCATCTAGGACAAAGAGCTTAGGTGGAAACTATTATGGTTTCGTAATAGTAGATGACTACTCTAGATTCACTTGGACTATATTCCTTCATAGCAAAGATGAAACTTTTTCTGCTTTTGAAAGTTTTGCAAAGCTGTCCCAAAAAAAAATGAATTCTAAAATAGTTACAATTCGAAGCGATCATGGAGGTGAATTTCAAAACCATCTCTTTGATAAGTATTGTGACAAGTATGGCATTGAGCGCAACTTTTCAGCTCCTCGAACTCCACAACAAAATGTTGTTGTGGAGCACAAAAATCGAGTTTTAGAGGAATTGGCAAGAACAATGCTCAATGAGGGTGGATTACCAAAATACTTTTGGGCTGATGCAATTAGCACAACTTGTTATGTTCTGAACAGGATTTTAATTCGTCCTATTTTGAATAAAACTCCTTATGAAATTTTAAAAGGTAGAAAGCCAAACTTGTCTCATCTTCATGTGTTCGGTTGTAAATGTTTTTTTTTAAAATAATGGTAAGGAAAATCTTGGGAAGTTTGATGCCAAAGCTGATGAAGGTATTTTTCTTGGATACTCTCAATCAAGCAAAGCATATAGAGTGTATAATAGGCGTTTACTTTCTGTTGAAGAATCTGTCCATGTTTCTTTTGATGAGTCTTACCCAAAAATTGTCGGAAAAGGTATCTCTTTTGATGATGCAGGTGTATCTACAGAAGACATACTCAAAAAAGCTGGTTCAGAAATTGATCAATCTGAAACGGCTGAAATTGAGAAGGAGGAAGATACTAGTCATGAAAAAGATAAAGAGGAAGGAACATCTAAAGTGAAAGACTTTCCACCAGCTTGGAAATCCTCTAAAGACCACCCTATAGACAATATATTGGGAGATATTTCAAAGGGAGTGTTGACTCGTTCTAAGATAAGTAACTTTTGTTCTCACTTCGCTTTTGTATCACAAGTGGAACCTAAAAATGCTAAAGAGGCCTTGATTGATGAATTTTGGCTAATGGCCATGCAAGAAGAGCTTAATCAATTTAAAAGAAATGACGTTTGGGAACTTGTCCCTCGTCCGCGAGATCATCACATCATAGGTACTAAATGGGTGTTTAGGAATAAACTTGATGAAAACGAAGTGATAACTAGAAACATGGCACGCTTGGTAGCACAAGGGTATAACCAAGAGGAGGGCATAGATTATGAGGAGACTTATACTCCAGTGGCTCGGCTTGAAGCTATACGTCTTTTGCTTGCTTATGCGTGTTCTATGAATTTCAAGCTTTACCAAATGGACGTAAAGAGTGCGTTTTTAAATGGTGTTATAAATGAAGAAGTATATGTTTCACAACCTCCCGGTTTTGAAAATTCTGAATATCTAGATCATGTTTACAAATTAAAGCGTGCTTTATATGGTCTTAAGCAAGCACCCCGTGTGTGGTACGAAAGACTTAGCAAATTTCTACTTGATCATGGATATTCTAGAGGTAAAGTGGATAATACACTCTTCATTAAACACAAAGGAAAGCACATTCTTTTAGTTCAAGTTTATGTAGACGATATAATTTTTGGTTCAACTAACATACACTTGGTCGAAGAATTTTCTAATGTTATGCAGGGTGAGTTTGAGATGAGTCTCATGGGGGAGTTGAACTACTTCTTAGGCCTCCAAATAAAGCAACTCGATGAAGGTACAGCAGTATGTCAAACAAAATACTGCAGAGAGCTGCTCAAGCATTTTGGAATGAATAATTCAAAATCAATTGACACTCCCATGCCTACCAACGGAAACTTGGACAAAGATGAACATGGTAAGTGTGTTGATGTCAAAAGGTATAGAGGTATGATTGGGTCTCTCTTGTATCTTACTGCTTCTAGACCGGACATCATGTTTAGTGTGTGTATGTGTGCACAATATCAATCAAATCCTTAGGAATCTCACTTAAAATCAGTCAAGCGTATATTTAGGTATCTTAATGGAACACCTAAATATGGGCTTTGGTATTCCAAAGGGAGCGATTGCAGCTTAGTAGGTTACTCTGATTCTGATTTTGCTGGCTGCAAATCAGATAGGAAAAGCACTAGTGGTACATGTCATCTGTTTTCAAATTCTTTAATAAGTTGGTATAGTAAAAAGCAAGTATCCGTAGCTTTGTCTACTGCAGAGGCTGAGTATGTTGCAGCCGGTAGCTGTTACGCTCAAATTTTGTGGCTAAGACAACAACTACAAGATTTTGACATTGAACTTAAACGCATTCCAATTAAGTGTGACAATACTAGTGCCATTAATCTCACTAAGAATCCTGTTTTACACTCACGTACCAAACATATAGAGATTAGACATCACTTCCTTCGCGATCATGTTGAAAAAGGAGATGTTGTTTTTGAGCATGTTGATACTAAAAATCAACTTGCTGACATTTTCACTAAACCTTTGGCAACTGAACCATTCTTCAACATTCATCGCGAATTAGGGATTCTTGATCTCTCCGCATTGGTGTCTTAAGTTTGTTTGATTTAGTTTATATTTATCTCATCGTGTTTACTAAGTTCTGGATGTATACTTCACTCGTACCTCATGAGATTACTACGACGGAGGTAATATTGTTCCTCTCTTCACTTTGTTGATATTGTATGATCAATGTATGTTTGAGAAATTATTTCTCTCTTACATGTACTTCTTTACATATGAATGTTTGAGCGTTGATATTTTTTTTGTAAAGTATTCTTAAGCATCCATACAATGTTATGATTCATTCTGCATTTTGCATAATGTTTGTTTTTGCATATCCACTTTTTTTGTAAATTCATGCTAAATTTCTTTTATCACTGTAAAAATTATTACAGTATGTATCGATCCCAACCATCTTGTATCGATTCAAGTTCACTTTCTTTTATTTCTGTCAAAATTGTTACAGTATGTATCGATACATTCGTGGCTTGTATCGATACATAACCACTTGAATTTCAAAAATCTCGCATTATGTATCGATCACAACCATATTGAATTGATTCATATTCATTTTCTTTTAAATCTATCAAAATAGTTACAATATGTATCGATACATTCGTGGTTTGTATCGATACATAGCAACCTGAATTTCAAAAAAATTCGTCAAATAAATCGATGCATAAGGTCATGAATCGACGCATACTGTTTTAAATTCAGTTTATTTCTTATGAATCGACACATCAACAACTGCTATGACATGTCCATCAGTTATAAAACTCCATTCTGTCTTCCTCTTCATCCCATTTGCATCATTTTCGTTTCTTAACCCTAACTGCCACAAAAACCCCTTTTCTCTCAAAAACCCTAAATTCATCATTATGCCTCCAAGAGTTATGCTTCCTAGAGCAAAAGGAAAAGGTAAAGCCAAAGAACTTGTTGAGGCTTCCCATCAAGTTCCTTCTGTTCCCGAAATTCCTCCCTCTGGGGCCTCCATTCTCCATCCTGCCATTGTTGAAGAGTTTGAGGTTTCTTTTAAGTTGAGGTTAGTCATGAAACCACATATTTTTAATACTAGTGGTGTGCGTACTCTTTGTTTAGAAGAAGTTGCTGATTTAATCGATGCACAAAATCCGGGGTCCTTTTTAACTGCTAATGATGATTACCATGAGGACTTTATTCGTGCGTTTTATGCTGGTGTGAAAACTGGTAAAGATTACATGTTCAAGTGTTCTATTGGAACCAGAACTTACCGTTTTGAGGCTGATGATTGGCCCAAAGTGTTCAAACTGCCATCTCTGTTGCCTGAGTTGCAGATGTGGCATGATCAGAACTTTGAAAAACAATTTAATCTGAAGGCATATTGTGCATCCATTTCAAAATTAGAAAGACCTCTTGGTGATGATGAGCCTCTGACTTCTGGTATGATTAAAAGCATTCCCAGAATTATGCATTGGATTCTTTCACATATCTTGCGTCCAAGGTCCGGTGGGCACTCTCGATTGGATAAGCCGGACATCCATCTATTGTATATTCTGCAGAAGAAGATCCCATTGAACTGGCCCAATTACTTTGTAAAGCATATCTTTCTTACGCGGAATAGTTCAAAGAACATCACTCTTGCATATGCCGCCCAGATTATGCGGATCCTTAAGTTTTGGAAAGTGGTTTTCCCTCCTGTGCCTCTATTACTTCTTCTAGTGTTCAAGAATTCAACAATGCTACTCTCTCTCATATGGGATATCGATGGGACATCGAGCATCGCTGCTATTACTTCTTTGAACGCAGCACTAGAACCAGAATCTACAACTTTGATATTCCTTCTGAACAAATTTATGTTGAAGAACAAAGAGATGAAGATATGGAGGATGCAGAAAATCCTCCTGACGCAAATGCCAACACTGTTTGGGGTGAGTGGGTGCCACAAAGGTGGTCTCCTACTAACTATGAACCGGCTCCTTCATCGGTTCCACCGACTTCATCTACTACTGCTCCGGCATATCTTACTCAAATGTTTGAGCAAATGGAAATTGTAAACAATGCCCCGCATGAAGAGGCCCGTGCGTGGCATGTCCAACAAACAGAATGGCATAAAGAGCACCAAGAGTGGCATAATGAACAGACAAGGATGTATCATAATCAACACTCCTGGCATACCGACTTGGTTAAGTGGCATCATGTTTTCTACAATGAGATGTCTGGTTTCATGGATGATTGTCGTTCGCATCCGGGGATTATGGAAAGACTTCAAAGCACAGAGGTTCAGAAACGGTTCAGGAGTAACACCTTCATGGGGCAGAATTCTGATGAAATGCCTCCTCCACCTCCTCCTCCAAGTTTCCGAGACCCCGATAGAGATGATGCGGAGTCTTGTGGTGGCCACTTTCCTCATTGAGCCTGCATTTCATTTTGCATAACATCATTGTTTCTTGCTTAAGTTTCTTTGTTTTTTTTATGTTTAAACATTGTATGAGTTTGGTTTGTTTCTGTAATTCACAACTCTAATTAACAATTTCAATGCCTATGCTTGTTTGCTGCTTTCGACTAATTTGTTTGCCCTTTATGTTTCATTCTTTGTGAGTGAATTCTGCTTATATATCTTGGTATTGCTGAAATTTTGCTTCACCTATGCATTCTTTCTTGATGTTGACAAAGGGGGAGAAAGGCGAGTGTGAAAAATGACAGGCATGCACAAACTCAGGGGGAGTGGTTCTCACACTTCAAAAATTTGTCATCATCAAAAAGGGGGAGTTTGTGAGCAACTCTAGTTTTGTATGATTATAAATTTTAGGTGTTTGTGCGTTTATCATATGCTTCATATTAAGACACTTTGTATGCATTGCTAGCCTTTATATCTCTTGTCTCATTTTTAATAATGTCTTTGTATTTCTGAAAATACGCAAAATGAATCGATTCATTCCATCATGCATCGATTCATGCTGTAGAAATAATTCAGGATATTCGCAAAATGAATCGATTCATTCCATCATGCATCGATTTATGCTGTAAGAATGGTTCTGGAATTTCTTCTTTGAATCGACACAAACAAACATGCATCGATTCATTGTATGTTCATTTCTCTGCCTTTGTTTATCTGTTCAGTATGTATCAATTCATGATATTATGCATTGATACATAACAGTATAAATACCATTATGTATCGATTCATTCGTGTCTTGAATCGATTCATTTTTATGTTTTTTTACTTCTAATAGAATCTGCATAGTATATGTTTAGTGTTTCTGTTAGTGCAGAAAGATACATGAATTGCATACGAATTTCAGAGTAGGATCATTGAACAACACATCAAGAAAAGGAATTTTGAGTGTGGACAATTCAATGTTGAGCGGGATTGAAACCTAGAATCAAATTCATCTTCATCATTTTCTCAAATACCTCAATTCAAGAACATTAACAAGGAATTAATGTTGTTCTGTGAATTAAAGGTTTATGAGATAACGTTCAGTGGTACGATCGGAGATCCAGCTGAGTTGAAGAGTGAAAGAAGGTTTCAAGGAAAAACCAGCTGGGTTTTCCTTCAAGAACGGGGGTGTTCTTGAGGGTTTGTTAGTCACGTTTACAAGACAGATTCAGCCGCAGCGTAAGGTTTGGAAATTTGGAGATTTCGCAAATAGATCGTGGAACCGGTGAATTGTTTGTATTACTTGCAGGGAATCTTGATTTGGCTCAGATCAAGTGAAGGTTGATACAATAGGAAGATCTAGGTGTATAGATTTCTGGTGTTTGTATAGCAACCTTGTAAACGACGATTTCAGCAATATTGATATAAAAGTTCTCAATTTCGGTTTGAAATTGAGAGGGAGACGTACCCACACGCGAGGACGAACGTGGGGAACTTCCTTACCAAATCTCTGCGTATTGTATTCCTTCTCCATCTCTATTTATGTTTTTAATTGTTTTTGATTCATTAGTAATAGCTTTTGTGATAGGTGCATTCAACACTTTTACAGCTTGTGTGTTTAATCCTTTATCATCTCAATTGTAAATCCAGCACGTTATCACATGTCCGGTCTTCTAGTGGCTGGTCCAGAATAGACGCAAGTATATTTGGGACCGTGATTTCCGTTAATCTTTGAAAACTCTGAAAAATCTTTTAAATCCTTGTAAACAAGGAGGTGATCCATTCACCCCCCTCTAGATCACTAGCCACGACGTCTAACACCAAGCATTCCTAAGATCAAATAAAGATCATAGGACCTCAAATTGATGATGATGACCCTTTGGAACCCTTGTTGGTGGCCTCAGATGCCCTGATTCTGACTTTTCTTGCACAACAAGTTACCATTTGATCAGATGACTTCCACAAGGAATATTTGCTTCAAATTTGATACACATGCTCCTTATAACATATATAGACCAATAGAATCAAGAATGGCTAAAAAATTTGAGTGTAAGGGCCTCAAACCCAAAACCCTAATTTTTGGTCATCTGTGTACGAACTCTGAGCCTGCCTAGTGGCTCTGCAATCTCTTGTGATCTTTTAACTTTCAAGAACCCTTGGGGGTATAATATGATCTTAGAACACTCAAATACCTTCTTGTTATGCTTCATGATCATCTGGATGCCTCATACTCTTTTCCAAATTCATTTGATCACAAACCCTAGTTATGCAACTTATGTAGTGAAATAACTATGCAGTGTGAGATGATATGCTTATGCAATGCAATATGAAGGATCACAAGCCAAGGTGTGAGATAAAAGAGAGGGCAAATTTGGGGTGTTTACAGCTGCCCCTATTCAAGCATGAGTTAGCTGTGTAGGATGTAAGCGCTTGGCTTAACAGACAAACAAGATAACTTGTGGTTGAATACCAAGACAGTCCAATATTTGCACTCTTTATTATAAGAAGAAAATGGATATAAATTGTAATAGACAGTATATACTGAATATCAAATGATAGCGATGGAGGACGACCATCGAGCATAGGACGACTGCTGAGGATAAAAACGGTGAGAAACACACTAACGGGGACGACCATCATGCTGGGAAATAAAGAATTCGCGACGGGGACGGCCATCAGGTACAGTGATGAAGGACGATCATCAAGATGAAGAAGAAAACCACGACAGGGACGGAAATCGGGTAAAGGATAAATGAAACAATGATGAGGGACGATCATAAAAAAATGAAGGACGATCATCGAGCAGGGGATGACTGCTGAAAAGATCACGACATAGGACGAATGTCTGATAGAAAGATCAACGATGGGGACGACCATAGGATAACATGATGAGGGACGGTCATCAAAATAAATGATGTGGGACGGTCATCAAGAGGTGAAGGACGATCACCAAGCAGGGGACGGTTGCTCTGTTGGGGATTATCTCGACATAGGATGAATGCCGGATAAAAAGGTCGACGATGGGGATGGCCATCAGATAAATGACGAGGTACGATCATCAATAGGTGAAGGACGATCACCTAGCAGGGTACGGCTGCTGAGGATTATCACGACATAGGATGAATGTCAGATAAAAAGTTGTTTTGTTGGCGACTTCTGGGGATAGATAAACACTGACGAGTATTTAAGCCCTAAAAATAAAGTGGTATAAGTGTTTCGACGGTATGTATAGATTAAAGATACGAACAAGTATCCTTAGGACCGCGATACAGACGTGTATCGATAGAAACAAACTGCGATGCGTGTTTAAGGAGTGATGATACGGACGAGTATCAACTGTTTGAAAAGGGAACACGGACGAGTGTTGATCTGCTGGGGAGATGTGTAAGATACAGATGAGTATCAAAGAATTATGTATAAGTAGGATACGGACGAGTATCAGAAGGATTGTGTATAAGTATGTACAAGTATTTGTATTGAGAGTGCAAAAGGATATTTTGGCTTTTATCTGCAGGGGATAAGTTTTTGCATATTGTTGGAGGAATGATTTTAGTATTTGCATGTGACTGGCTCGAACCTGGCTTATGATCATGCAAATGTTTGATTTTTGCCGTAATGCTCCGTATTAGACGGAATGCTACGCTCTGTTTGGGAAAAAATGATGCGAATGCTATGATTATGCAAATGAGAGAAACGAGATTCGAGATCTGAAATCTGTTGGGAGAACGGATCACTGGGCGATCTTTGGGGAGAAAGGATCACTGCATGATCTTTCTGGAGGACTCTAGGGGAAGAACTCTGTGGGGGTCCAATGATGTGGATGAGGAGATCTGGAAACTCGCTGGGGAAAAGTGATTTAGGCATTGTTTTGGAGATCCTGCTTGGGGGAGGAGAGAACTTCTGGGAAGTAATCTGTCAGAGGATCAACTTTATGGGGGATACTCTGAGGGGATAAAAAGCTCTATGGGGGAATATTTTCGTCAAGTAGTCCTTCTGATGATGTGATTGTCGGCTCAGATGGGGATATAGTGCCTGATATGCCCCATGCTGTGGAAGGTTGTCCGCCTTGAGTACCTGCAACCTGTCAAACAAAGGAAACGCACAAGTGCCTTGAGGTATCCTCAACCGGATTCTGTCATAGGAGTTAGGGTCGCTTAAAAGCACATTCCTGCAAGCATTTATTGAAAATGGCTTATATGTTTTCGTGCAAATGTTGTATTACGAACTTTGGACATTTTGCAAACAAAACAAAAAGGTATAAAACAAAGTGTGAATGAATATTTGACTTTATTGACTTGTGTGTCCTGAATAGGCGAGTACAGTGAGGAAGCTAATCCCTGAAACGAGGAGATTGCTATAAAATTGAGAAAATAAAAGTATTCCCTTTTGGCAATGTTGAATTTGATGCTCCAATCTTCCTTTTGCTATGACCTGTATGACTTGAACGCTCTTCTTATCTTGCTTTCTGAGGAAAGTTGATTCTGACCGACGCTTTGTCCTTTCGAAGCTTTCCATGTTATGTGAGTGATACAGACGAATTCAGAGTGCAATTGTTTGCTTATTCTCTAATTTTGCATGGATCGACCTTTCAGGTTTTCAATCTACCGGGATACCCATTTTTGCCTGAGTTGTCCGATGTGGCTTTTCAACTCAGCGGGTGTACATTTTTTTTCAATTTTTCCCTTATTTTTTCCCGAGTCTTTTATTCTGTTTTTGACTCGTCGGGATGCCCTATTTTTGCCTGGACTTACATTCTGTTTTTATGTCGTGCATTAGTAGGTTTTCTTCCTTCTTGTCAACACATCTGAGCAAGACCATGTCGAAGTTCCGCTTGTATAAGGAGATATCCCTATTGAGGAAGAAATTGTCGGCTATCCTTCTCAATGTCTTCTTATCATTAGACGATTCCTCAGGTGGGTATATTTGAGTCTCCAAGAAGCATTTGATGTCGTGGAACCAAGGTTTGTTGTCAATGACAGTGTCCACAGAGAATACATACGCCGGTCGGTCTAGTCTAGATACTAAAATCCAAGGTACATAGTTAGCAGTCTGTACTTTGATCATAGATGAAATAGTTGCCAAGGCATCTGCAAACTGATTCTCATCTCGAGGGATGTATTCGAGCTTGACTATCGTGAAGAAAGTAAACAATCTCCTTGTATAGTCATGGTAGGGAACCAGATGCTCTTGATGAGTATACCACTTGCCATTAGTTTGGTTGATCACCAAAGTTGAATCTCCGAATACATTCAAGGTTTTGATCCTGAGGTCAATGTCTTCCTCAAAACCCCTGATGCAAGCTTCGTACTCTGCTTCGTTGTTAGTGCAGGAAAAGGTGACACTTGATGAGAAAGGCAGATGGACTCCTTTGGGTGTAATAAGCACTGCACCAACTCCACGACCGTTACAATTAACTGCCCATCGAACATCATAGTCCATGATTCTTCTGGATCAGGCCCTTCAGTGTGAATAGGCTCTTCACAATCTTTTGACTTTAAGAACATGATGTCTTCGTCAGGGAAATCAAATCTCATAGGCTGGTAGTCATCAATGGGTTGCTCAGCCAGATAGTCAAACAATACACTGCCCTTGATGGCTTTCTGAGAGGTGTACTGAATATCATATTATGTTAGAATCATTTGCCACCTTGCAACCCTTCTGGTAAGTGCTGGTTTCTCAAATATGTACTTGATTGGGTTCATCTTTGAGATCAACAAGGTAGTATGAGTCAACATATACTGTCTTAGTCGGCGAGCAGCCCACGCTAAAGCACATCAAGTTTTCTCGAGCAGTGAATAACGTTGTTCACAGTCGGTAAAAGTTTTGCTTAGGTAGTATATTGCATACTCTTTTTGACTAGACTCGTCATGCTGGCCCAACACACACCCCATTGATTCATCTAATACTATCAGGTACATGATTAGAGGTCTTCCTTCAACTGGAGGCATGAGAATTGGAGGTTCTTGCAAATACTCTTTGATCTTGTCAAAAGCTCTTTGACAATCATCGTTCCACTTGACTGTTTGTTCCTTTCTTAGCAGCTTGAACAAGGGCTCGCAGGTTGCAGTGAGATGAGATATGAGCCTTGAAATGTATTTCAATCTACCTAATAACCCTCAAACTTCTTTCTCAGTCTTTGGTGCAGGCATTTCCTGAATTGCTTTGAATTTGTCGGGATCAACCTCAATTCCTTTTCCACTTACAATAAAACCCAACAGCTTACCAGAACGTACCCCGAATGTGCATTTGTTGGGGTTCAACCTTAACTGATACTTCCTCAAACGCTTGAACAATTTCAACAGGTTTACCAAATGGTATTCTTTTGTGAGGGACTTGGCAATCATGTCATCTATGTAGCACTCCATTTCTTTGTGGATCATGTCGTGGAATAATGTTACCATAATCTGTTGATATGTTGCACCGACATTCTTCAGACCAAACGACATTACTTTGTAGCAGAACATACCCCATGGTGTGATGAAGGTGGTCTTCTCCATGTCTTCAATTGACATCTTGATCTGATTGTATCCAAAAAATCCGTCCATAAAAGAAAATACCGAGAATTGAGCTGTGTTATCCACCAATACATCAATGTGAAGTAATGGAAAGTCATCTTTCGGGCTTGCTCTGTTCAGATCCCGGTAATCGACACACATCCGCACCTTGCCATCCTTCTTAGGTACAGGTACAATGTTAGTAACCCACGACGGGTAACTAGTTACAGCAAGAAAACCAGCGTCCCACTGCTTTTGTGCTTCTTCTTTGATTTTCATGGCAATGTCTGGGCGAGTACGGCGCAACTTCTGTTTAACTGGCGGACAATCCTTTTTCAATGGCAGCTTGTGCATGACAATATTTGTATCCAAACCCGACATATCTTGATAGGACCAAGCAAACACATCGACATATTCTCGCAGCATACTGATAAGTTGTTCTTTTACTAGGGCTTGCAGACTGGCTCCAATCTTCACCTCTTTTACAACTTCCTCGGTACCAAGATTGATAGTCTCAACCTCCTCCTGATGAGGAGCAATCACCTTTTCCTCTTGTCTTAATAACCTGGCTAACTCTTCAGGTAAATTGTAGTCTTCTTCAACCCCTTCATCTACTTGATTAATCGGATTGTCGAAGTCATACGAGGTCATAGTAGTGTCATTGTCGGTGCAATCTGAAGGGCTATCTCTGCAAGGGTTGAGATTTGGTCCATTTTAGTGATTGATTTTATCTTATTTAGAAAAAGTGAATGAAGTTATTATTGAGAAAAACATTGCCATTTACTGTTTTGTGCGAAAATAACAAAAATGAAAAGATAATGAGCGAAAAAGATTGTTTGCAAAAAGATGTCCATTGTTCATTAATATTCAGTTTGCACAAATACATATGGCCTTATTACAAAATGAGTCCCGTCATCTTGGGCCAGATGCAGGACTTTGATGCATGCTTAAAACAGGAAATAATAATTACTTTGCATCAATAACCCTTATAATTTCCTGGGAAGACCAGTTGAGGACTTGTTGGCCCGGGACTCTTGGACGGATCCAGCTTTCCAGATTGTAGTCGCTCTCAGCCTCGTCTTCCAAAGTGTTGACAGCATCCGGGGTCAGTATTCCACCTCTTATGAACTTGGGAGCTTCAGCAGCCTCCTCTGGAACTTGTCGGGATAGTCTATAACCCAAACCAAATATGTCTTCTTTCATCTGAACCTTCAGCAGCTTGCCCCATCCTTGGGCATTCCCTTCTTCCACAATCTTCCGAACCTGTTTTTAGGAAGCAATTGAGGTGCCCATCCTTTCCTTTTGGGATGCAGCAAACACCTCAGTTGTAGCTTCGTTGATGTTTAAGGCTTCAAAACCCTGACTCATGGTTTCATGGATCTCCCCATCCATTTCCATGTACTTGTATGTAGCCAGGTGACTGACAAAGATGTCTTCTTTCCATAGATGGTGATAATTTGGCCTTCCCACTCATATTTTAACTTCTGGTGAAGGGTAGACGTTACCGCGTCGGCGGCGTGGATCCAGGGTCGACCTAACAAACAGCTGTAGGCAGGCTGTATGTCCATCACATAGAAGGTAGTTTTGAAAACTTGTGGGCCAATTACCCCGGGCAACTTAATCTCTCTGAGAACCAATCTCTTAGAACCATCAAAAGCTCTGACAACTAGGTTGCTCGGACGGAGTGCAAGACCATCATACTCCAGCTTGACCAAAGACTTCTTTGGAAACACATTGAGTGATGATCCAGTATCAACAAGGACATGAGAAAGTATAACACCTTTACATTCCAAAGTGATATGCAAAGCCTTGTTGTGGTTACGCCCCTCTGTCGTCAAGTCAGCATTAGTGAAACCTAGTCTGTGACTAGTATTGACATTTGTGACCACCGTTTCTAACTGATTGACAGTGATCTCTTTTTAGGCACATAAGTTGCGTGCAAGACCTTGAGTAGTGCATTCCAGTGAGCCTCAGAACACATGAACAGAGATATTATGGAGATCTTGGAGGGTGTTTGGTGGAGCTGATCCATAACTTTGTAATCACTTTTCTTGATAATCCTCATGAACTTGTCCACATCCTGATCAAAGGACGTCTTCTAAGTTTCTTTTGCAGCCGGTTCTTCTGGCACCACACTTTTGCCTTTTGCTTTGGCAGCAGTTTCTGCTTCAACATTAATTCTTGGAAACTATGAAGCAGAGACGTCCGCTCCGAGTGAAGCCTCCGCCTCCCTCGACATTGTCAATTTGTGGTGCAGATGTTGAGGAGTCAAGAGTGACTTTTATTCCATTGCGGTAAAGATATGAGTCGTAGTGCCAAGGCACGACATTGTTGTTGTCATAGGGAATTGGCCCAGGCACCGTGATGGTCACCAGACTAATTGCAATAGAAGGAGTCATGATTGTCTGTGGATCATAGTAGATGGTGACAGGAGGTCTGATTGAAGATGGTGCAGGTGCAGGAAGTTGTTGATGTTGACGAGGGTGTTGCTGAAATTTGTTGTTGAGAGAATCCGGAACATAGATGGTTGCTGGATCATAGTAGATGGTAACCGTTGAGATGTCGCCACTGGTGTTTGTTGTTGTTGTAACCGATTCGGTTGAAATGATTTTTGCTGTATTTGTAGAAGTGATTTCTATTGCAGTTGTAGAAGCTTGAACTGTTGATGTTATCTGTAGGATGCCTTCCCTGATAAGACTGCTAATACCATTCTTCAGATTTGCACAACCATTGGTAGAAACTTTGCAAGCTTCACACCGAGCCTCACAACCCGGAAACACTTGGAACTTCAATAGCTGAGCTTTTACTTCGGCCAGTGGCGTTTGAATACTTGCAATGTCATCAATCAGAATGGCTGGTTGGTCCTCCTTAATGGCATTGATCTTTGGCTCACCATGATTTGGTATTGGATTCCTTGTAACATTTGTTAGAGGTGCAAAATTCAAAGCTTTGGAGTCAATCAAATCTTGGACTTTCATGTGCAGGGCCCTACATTTCTCTATTGAATGACCAGGTGCATTGGAGTGAAAAGCACATCTGGCGTTGACATCATAATTCCTTAGAAGATTCAGAGGATCTAGTGGAGCCAAAGTCCACAATTCAGTCAGGTTAAGCTTCAATAGTTGCGGGAGTAAGACTGCATAGGGCATCAGGATGGGGTCGATCACCCTATTAATTTGAGAAGGCCTTTGTTAGAAAGGACGTTGTTGTTGGTTGTTGTAATTATTAGATCTTTTTTGTTGATGATATTGTTGTTTCTGAGGTGTTGGAGTAGGGATGGTGACTGCAACCACTGATCTTTGCAAGTACTAGGGTCTCTCTCTACTAACATGCACTGCATTAGTCTCCCCTATCCTTCTAGGTCCTGAGAAGGGTTTCTTTGCATTGCTGGAGCTAGCACCATTGTCAGAAATCTTACCCATCTTCAACAGGCTTTCGATTCTCTCGCCTGCTATAACCACATCAGCAAAACTGGTAGAAGAGAATGCAACAAGTCTATCAATGTAGGTCCCTTGCAAGGTATTCATAAACATATCAGCCATCTCCCTTTCAGACATAGGTGGCTGGACAGCAGCAGCGAGTTGTCTCCACCTTTGAGCGTATTCGTGGAAACTTTCTCTCGAAGACTGATACATACCCATCAAGAGGGTCCTATTGGGTGCCATATCCATGTTGTACTGATATTGGCGTATAAAGGCCTCAGCTAAGTCTTTCCAATTTCTAACAGTAGCCCTTGATAGGTGTGAATACCACTCTCTGGATGCCCCGGTTAAACTGTCTTCAAAGTAAAACATCCATTGTTTCTCATCCATGGTATATGCTTTCAATCTTCCCAGAAAAGATTGCAAATAGGTACGAGGATAGGAGGTACCCTTATACTTTTCAAAGCATGGAGGTTTGAATTTGTGTGGAATCCTTACCCCATCCACTAAGCCCATATCCATCACATCGAATCCCAAAGAGTTCTGGGATTCCAAGGATCTCAGCTTCTCAGATATCTCGTCCAGACGATGGTCATAAGCTTCCTCTGCCCCAACACCTAACACTGTAAACTTCTCATCTTGAGGATCTTCCTATAGAATACGATCTCCAATGTTCCTTTGGCCATTCCCAATGATATTGACTTCAGGATTATTGTCGGGTCCAAACACTACCAGAGTCATTCGCGACTTCCTGCGCTCGTTGTAACTAGTACCTCCAGTGTCTGCGTGGTTATCTTCTGGAGTTTGCCGCTCGACTAACTCCATCAATCTTTCTTGGGTCTGGGCCAGTCCAGTCATCACAGCCATGAACTGATTCATCTGAGTTCTCACCTCTGTCCTCACATCAGTCATCTGAGTCCTCACATCTGTCAGTTCCTGCTGTAGCTGATCCATTTGTAGACTCGGAAGGTTGTTACAGGTTGGATATCTGTGGATTCGATTGACGGGAAAGACCCTCCTGCGAGCAATCTTTCCTGAAACAATCAGTAGAGTGAGAAAAACAACAACAAAACACCTTTAAAACAAAGGATATGATATTATCATGCAATGCAATATGTCTATTTGTCTTCAGAGGGTATCCGGTTTGGTACTTGGTTTTGACCTTCCAGACCTCTGGGAGATAAAAATATTGAAGCAAACGAAATCCATAAGAAAATCCAATACATAACCATAAAAGTACAAGTGGCAATGCCAAAATATAAATAGTTCATGAATACAACAAAAACTCCCATGGTGAATCAAAATACAATCAAATTCAAGAAAATCAGACATCCAGTCCAAAAGCATCCTCCCTGACTTCCTTCATTAGAGCATCAGTTACTGGTCCAACTGGGTGCTCTGTAATGGTTCTGATGAGAAGGTTTTTGGTTGCAATGGAATTTGTCATCTTCTGATACTTGTCTTGTTCTTTGGATCTCTTTAACCCCGCCCGGAGTTTCATCTCTAAGATCTCCTTCTGAGATGCTAGCAGTGCTTCTTGGCTTCTTTTCCCATTAGACTCTAACTGCTCTATCTTGGCTTGCATCTTCTGGTCTTCTTTTAAACGAGCCTCAGTTATCCTGACCCATCTATCCTGACTCTCCTCCAGATAATGCTCAGCTCTTTCCCTTTGAATCTTTTCTTCCTTACATGCATTCTTCAACACAAGTTCCCCTGCTCGGGCTTTCCTGATGAAGTCTTTAGTCTTCTCAATCTTGGTTACATGCTCGATGCGCAACTTCTCTAACCTCTCAATGTCTATACGACCATTATTCCTTTCCCAAAGGGTCTTCTTCAAAGCTTCAGCCAGCTGGGAATTCCTTTCTTTCATCTTCTCAAATTCTTCCAGACTGACTGTGGCTATGGGTTCAACTACTGATGGTCCTGGCACATCTTCTAGGGTGAACGGCATACAAGTAATCTGTCCTATAATGCGTGACCATTCAGTGTACTAAGCAGAAGCTATGTTATTACACTTTCCAAGGATGGTGGTTCCTTTAGTCTGTATGTGGTCCCAAGCCCAGGCTGCTTGACGGATGGTGGCATGGTTGTTATGAACATCACAATAAAGAGACTCTGCTAAGTCCTGCTCCCTCGGTGAATGTATTAAGGCATACCCCAACTGTCTTTTGAAAAGTAAAGGATTTTAATTGATACAACCCTTCGCTCCAATAAGTGGCACATTTGGGTATTGCCCACAACTTGTTATTATGTCTCGACCCTTGGTGTTCTGAGTACACCATCTGATATCTTCTGAAGTAAGGGCAATCATCCTCTTAGCCCAATTCCTTGACTGATGTGGGTTTAGGAAAGCTTCTGTCTTCGGCATATGTTTCATCAAACAACTATAGAAGAGAGGGGCACAAAACCTTACCAGTCTTCCTCTCTGTTTCTCATTCCTCTTATGAAATGAGTAGTAAAAGTCTCCTAACAAGGTGGGAACCGGGTTCTTTAGCATGAAGATGTGGAAAGAATTCTTGCTTACAAACTTAGGCTCATCTGCAAACAAAATGATACCATAAATGATGAAAGCCAGGAGAGCACAAACAGTTTCCCAATTCCCTACTGCAGCTTGCTTTGTAGCCGGAGTGATCAAGAAATCCAGATGAAGGCCTGGGATTCCAGCTTTGGAAGTCATGTGCTCATCAATGATAGTTACTTCTAGATGTAGTGATTTGGCTATGTCTTCATTCTTTAGAGGAGTCATTTCAGGATTGAATGCACTTCCTCTTCTGATAGGGACACCCAATAACATAAAGTATTCTTCCATCAAAGGACCTGTCTGAAAATCCGGGAAAGTGAAGCAACGTAGAGGAGGGTCATAAAACTGAAGATAGGTGTGAATCATGCTCCTCTGCAAAGTGTCCAAGTCCATGATCATGTCCAGGATTCCACCATAATGTTCTCTGAATAAGGGAACATGATCAGGGGTGATAAGGGCTTGTATCTGCCTGATGCCTGCTAGAGGATACTCAAAGAAGTGGTAGGTGATCTTGCTTTTCCTTGTTGAATCCATGTTGAAGATGTGTGTTGAAGGAGATAACTGAAGAGGATAACTGAAGAAGATAGCTGAAGAAGATGGCTGAAGAAGTGTTGAAGCAGATAAGCTGAGCAGAAGAACAATCAAAACCAAACCAAGGGAAGATGGATACCCTGTAAAATAAATAGACAAATGTTAAATGATGCAATATGATGTATGCTTATGATATGCAAGGGTTTGTGATAATGTGATGGATTATCAGTTGCCTCTGGTGGGATCCTTGAGTGTTCAGAGTTTTGGATGGAGGTTTGAGAACCAGTAACCAGGTGAGGGATTCAAATAAAGAGTCAATAATCCAGGGTTTCATAGAACTAGTCCAAAATAGTACATCCTTAAGAACAAATTCCAGTAGCAATGTTGAGGTCAAGGGTTCCTGCAAACCTGTAAACAACCCAACCCACTCACATGTATTGTTCTAAAACAAGGATCCTCAGATTCAGATCTATTATGAGAAGTGTAACCACTTCTAACCCGAAGGTACAGTGTTTACCCTAATCAAAAAGGATCCTCCTCTAATTCACCTCAGATGCTGAAGGTCATCTAAAGAGGTCATCCAGACTTAGCAGGCTTCCCAGATAGCCCTAGCACTACAGCAAATCCATAGCATAGAGTTCTCAAAAGGAAACCCATGTCTGAACCGTGTTTTCATATTCCCGCACCAGACCAAAATGGAATGGGAAAGAATACAAAACCACTCTAATCCTATGTGTCACTCAGGCCTTTGTGTTGGACCTTTCTCACTAGAATACCCCTCCCACCAAAGCAAACCAGAAATCCAGAACAATGATGTGATAATAATGAAATGCAGAAAGCAATAAATGAAAGCGATAAAGTAAATGCAATAAATAACGATGTACAGGAAGCAATAAATAAAAAAAAAACATAAACACAAATAACACATAACACCCCCAATAAACACAAATAAAAAAGCGCTAGGAGAAACCCACAAGAGAACCAGAAGCCCTGGTTGCAAAGTTTCCCCAACAGAGTCGCCAAGCTGTCGCTCCCCGGATTTTCATCCTGGTGCAAACGCAAACTGGCGAGGCGATGTTGAAGGTTGAGGTTGAATAGAGTCGCCAGCTAGGAATTTTCATCCTAAAGGAAAGGTAATGCTGCATCAACCTAGAATGAGATGGATAAGACGGTTGCGAACCAAAGAAACTGAGTAAGGGGGTAGGTTACGACCTAGGAAGGTATGAGCACCCAGATCGTCCGTTGTACTCGACAGGATCCACGTTTAACTAACTATATTTTAAAAAGGGGGAAAAAGTGTGTGTGCTAACAGTGTATAAAAGAGATGGATGTACAGGGTGATGGTATGCAAAGAATGGGAGCTCAAAACTAAGGCTAAGAAAAGAAAGCTAGAAAGAGGAGAGGGGGGAGACCTGGGGACTTTTGTTCGATAACTGTTAAGTTATGCATACGTATCCTCTCATGCAATGAGGAAGTCAAAACACCGTAGTTCTACCTAAAAAGACTTAGTGTTTTTGGTGTGAACTGCTTGCTTGTCTATGCTCAAGTGTGTGACTCGTCTGGCTCGAGTGCTAACTGTCTTGCATTAGACGGAAGAAGCGAGTTCTCGTTTTTCAGAGTAAATGTGATGAGAAAAGAATCCAGGAGGAGACGATTATTGTTTGTTTTTGTGTTTTTCAGTTTTTTTTATTGTTTTTGGTGTTTTGCATAAGATAATGAGCTTAAAGCTTAATCAAGGGTCGTAAACTCATTATATCACCCATGATTAGGGATAATGAGTCTACTTAAGTATGAGATGAAAATCTTGACTTAATTACCCTAATGATGCAGGATTAAGATCATTAACCTACTTGTGATTATTAAGTGTTTTTGGATTTTGTTTTGTGTTAATTAATGAGTTTAATCTCTAATCAGGGATTAATGAACTCATTACACCATCCTAAGAGAAGCATAGTAGATGAGAATACTTAAGATGAGGAAGACTCCTCAACTTAATCCATGGTTAGGGATTAAAATCCTTATATAACAAGCCTTTATTAAAGTGGATTTTAATTAAATGTGAGATTAAAAAATGGATTTTATGTTTGTAAGACTAAACCTGAGGGGGACTTGTCCTTTGAACACTAGGGTTAGTCCCTCTGAACCAACAGGCAGAGATGTAACCCTAATATAGGGCCCGAGTTACAAGCGTAAGTCTTAATGATTATTAGGTGTTTTGATTAGGAGGTGTAAACAACTTAAAGGTTTAACACTAAGTATTAAAGTTATACACTCCATCCTAAGATAAGAATACAAGCATAACCCTAATTCAGAGTCTTAAAACTTTAACTGTTTAGCCTTGATTATGAGATGAGAATCAGAGACTCAAGGAGACTCAAAGGTAAAAACTAGGTGAGACTATGTACAACCCTAAAGTTATCATGCTTGGATATTCCTATGGTTTGTGAGGCTTAGAGAAATATCTTCAGATTGCCACGAAGGAAGAAGAAGCAAATGAAAAGAGAAGAGAAAGGAGAAAAGGTTACTTACTTCCTGTAGAAGTTAAGTAACCTAAGAGAAAGAGAGGGAGCAAGAGAGAGCATACGTGAGTCAAACTCACTTCAAAGACAAATAAAGATGCAAATGGAGAGATAATAAGAAGTTGGATGTGGAGGCAAACCCACATCCTAAACAACTTACCTGAAGCCCCTGAAACGTTAATATGAATGCATAAGATATGAAACAAAAGAAAATAAGGCAAATGAAGATGCAATGATCAAGACCAGAAGTGAAAACACAATGCAGATGTGTTATGAAATAATGCAAATACATGTACAATGTTTATCCATGATCATATAAGGGATGGGATGCAAAGGAAGGCATGTTAGAAGCTTGAAATCACATGAATACACATAAGAAGTAATGAATGAAAAACATACCAAATGGATGAAACAATGATCAACCAATGTTCATACATGTTCTACGATATCTAAGATGACATACAAATGCATGAGATTTCATGACAAGTTCATATGATGAAGGTATGCAAAGATGAATGCAAATGAACATGGCAAATTAGGGTTTTTAAGAAAGTATGAGATGCACATGCCCACAACAGAAGGATAACACATGATAAAAATTTGAAAATGCAACCAAATGAACCCTAAACACACATAAGATCACTCCCCAAAGATGGAGGTCAGAAGCTATACCAAATTCAAGTTATGGTTTTTCTAAGTTAGGCTAGGGTTTTGGGTACTTCTTCATGAAAAATGCCAAACAAATAGAAAATGAAATGCAAAAATATGAGTTAAATTCCCTAGATACTACATGCAAAGTATGAGAGAATGTAAAAAGAACCATGTGCAAACTCATCTTGGTTGATCAGAAATGGATTTTTGAAGTTAGGGTTAGAAAAATAGGAAATTTGGAAACCATAATTCATGGTTAATTGTCAAAACAAGATCAAACCCTAAAAGAAATTTGTAAGATGAGTTTGTAAATTGTTCTAAATGTTTATGGATGCTTCATGAATTTTTTGTGATTTTTAAATACCTAAAAGTATTTTTAATTAATTAAAATGAATTAATTAATTAAATAATAAAATTAAATGATTTAAAAATAGATTGTTAATGCAAAAATTAAAAATAAAAATATTTTTGGTTTCTGAAAATTATTCAAAGTGAAAGTACAAAAGATTTTATTTTTATAAAATGATTTTCTATTTTAAATAAATAAAGGAAAACAAAATGAAATAAATAAAATAAAAATGCAAAGTAAGCACAATGGATGGTTCAGATGCAAAGTTGAGAGGATCAAGGCTGAGATGGTGAGTCAGCGTGACTTAGGGTATGAGGATCTAATGGCCTATATTCAAAAATGGGCTTCGTGCGTGATCTAATGGTCTTGGTTCATTCTGATTAAATTAATTAGGATTAAATCAATTAATTAAGATTAAGGTTTAATGACATATCTGGACCATTCGTACACTAACCTAATCAAGATCATATGGTTCAGATTCAAACTGGAAACACTAACCCTAATTAACCTCAGATGACCGGAACAGTGCTCCGGTCATCTTCTCCGACCAACCCCAAACCCTATCTTCTTCCCCAGGCCACGCTAAGCCCTCTAACCGGCCCAGAAACACTCCTCTAACTTCACTCAACTCAAATCAATAATCAAACAACATTTATCATACATGAATCAAGCAAATCGAAACAAAAATCAAAATACGGGCAAACTTTCAGAACATCATAAAATACTCATTTTTCACTCATTTTTAATTCTAAACATATCATGATGATCAGGATAACATGTAGATTCAATTTATAACAAGAAAAAGAAGTTCTGGAAAAAATGTTCTTGGATGCTACCTGAACTGAAGTTCTTCAAACTGGAGCTTTCAAGGTCTTCCCTTTGTGCAAACCAACTCCTTTGGACCTCCTGAAGCTATTGAGATGCTTGGATGAAGTTTATAATGGCTAGTTTGAGAGGTTCAGTTCTGATATGGCAAAAAATGAGGTTCTTATGTGTTGTGTTTCAGGCCATTATGAGGGATGGAATTTGTTCTATGGGTGATGTGTGGTTGATTGGTGAAGAAATTTTTGAAGTTTGATGGCTAGATTGGGAGAATCAAAGAGAGGAAGTTTTGGGGAAATTTTGTGCAATCTGAGTATATGGTTGTTCTGAGCTCTTGTGTGTTGTATTTTTTATCTTTAGGCAATGCATAAACAATTGGAACTTATCAGAAGATTGGTTGTGCACTGTGGGAATGACATGGCTCCATTGGCCAAAAAGTCAAAAGTTTGTGTACTTTAGGTATGGGCCATGGCAGAGCTGATTTGAGGGTTTGAGCTGCCTCAACTAGCTTCAAGAAGGGCCTTAGGATTGAATGTTGTGAGCTATATGGCTTGGATCAAAAGCTTGTATAGTTTTTGCAATTTCACAACTTTGAGAATTCTTGAGATGCAAGTCATCAAAATCCTTGGTACTTGGCATAATTCTGGTCTAAACAAGTTGCATTATGTTTCTATAATTTGTAGAAGTGCATTAGAGGTCATGAGAAGGCTTGGAAATCAAAATTGCACATTTCCCTCTTTGGCATGAACTTGAAAATTATGTGATTTTTGCCAACTTTGATCCATCAGATCTTGAGTTCTAGGATGAATCAAGATGAGTTCTTGTACTTCGTAGAATGGGAAAGACCCAATCTACAACTTTCATGTTCAAAGAAATTTCATTTGAAGCCTTTTTGGTCAAGAAAGAGGAGGTTGAAATTCTTTCCCAAAATGGAAAGTTTTCATTACAAGTCATGTCCAAAACTAGAAAGTTTTCAAATGGCTCAAAATTCTTCAATCTTGTGAACTTCCAAGCATTCTTAAGATCAAATAAAGATCATATGACCTCAAATTGATGATGATGAACCTTTGGAACCTTTGTTGGTGGCCTCAGATGCACTGATTATGACTTTTCTTGCACAACAAATTCCCATTTGATCAGATGACTTCCATAAGGAATTTTTGCTTCAAATTTGATACACATGCTCCTTTTAACATATATAGACCAATAGAATCAATAATGGCCGAAAATTTTGAGTGTAAGGGCCTCAAACTCAATACCATAATTTTTGGTCATCTGTGTAGGAGCCTTGAGCCTGCCTGGGTGGCTCTGTAATCTCTTGTGATCTTTTGACTTTCAAGAACCCTTGGGGGTATAATATGATCTTAGAACACTCAAAGACCTTCTTGTCATGCTTCATGATCATCTGGATGCCTCATACTCTTTTCCAGATTCATTTGATCACAAACCCTAATTATGCAACTTATGCAGTGAAATAACTATGCAGTGTGAGATGGTATGCTTATGCAATGCAATATGAAGGATCACAAGCCAAGGTGTGAGAAAAAAGAGAGGGAAAATTTGGGGTGCTTACAAGCTTAAGCCATGTCATGCTCAAAATATCAACTAGTAAGGATAAGTCAAATGAATTTATCCTTACCCTTCTCAGAACCTGAGGTACCTGAAACAATAATCAACAACGTGGGTGAGATGACAAAATCTCAGCGAGTCCCTATCTTATGGATTCTCTCGGCTTTAAAAGGTTCTATAAAAATCCTACTCAATTCGGAAATAAACTAAGACTTTGAGTTCACAACACTCACACTCATATGGAAACATGTCTTGAGTTTCTAACTCACAATTATCACTAATCTGGTAATCAAACAAAGTTATCCCCTATTCCCGTCCTCTCCTACGTCTAAGATTCGGCACGAGTCATGGATCCTTTTAATTTACTTGACATATGAAAAAGATTCGGATCGAAGGGCTATTAACCTTACAATCGCCACTTCACGTGGAACATAAACCACCACAAGTCTCTACCCATATATATAGGCTTCATCCCTAATACACGTGAGAATCAAACCTGCCAAGTAATCATGGATAGATTCCACAGGAACCCTAGGTTCATGATACAACATTCTCTTGGAAACAGTTACGATTACGAGATTTCACACAAATGGGAATGCATACGACATTCCTAAGGCCACAATTGCCTTTTTCCACAATAAAATACACCCAACGGGTTCACACATATTCTATATAGTGTTTACTCACCATTTTGGGTATTGAAATACATACAAATACCTAGTCAACACATTATATACATTAAATGCCCGAATAAAAGTCAAAAACTAAGGCTTGATGTATACAAGATGTTCAAAATAAAATACTTAGAACTATATCAACAATGATCTCAAAATAAACTCCGTCAGCAGAAGTCATGTCATGCTCAAAATATCAACTAGTAAGGATAAGTCAAATGACTTTATCCTTACCCTTCTCAGAACTTGAGGTACCTGAAACAATAATCAACAACGTGGGTGACAAGACAAAATCTTAGTGAGTCCCTATCTTATGGATTCTCTCGGCTTTACAAGGTTCTATAATAATCCTACCCAAGTCGGAAAAAAACTAAGACTTTGAGTTCAAAAATCTCACACTCTTATGGAAACATGTCTTGAGTTTCTAACTCACAATTATCACTAATCTAGTAATCAAACGAAGGTATCCCCTATTCCCGTCCTCTCCTACGTCTAAGATTAGGCACGAGTCATGGATCCTTTTAATTTACTTGACACATGAAAAGGATTCAAATCGAAGGGCTATGAATAGTTTAATTTTCCATGTGATTTTTTGTAGACTCACAACCATATAGTTAGTTGGTTGTTTTGTATATGGATTAGGATACCCATTGTATAAATGAAATCTCATTTTGCTTATTAAAAAAAGTATTCCTAATACAATTATTTTTATAAGCGGAAACAATGCTACTACGGATACAATTGTTTTTTAAATGGGAAAAATTGTATTTTTTATATAAATATTTTTATAAACGTAAAAAAAAAAACTAATATCAATACAATTATTTTTACTAACAGGAATAACTGTAATTTTTAGTTAGAAATATTCTTATAAATAGGAAATTTTTTATTATTGATACAATTATTTTTATAAACAAAAAGAATTCTATTGTTTGTTACAAATATTTTTAAATATGAAAAAAATCTATAGTTAATATAAATATTTTTATATATGACGTATTATTATTATAAATATTTTTATAAACAAGAAAAGAATATTGTTGATAAAAATAATTTTATAAACAAAATAAAATATAATACAAATATTTATATAAATTGAAAATAGTTTATTTACAAGCTATATTTCAAATGCGTACATCATTTATTATTCTGAAATACATATTTAAGTTTCAAATGCGTACATCATTCATATTTATATTTTTATTGGTTTTTAAATATTTGTTTATATTTATGATTCTGTTAATATCTATCATATATAATACAAATGTGATATTACGTTTTATATATATATATATATATATATATATATATATATATATATATATATATATATATATATATATATATATATATATATATATATATATATATATATATATATATATATATATATATATATATATATATATATATATATAATTTTATGTATTTTTCCATTTATTAATCAATAATTTTAGGAACTTGTGATGCAGAGTCAAATTCTTATTAAATATATTTAATAAAAGCATTGCTTTTATTTTAATGAGTGAGGTCATATTTTGTATGTTTTACACTTTTCTTTTCAAAAGACTTTATAACCTTATTTCATTCCTATTAATAAATAACAATAAATATTTATTAAGAAGATCAAATATTAAAAAATTTATAATTGTTTTTAATAATGACATTGTAAGGAAAATTATTTTTTAAAATTAAGTCACCCACTTTGCTACTAGTTAAATTATATAGATGTTTTTAAAACAAAAATTAGTTGTAACCACATTTTCTTAATTGTTTGTTAAGAATTCCATTCCATAAGTAATATTTTAAATATTTTTTAATGTATAAAATAAAAAGTAATATAAATGTCATAGTGAATAATTTTATTATTAACAAATTTTATAAGAGTTTAAAACAAACTTTTAAAGATAAAAAATATAAAATTAAACTCATTAATTATTCATATAATAACTAATGTATAATTCTATAAATTTAAAAGAATAATTTTTTTATAGTAGAAAATAGAGAGAGTATATGATAAATTAAAATTTAGAGAAATCATACATCTGTATCTCTTTTTTTATTCCCCAACGAATTTTAGAAAACATATTTAAAACTGTGATAATGTTGAGTAAATTATTTATTCATGTAATAGATAAATTTGTGATTGGTTTGCCTCAATTTTCAATGTGAATACATTAATGTATACATTCTTAAATGAATCTTTTTTATAAAATAGGATTAACTTGATACTGTATGAGTACAACAAAAATTAATGTACTTTAAAAGTATTTACAATATGTCATTGTCTAAATTATCAATCGTTAGTTGGTCTAGTGGTTATTGGCGCTGGACTTGGTTGGGAGAACCAATGTTCGATCCCACGCAATTACGATCGAGAGGGCTGTAACCACTTGATGCTAGAACTGACCTCCGAATCGGACTAAACCAGTTTTGATAAACAAAAAAAAAACCAGTTAGAGCGCCTTCTCTATAAATACCTCACTAACCATAGCTTATTCATCAAACCAGAGTTCTTAATACTTTGTTGTGGTGATATCATGGCTTTTACTTTAGGATATATGTTGTCTCATGTATTCCTCTCTGTATGTTTGCTCCCTATATTCCTAGGGGCTCCTTCCTTTTGTTTTAAACCCAAAAATCATGTCAATGTTACTTCCAACTTCTCATCTGATTCAGGTTGGGCATCTACTATGGCTACTTGGTATGGACCTCCGGAAGGTTATGGAAGTGATGGTATATAGTATAAATTTTTCTTTGGCAAGATTCATAATTTTTAACCAAATAATTGTTTAAATGATTTTAATTCATGTGTTAATTAATTATGTAGGTGGTGCTTGTGGATATGGAAAACCTGTTGGCCAACCTCCATACAACTCAATGATATCAGCCGGAAACCCTGTCATCTACCAATCAGGAAAAGGCTGTGGTTCATGTTATCAGGTCTAACAATTGAAAAGTTTTTTTTCTTTGAAAAATGAATTATTTGAAATATATTAAATATTTCACTAATAATTCACATATCGTCTTTATTTTGTTCTAATTTCAGGTAAAGTGCATAGGAAATTCTGCTTGCTCAGGAAACCCTGTTAGGGTAATTATCACCGATGAGTGTCCTGGTTGTGCACATTATTTTGACTTGAGTGGCAAAGCTTTCGGTTCCATGGCAATTTCAGGTCAAGCAAACAACTTACGCAATGCTGGAAAAGTGTCTGTTCAATATGAAAAGTGTTGAAAAATATCCCCGAAGGTTGGAAGTCTGATAAAACATATAAAGCAACTGAAAATTATAATTAAACCTTAAATATGTTTGCATTTGAACTACTAGTTATAGTGCTATGTATCCACCTCAATCAAGTTCCCAAAGTGGATTTTAGATTGTATTATGGAATCAATTAATAATGAAATTATGTTCATTTATAACTTATTGAGTCAGTTATAAGTTTATTCTTTACTAGTTACCACAAATGGTTAAAATCTTCTATCATATATCAAATTATTATTTATTTAATGGAAAAAATAGAAAAATATTTTGACAACAAAAATTAGAGTATGCAACGATACTTTGTGTATTAGTCAAGTGACATTAGATAATCTTTGGATTCTTAAAGCGATTATGAAAGGGTTTAAATTGATATGTCTCCTCTAAAATATAACTTTTTGAAGACTTGTTTGGTGGATATCAATATGTAGAAAATCTAAAACATATACGAGAGAAAATGAGATTAAGTGAGGAGTGGACCTATCTGCAACCAAGAAATAAGAGAAATAATAGACCAAAACACGACAACGATGAAATAATAACTTATTATGTGGAAGAATTACATGTTATGTCTGCGGAAGACATAAATGGAAAAGAGATGCCGAGAACTTTTAAAATATGGGGAACATTGAGTATAACACCCATATATAAAAACATACATCAAAGCTTATATATTATACATGAATTTAAGTTTGGGTATTGAAATATATACACCTAGTCAACACATTACATACATTAAATGTCTGAATACAAAGTCAAACCTAAGGCATGATGTATACAAGATTTTCAAAATAAAATACTAAGAACTAGATCAACAATGATCTCAAAATAAACTCCGTCAGCGGTGTCGCTCCCCGGATTTTCATCCCGATGCAAACGCGAACTGACGAGGCGATGTTGAAGGTTGAGGTTGAATAGAGTCGCCAGCTAGGCATTTTTATCCCGAAGGAAATATAATGCTACATAAACCTAGAATGAGATTGATAAGACGGTTGTGAACCAAAGAAATTGAGTAAGGGGGTAGGTTACGACCTGGGAAGGTATTAGCACCCAAATCGTCTGTCGTACTCGACGAGATCCATGCTTAACTGACTGTGTTTTAAAAAGGGGGGAAAGTGTATGTGCTAACAATGTATAAAAGAGATGGATGTACAGGGTGATGGTATGCAAAGAATGGGAGGTCAAAACTGAGGTTAAGAAAAGAAAGCTAGAATGATGAGAGGGGGGAGACCTGGGGACTTTTGTTCGATAACTGTTAAGTTATGCCTACATATCCTCTCGTGCAATGAGGAAGTCAGAACATCGTAGTTCGACCCAAAGAGACTTAGTGATTTTGGTGTGAACTACTTGCTTGTCTATGCTAAAGTGTGTGACTCGAGTGGCTCGAGTGCTAACTGTCTTGCATTAGACGGAAGAAGCGAGTTCTCGTTTTTCAGAGTGAATGTGATGAGAAAAGAATCCCGGAGGAGACGATTATTTTTTGTTTTTGTGTTTTCAGTTTTTTATTGTTTGGGTATATCAAAGCATATATAACATACATGAATTTAAGTTTGGGTATTGAAATACAAAATATCAACTAGTAAGGATAAGTCAAATGACTTTATCCTTACCCTTCTCAGAACCTGAGGTACCTGAAACAATAATCAACAACGTGGGTGAGATGACAAAATCTCAGCGAGTCCCAATCTTATGGATTCTCTCGGCTTTACAAGGTTCTATAAAAATCCTACTCAAGTCAAAAAAAACTAAGACTTTGACTTCACAACTCTCACACTCATATGGAAACAAGTCTTGAGTTTCTAACTCACAATTATCACTAATCTGGTAATCAAACGAAGGTATCCCCTATTCCTATCCTCTCCTACGTCTAAGATTCGGCACGAGTCATGGATCCTTTTAATTTACTTGACATATGAAAAAGATTCGGATCGAAGGGCTATTAACCTTACAATCGGCACTTCACATGGAACATAAATCACCACAGATCTCTACCCATATATATAGGCTCCATCCGTACTACACGCGAGAATCAAACCTGCCAAGTAATAATGCATAGATTCCAAATGAACCCCAGTTTCTTGATACAACATTCTCTTGGAAACAGTTACGATTACGGGATTTCACACAAATGGGAATGCATACAACATTCCTAAGGCCACAATTGCCTTTTTCCACAATAAAATACACCCAACGGGTTCACACTTGTTCTATATTGTGTTTACTCACCATTTTGGGCATTGAAATACATACAAATAACTAGTCAACACATTACATACATTAAATGTCCGAATACAAAGTCAAAAACTCAGGCATGATGTATACAAGATGTTCAAAATAAAATACTAAGAACTAGATCAATAATGATCTGAAAATAAACCCCGTCAGCGGAAGCCATGCCATGATCAAAATATAAACTAGTATGGATAAGTTAAATCACTTTATCCTTACCCTTCTCAGAACCTGAGGTACCTGAAACAATAATCAACAACGTGGGTGAGATGACAAAATCTCAGCGAGTCCCTATCTTATGGATTCTCTCGGCTTTACAAGGTTCTATAAAAATCCTACTCATGTCGGAAAAAAACTAATACTTTGAGTTCACAACTCTCACACTCATATGGAAACATGTCTTGAGTTTCTAACTCACAATTATCACTAATCTGGTAATCAAATGAAGGTATCCCCTATTCCCGTCCTCTCCTACGTCTAAGATTCGGCATGAGTCATGGATCCTTTTAATTTAATTGACATATGAAAAAGATTCGGATCGAAGGGCTATTAACCTTACAATCGATACTTCACGTGGAACATAAACCACCACAATTCGCTACCCATATATATAGGCTCCATCCGTACTACACGCGAGAATCAAACCTGCCAAGTAATCATGCATAGATTCCAGAGGAACCCCAGGTTTGTGATACAACATTCTCTTGGAAACGGTTACAATTACGGGATTTCACACAAATTGTAATGCATACGACATTTCTAAGGCCACATTTTTCCATGATAAAATACATCCAATGGATTCACACTTGTTCTATATAATGTTTACTCACCATTTTGGGTAATGAAATACATACAAACACCTAATCAACACATTACATACATTAAATGTCTGAATACAAAGTAAAAAAACTCAGGCATGATGTATACAAGATGTTAAAAAAAAAATACTAAGAACTAGATCAACAATGATCTCAAATTAAACCCCGTCAGCGAAAGCCATGCCATGCTCAAAATATCAACTAGTAAGGATAAATTAAATGACTTTATCCTTACCCTTCTTAGAACCTGAGGTGCCTGAAAATATAATCAACAACGTGGGTGAGATGACAAAATCTCAGTGAATCCCTATCTTATGGATTCTCTCGGCTTTACAAGGTTCTATAAAAATCCTACTCAAGTCGGAAAAAAACTAATACTTTGAGTTCACAACTCTCACACTCATATGGAAACATGTCTTGAGTTTCTAAATCACAATTATCACTAATCTGGTAATCAAACGAAGTTATCCTACATTCCCGTCCTCTCGTATGTCTAAGATTTGGCACGAGTCATGGATCCTTTTAATTTACTTGACATATGAAAAGGATTCAGATCGAAGGGTTATTAACCTTACAATCGGCAATTCACGTGGAACATAAACCACCACAAGTCTCTACCCATAGATATAGGCTCCATCCGTACTACACACTAGAATCAAACATGCCAAGTAATCATGCGTAGATTCCAGAGGAACCCCAGGTTCATGAAACAACATTCTCTTGGAAACAGTTTCGATAATGGGATTTCACACAAATGGGAATGCATACGATATTCCTAAGGCCACAATTGCCTTTTTCCACAATAAAATACACCCAACGGGTTCACAAATGTTCTATATAGTGTTTACTCACCATTTTGGATATTGAAATACATACAAATACCTAGTCAACACATTACATACATTAAATTCCCGAATACAAAGTCCAAAACTAAGGCATGATGTATACAAGATGTTCAAAATAAAATACTAAGAACTGGATCAATAATGATCTCAAAATAAACCCCGTCAGCGGAAGCCATGCCATGCTCAAAATATAAACTAGTAAGGATAAGTTAAATCACTTTATCCTTACCCTTTTCAGAACCTGAGGTACCTGAAACAATAATCAACAACGAGGGTGAGATGACAAAATCTCAGCGAGTCCCTATCTTATGGATTCTCTCGGCTTTACAAGGTTCTATAAAAATCCTACTCAAGTCGGAAAAAAACTAATACTTTGAGTTCACAACTCTCACACTCATATGGAAACATGTCTTGAGTTTCTAACTCACAATTATCATTAATCTGGTAATCAAATGAAGGTATCCCCTATTCCCGTCCTCTCCTACGTCTAAGATTCGGCATGAGTCATGGATCCTTTTAATTTACTTGACATATGAAAAAGATTCGGATCGAAGGGCTATTAACCTTACAATCGATACTTCACGTGGAACATAAACCACCACAATTCGCTACCCATATATATAGGCTCCATCCGTACTACACGCGAGAATCAAACCTGCCAAGTAATCATGCATAGATTCCAGAGGAACCCTAGGTTTGTGATACAACATTCTCTTGGAAACGGTTACAATTACGGGATTTCACACAAATTGTAATGCATACGACATTTCTAAGGCCACATTTTTCCATGATAAAATACACCCAATGGATTCACACTTGTTCTATATAATGTTTACTCACCATTTTGGGTAATGAAATACATACAAACACCTAATCAACACATTACATACATTAAATGTCTGAATACAAAGTAAAAAAACTCAGGCATGATGTATACAAGATGTTAAAAAAAAAAAACTAAGAACTAGATCAACAATGATCTCAAATTAAACCCCGTCAGCGAAAGCCATGCCATGCTCAAAATATCAACTAGTAAGGATAAATTAAATGACTTTATCCTTACCCTTCTTAGAACCTGAGGTGCCTGAAAATATAATCAACAACGTGGGTGAGATGACAAAATCTCAGTGAATCCCTATCTTATGGATTCTCTCGGCTTTACAAGGTTCTATAAAAATCCTACTCAAGTCGGAAAAAAACTAATACTTTGAGTTCACAACTCTCACACTCATATGGAAACATGTCTTGAGTTTCTAAATCACAATTATCACTAATCTGGTAATCAAACGAAGTTATCCTACATTCCCGTCCTCTCGTATGTCTAAGATTTGGCACGAGTCATGGATCCTTTTAATTTACTTGACATATGAAAAGGATTCAAATCGAAGGGTTATTAACCTTACAATCGGCAATTCACGTGGAACATAAACCACCACAAGTCTCTACCCATAGATATAGGCTCCATCCGTACTACACACGAGAATCAAACATGCCAAGTAATCATGCGTAGATTCCAGAGGAACCCCAGGTTCATGAAACAACATTCTCTTGGAAACAGTTTCGATAATGGGATTTCACACAAATGGGAATGCATACGATATTCCTAAGGCCACAATTGCCTTTTTCCACAATAAAATACACCCAACGGGTTCACAAATGTTCTATATAGTGTTTACTCACCATTTTGGATATTGAAATACATACAAATACCTAGTCAACACATTACATACATTAAATTCCCGAATACAAAGTCCAAAACTAAGGCATGATGTATACAAGATGTTCAAAATAAAATACTAAGAACTGGATCAATAATGATCTCAAAATAAACCCCGTCAGCGGAAGCCATGCCATGCTCAAAATATAAACTAGTAAGGATAAGTTAAATCACTTTATCCTTACCCTTTTCAGAACCTGAGGTACCTGAAACAATAATCAACAACGTGGGTGAGATGACAAAATCTCAGCGAGTCCCTATCTTATGGATTCTCTCGGCTTTACAAGGTTCTATAAAAATCCTACTCAAGTCGGAAAAAAACTAATACTTTGAGTTCACAACTCTCACACTCATATGGAAACATGTCTTGAGTTTCTACCTCACAATTATCACTAATCTGGTAATCAAATGAAGGTATCCCCTATTCCCGTCCTCTCCTACGTCTAAGATTCGGCATGAGTCATGGATCCTTTTAATTTACTTGACATATGAAAAAGATTCGGATCGAAGGGTTATTAACCTTACAATCGATACTTCACGTGGAACATAAACCACCACAATTCGCTACCCATATATATAGGCTCCATCCGTACTACACGCGAGAATCAAACCTGCCAAGTAATCATGCATAGATTCCAGAGGAACCCCAGGTTTGTGATACAACATTCTCTTGGAAACGGTTACAATTACGGGATTTCACACAAATTGTAATGCATACGACATTTCTAAGGCCACATTTTTCCATGATAAAATACACCCAATGGATTCACACTTGTTCTATATAATGTTTACTCACCATTTTGGGTAATGAAATACATACAAACACCTAATCAACACATTACATACATTAAATGTCTGAATACAAAGTAAAAAAACTCAGGCATGATGTATACAAGATGTTAAAAAAAAAATACTAAGAACTAGATCAACAATGATCTCAAATTAAACCCCGTCAGCGAAAGCCATGCCATGCTCAAAATATCAACTAGTAAGGATAAATTAAATGACTTTATCCTTACCCTTCTTAGAACCCGAGGTGCCTGAAAATATAATCAACAACGTGGGTGAGATGACAAAATCTCAGTGAATCCCTATCTTATGGATTCTCTCGGCTTTACAAGGTTCTATAAAAATCCTACTCAAGTCGGAAAAAAACAAATACTTTGAGTTCACAACTCTCACACTCATATGGAAACATGTCTTGAGTTTCTAAATCACAATTATCACTAATCTGGTAATCAAACGAAGTTATCCTACATTCCTGTCCTCTCGTATGTCTAAGATTTGGCACGAGTCATGGATCCTTTTAATTTACTTGACATATGAAAAGGATTCAGATCGAAGGGTTATTAACCTTACAATCGGCAATTCACGTGGAACATAAACCACCACAAGTCTCTACCCATAGATATAGGCTCCATCCGTACTACACACGAGAATCAAACATGCCAAGTAATCATGCGTAGATTCCAGAGGAACCCCAGGTTCATGAAACAACATTCTCTTGGAAACAGTTTCGATAATGGGATTTAACACAAATGGGAATGCATACGATATTCCTAAGGCCACAATTGCCTTTTTCCACAATAAAATACACCCAACGGGTTCACAAATGTTCTATATAGTGTTTACTCACCATTTTGGATATTGAAATACATACAAATACCTAGTCAACACATTACATACATTAAATTCCCGAATACAAAGTCCAAAACTAAGGCATGATGTATACAAGATGTTCAAATTAAAATACTAAGAACTGGATCAATAATGATCTCAAAATAAACCCCGTCAGCGGAAGCTATGCCATGCTCAAAATATAAACTAGTAAGGATAAGTTAAATCACTTTATCCTTACCCTTTTAAGAACCTGAGGTACCTGAAACAATAATCAACAACGTGGGTGAGATGACAAAATCTCAGCGAGTCCCTATCTTATGGATTCTCTCGGCTTTACAAGGTTCTATAAAAATCCTACTCAAGTCGGAAAAAAACTAATACTTTGAGTTCACAACTCTCACACTCATATGGAAACATGTCTTGAGTTTCTAACTCACAATTATCACTAATCTGGTAATCAAATGAAGGTATCCCCTATTCCCGTCCTCTCCTACGTCTAAGATTCGGCATGAGTCATGGATCCTTTTAATTTACTTGACATATGAAAAAGATTCGGATCGAAGGGCTATTAACCTTACAATCGGCACTTCACATGGAACATAAATCACCACAGATCTCTACCCATATATATAGGCTCCATCCGTACTACACGCGAGAATCAAACCTGCCAAGTAATAATGCATAGATTCCAAATGAACCCCAGTTTCTTGATACAACATTCTCTTGGAAACAGTTACGATTACGGGATTTCACACAAATGGGAATGCATACAACATTCCTAAGGCCACAATTGCCTTTTTCCACAATAAAATACACCCAACGGGTTCACACTTGTGCTATATTGTGTTTACTCACCATTTTGGGCATTGAAATACATACAAATAACTAGTCAACATATTACATACATTAAATGTCCGAATACAAAGTCAAAAACTCAGGCATGATGTATACAAGATGTTCAAAATAAAATACTAAGAACTAGATCAATAATGATCTGAAAATAAACCCCGTCAACAGAAGCCATGCCATGATCAAAATATAAACTAGTATGGATAAGTTAAATCACTTTATCCTTACCCTTCTCAGAACCTGAGGTACCTGAAACAATAATCAACAACGTGGGTGAGATGACAAAATCTCAGCGAGTCCCTATCTTATGGATTCTCTCGGCTTTACAAGGTTTTATAAAAATCCTACTCAAGTCGGAAAAAAACTAATACTTTGAGTTCACAACTCTCACACTCATATGGAAACATGTCTTGAGTTTCTAACTCACAATTATCACTAATCTGGTAATCAAATGAAGGTATCCCCTATTCCCGTCCTCTCCTACGTCTAAGATTCGGCATGAGTCATGGATCCTTTTAATTTACTTGACATATGAAAAAGATTCGGATCGAAGGGCTATTAACCTTACAATCGATACTTCACGTGGAACATAAACCACCACAAGTCGCTACCCATATATATAGGCTCCATCCGTACTACACGCGAGAATCAAACCTGCCAAGTAATCATGCATAGATTCCAGAGGAACCCCAGGTTTGTGATACAACATTCTCTTGGAAACGGTTACAATTACGGGATTCCACACAAATTGTAATGCATACGACATTTCTAAGGCCACATTTTTCCATGATAAAATACACCCAATGGGTTCACACTTGTTCTATATAATGTTTACTCACCATTTTGGGTAATGAAATACATACAAACACCTAATCAACACATTACATACATTAAATGTCTGAATACAAATTAAAAAACTCAGGCATGATGTATACAAGATGTTAAAAAAAAAATACTAAGAACTAGATCAACAATGATCTCAAATTAAACCCCGTCAGCGAAAGCCATGCCATGCTCAAAATATCAACTAGTAAGGATAAATTAAATGACTTTATCCTTACCCTTCTTAGAACCTGAGGTGCCTGAAAATATAATCAACAACGTGGGTGAGATGACAAAATCTCAGCGAGTCCCTATCTTATGGATTCTCTCGGCTTTACAAGGTTCTATAAAAATCCTACTCAAGTCGGAAAAAAACTAATACTTTGAGTTCACAACTCTCACACTCATATGGAAACATGTCTTGAGTTTCTAACTCACAATTATCACTAATCTGGTAATCAAATGAAGGTATCCCCTATTCCCGTCCTCTCCTACGTCTAAGATTCGGCATGAGTCATGGATCCTTTTAATTTACTTGACATATGAAAAAGATTCGGATCGAAGGGCTATTAACCTTACAATCGGCACTTCACATGGAACATAAATTACCACAGATCTCTACCCATATATATAGGCTCCACCCGTACTACACGCGAGAATCAAACCTGCCAAGTAATCATGCATAGATTCCAGAGGAACCCCAGGTTTGTGATACAACATTCTCTTGGAAACGGTTACAATTACGGGATTTCACACAAATTGTAATGCATACGACATTTCTAAGGCCACATTTTTCCATGATAAAATACACCCAATGGGTTCACACTTGTTCTATATAATGTTTACTCACCATTTTGGGTAATGAAATACATACAAACACCTAATCAACACATTACATACATTAAATGTCTGAATACAAAGTAAAAAAACTCAGGCATGATGTATACAAGATGTTAAAAAAAAAATACTAAGAACTAGATCAACAATGATCTCAAATTAAACCCCGTCAGCGAAAGCCATGCCATGCTCAAAATATCAACTAGTAAGGATAAATTAAATGACTTTATCCTTACCCTTCTTAGAACCTGAGGTGCCTGAAAATATAATCAACAACGTGGGTGAGATGACAAAATCTCAGTGAATCCCTATCTTATGGATTCTCTCGGCTTTACAAGGTTCTATAAAAATCATACTCAAGTCGGAAAAAAACTAATACTTTGAGTTCACAACTCTCACACTCATATGGAAACATGTCTTGAGTTTCTAAATCACAATTATCACTAATCTGGTAATCAAACGAAGTTATCCTACATTCCCGTCCTCTCGTATGTCTATGATTTGGCACGAGTCATGGATCCTTTTAATTTACTTGACATATGAAAAGGATTCAGATCGAAGGGTTATTAACCTTACAATCGGCAATTCACGTGGAACATAAACCACCACAAGTCTCTACCCATAGATATAGGCTCCATCCGTACTACACACGAGAATCAAACATGCCAAGTAATCATGCGTAGATTCCAGAGGAACCCCAGGTTCATGAAACAACATTCTCTTGGAAACAGTTTCGATAATGGGATTTCACACAAATGGGAATGCATACGATATTCCTAAGGCCACAATTGCCTTTTTCCACAATAAAATACACCCAACGGGTTCACAAATGTTCTATATAGTGTTTACTCACCATTTTGGATATTGAAATACATACAAATACCTAGTCAACACATTACATACATTAAATTCCAGAATACTAAATCCAAAACTAAGGCATGATGTATACAAGATGTTCAAAATAAAATACTAAGAACTGGATCAATAATGATCTCAAAATAAACCCCGTCAGCGGAAGCCATGCCATGCTCAAAATATAAACTAGTAAGGATAAGTTAAATCACTTTATCCTTACCCTTTTCAGAACCTGAGGTACCTGAAACAATAATCAACAACGTGGGTGAGATGACAAAATCTCAGCGAGTCCCTATCTTATGGATTCTCTCGGCTTTACAAGGTTCTATAAAAATCCTACTCAAGTCGGAAAAAAACTAATACTTTGAGTTCACAACTCTCACACTCATATGGAAACATGTCTTGAGTTTCTAACTCACAATTATCACTAATCTGGTAATCAAATGAAGGTATCCCCTATTCCCGTCCTCTCCTACGTCTAAGATTCGGCATGAGTCATGGATCCTTTTAATTTACTTGACATATGAAAAAGATTCGGATCGAAGGGCTATTAACCTTACAATCGGCACTTCACATGGAACATAAATTACCACAGATCTCTACCCATATATATAGGCTCCACCCGTACTACACGCGAGAATCAAACCTGCCAAGTAATCATGCATAGATTCCAGAGGAACCCCAGGTTTGTGATACAACATTCTCTTGGAAACGGTTACAATTACGGGATTTCACACAAATTGTAATGCATACGACATTTCTAAGGCCACATTTTTCCATGATAAAATACACCCAATGGGTTCACACTTGTTCTATATAATGTTTACTCACCATTTTGGGTAATGAAATACATACAAACACCTAATCAACACATTACATACATTAAATGTCTGAATACAAAGTAAAAAAACTCAGGCATGATGTATACAAGATGTTAAAAAAAAAATACTAAGAACTAGATCAACAATGATCTCAAATTAAACCCCGTCAGCGAAAGCCATGCCATGCTCAAAATATCAACTAGTAAGGATAAATTAAATGACTTTATCCTTACCCTTCTTAGAACCTGAGGTGCCTGAAAATATAATCAACAACGTGGGTGAGATGACAAAATCTCAGTGAATCCCTATCTTATGGATTCTCTCGGCTTTACAAGGTTCTATAAAAATCATACTCAAGTCGGAAAAAAACTAATACTTTGAGTTCACAACTCTCACACTCATATGGAAACATGTCTTGAGTTTCTAAATCACAATTATCACTAATCTGGTAATCAAACGAAGTTATCCTACATTCCCGTCCTCTCGTATGTCTATGATTTGGCACGAGTCATGGATCCTTTTAATTTACTTGACATATGAAAAGGATTCAGATCGAAGGGTTATTAACCTTACAATCGGCAATTCACGTGGAACATAAACCACCACAAGTCTCTACCCATAGATATAGGCTCCATCCGTACTACACACGAGAATCAAACATGCCAAGTAATCATGCGTAGATTCCAGAGGAACCCCAGGTTCATGAAACAACATTCTCTTGGAAACAGTTTCGATAATGGGATTTCACACAAATGGGAATGCATACGATATTCCTAAGGCCACAATTGCCTTTTTCCACAATAAAATACACCCAACGGGTTCACAAATGTTCTATATAGTGTTTACTCACCATTTTGGATATTGAAATACATACAAATACCTAGTCAACACATTACATACATTAAATTCCAGAATACTAAATCCAAAACTAAGGCATGATGTATACAAGATGTTCAAAATAAAATACTAAGAACTGGATCAATAATGATCTCAAAATAAACCCCGTCAGCGGAAGCCATGCCATGCTCAAAATATAAACTAGTAAGGATAAGTTAAATCACTTTATCCTTACCCTTTTCAGAACCTGAGGTACCTGAAACAATAATCAACAACGTGGGTGAGATGACAAAATCTCAGCGAGTCCCTATCTTATGGATTCTCTCGGCTTTACAAGGTTCTATAAAAATCCTACTCAAGTCGGAAAAAAACTAATACTTTGAGTTCACAACTCTCACACTCATATGGAAACATGTCTTGAGTTTCTAACTAACAATTATCACTAATCTGGTAATCAAATGAAGGTATCCCCTATTCCCGTCCTCTCCTACGTCTAAGATTCGGCATGAGTCATGGATCCTTTTAATTTACTTGACATATGAAAAAGATTCGGATCGAAGGGCTATTAACCTTACAATCGGCACTTCACATGGAACATAAATCACCACAGATCTCTACCCATATATATAGGCTCCATCCGTACTACACGCGAGAATCAAACCTGCCAAGTAATAATGCATAGATTCCAAATGAACCCCAGTTTCTTGATACAACATTCTCTTGGAAACAGTTACGATTACGGGATTTCACACAAATGGGAATGCATACAACATTCCTAAGGCCACAATTGCCTTTTTCCACAATAAAATACACCCAACGGGTTCACACTTGTTCTATATTGTGTTTACTCACCATTTTGGGCATTGAAATACATACAAATAACTAGTCAACATATTACATACATTAAATGTCCGAATACAAAGTCAAAAACTCAGGCATGATGTATACAAGATGTTCAAAATAAAATACTAAGAACTAGATCAATAATGATCTGAAAATAAACCCCGTCAGCGGAAGCCATGCCATGATCAAAATATAAACTAGTATGGATAAGTTAAATCACTTTATCCTTACCCTTCTCAGAACCTGAGGTACCTGAAACAATAATCAACAACGTGGGTGAGATGACAAAATCTCAGCGAGTCCCTATCTTATGGATTCTCTCGGCTTTACAAGGTTCTATAAAAATCCTACTCAAGTCGGAAAAAAACTAATACTTTGAGTTCACAACTCTCACACTCATATGGAAACATGTCTTGAGTTTCTAACTCACAATTATCACTAATCTGGTAATCAAATGAAGGTATCCCCTATTCCCGTCCTCTCCTACGTCTAAGATTCGGCATGAGTCATGGATCCTTTTAATTTACTTGACATATGAAAAAGATTCGGATCGAAGGGCTATTAACCTTACAATCGATACTTCACGTGGAACATAAACCACCACAAGTCGCTACCCATATATATAGGCTCCATCCGTACTACACGCGAGAATCAAACCTGCCAAGTAATCATGCATAGATTCCAGAGGAACCCCAGGTTTGTGATACAACATTCTCTTGGAAACAGTTTCGATAATGGGATTTCACATAAATGGGAATGCATACGATATTCCTAAGGCCACAATTGCCTTTTTCCACAATAAAATACACCCTACGGGTTCACAAATGTTCTATATAGTGTTAATCACCATTTTGGATATTGAAATACATACAAATACCTAGTCAACACATTACATACATTAAATTCCCGAATACAAAGTCCAAAACTAAGGCATGATGTATACAAGATGTTCAAAATAAAATACTAAGAACTGGATCAATAATGATCTCAAAATAAACCCCGTCAGCGGAAGCCATGCCATGCTCAAAATATAAACTAGTAAGGATAAGTTAAATCACTTTATCCTTACCCTTTTCAGAACCTGAGGTACCTGAAACAATAATCAACAACGTGGGTGAGATGACAAAATCTCAGCGAGTCCCTATCTTATGGATTCTCTCGGCTTTACAAGGTTCTATAAAAATCCTACTCAAGTCGGAAAAAAACTAATACTTTGAGTTCACAACTCTCACACTCATATGGAAACATGTCTTGAGTTTCTAACTCACAATTATCACTAATCTGGTAATCAAATGAAGGTATCCCCTATTCCCGTCCTCTCCTACGTCTAAGATTCGGCATGAGTCATGGATCCTTTTAATTTACTTGACATATGAAAAAGATTTGGATCGAAGGGCTATTAACCTTACAATCGGCACTTCACATGGAACATAAATCACCACAGATCTCTACCCATATATATAGGCTCCATCCGTACTACACGCGAGAATCAAACCTGCCAAGTAATCATGCATAGATTCCAGAGGAACCCCAGGTTTGTGATACAACATTCTCTTGGAAACGGTTACAATTACGGGATTTCACACAAATTGTAATGCATACGACATTTCTAAGGCCACATTTTTCCATGATAAAATACACCCAATGGATTCACACTTGTTCTATATAATGTTTACTCACCATTTTGGGTAATGAAATACATACAAACACCTAATCAACACATTACATACATTAAATGTCTGAATACAAAGTAAAAAAACTCAGGCATGATGTATACAAGATGTTAAAAAAAAAATACTAAGAACTAGATCAACAATGATCTCAAATTAAACCCCGTCAGCGAAAGCCATGCCATGCTCAAAATATCAACTAGTAAGGATAAATTAAATGACTTTATCCTTACCCTTCTTAGAACCTGAGGTGCCTGAAAATATAATCAACAACGTGGGTGAGATGACAAAATCTCAGTGAATCCCTATCTTATGGATTCTCTCGGCTTTACAAGGTTCTATAAAAATCCTACTCAAGTCGGAAAAAAACTAATACTTTGAGTTCACAACTCTCACACTCATATGGAAACATGTCTTGAGTTTCTAAATCACAATTATCACTAATCTGGTAATCAAACGAAGTTATCCTACATTCCCGTCCTCTCGTATGTCTATGATTTGGCACGAGTCATGGATCCTTTTAATTTACTTGACATATGAAAAGGATTCAGATCGAAGGGTTATTAACCTTACAATCGGCAATTCACGTGGAACATAAACCACCACAAGTCTCTACCCATAGATATAGGCTCCATCCGTACTACACACGAGAATCAAACATGCCAAGTAATCATGCGTAGATTCCAGAGGAACCCCAGGTTCATGAAACAACATTCTCTTGGAAACAGTTTCGATAATGGGATTTCACACAAATGGGAATGCATACGATATTCCTAAGGCCACAATTGCCTTTTTCCACAATAAAATACACCCAACGGGTTCACAAATGTTCTATATAGTGTTTACTCACCATTTTGGATATTGAAATACATACAAATACCTAGTCAACACATTACATACATTAAATTCCCGAATACAAAGTCCAAAACTAAGGCATGATGTATACAAGATGTTCAAAATAAAATACTAAGAACTGGATCAATAATGATCTCAAAATAAACCCCGTCAGCGGAAGCCATGCCATGCTCAAAATATAAACTAGTAAGGATAAGTTAAATCACTTTATCCTTACCCTTTTCAGAACCTGAGGTACCTGAAACAATAATCAACAACGTGGGTGAGATGACAAAATCTCAGCGAGTCCCTATCTTATGGATTCTCTCGGCTTTACAAGGTTCTATAAAAATCCTACTCAAGTCGGAAAAAAACTAATACTTTGAGTTCACAACTCTCACACTCATATGGAAACATGTCTTGAGTTTCTAACTCACAATTATCACTAATCTGGTAATCAAATGAAGGTATCCCCTATTCCCGTCCTCTCCTACGTCTAAGATTCGGCATGAGTCATGGATCCTTTTAATTTACTTGACATATGAAAAAGATTCGGATCGAAGGGCTATTAACCTTACAATCGGCACTTCACATGGAACATAAATCACCACAGATCTCTACCCATATATATAGGCTCCATCTGTACTACACGCGAGAATTAAACCTGCCAAGTAATAATGCATAGATTCCAAATGAACCCCAGTTTCTTGATACAACATTCTCTTGGAAACAGTTACGATTACGGGATTTCACACAAATGGGAATGCATACAACATTCCTAAGGCCACAATTGCCTTTTTCCACAATAAAATACACCCAACGGGTTCACACTTGTTCTATATTGTGTTTACTCACCATTTTGGGCATTGAAATACATACAAATAACTAGTCAACATATTACATACATTAAATGTCCGAATACAAAGTCAAAAACTCAGGCATGATGTATACAAGATGTTCAAAATAAAATACTAAGAACTAGATCAATAATGATCTGAAAATAAACCCCGTCAGCGGAAGCCATGCCATGATCAAAATATAAACTACTATGGATAAGTTAAATCACTTTATCCTTACCCTTCTCAGAACCTGAGGTACCTGAAACAATAATCAACAACGTGGGTGAGATGACAAAATCTCAGCGAGTCCCTATCTTATGGATTCTCTCGGCTTTACAAGGTTCTATAAAAATCCTACTCAAGTCGGAAAAAAACTAATACTTTGAGTTCACAACTCTCACACTCATATGGAAACATGTCTTGAGTTTCTAACTCACAATTATCACTAATCTGGTAATCAAAAGAAGGTATCCCCTATTCCCGTCCTCTCCTACGTCTAAGATTCGGCATGAGTCATGGATCCTTTTAATTTACTTGACATATGAAAAAGATTCGGATCGAAGGGCTATTAACCTTACAATCGATACTTCACGTGGAACATAAACCACCACAAGTCGCTACCCATATATATAGGCTCCATCCGTACTACACGCGAGAATCAAACCTGCCAAGTAATCATGCATAGATTCCAGAGGAACCCCAGGTTTGTGATACAACATTCTCTTGGAAACGGTTACAATTACGGGATTCCACACAAATTGTAATGCATACGACATTTCTAAGGCCACATTTTTCCATGATAAAATACACCCAATGGGTTCACACTTGTTCTATATAATGTTTACTCACCATTTTGGGTAATGAAATGCATACAAACACCTAATCAACACATTACATACATTAAATGTCTGAATACAAATTAAAAAACTCAGGCATGATGTATACAAGATGTTAAAAAAAAATACTAAGAACTAAATCAACAATGATCTCAAATTAAACCCCGTCAGCGAAAGCCATGCCATGCTCAAAATATCAACTAGTAAGGATAAATTAAATGACTTTATCCTTACCCTTCTTAGAACCTGAGGTGCCTGAAAATATAATCAACAACGTGGGTGAGATGACAAAATCTCAGTGAATCCCTATCTTATGGATTCTCTCGGCTTTACAAGGTTCTATAAAAATCCTACTCAAGTCGGAAAAAAAATAATACTTTGAGTTCACAACTCTCACACTCATATGGAAACATGTCTTGAGTTTCTAAATCACAATTATCACTAATATGGTAATCAAACGAAGTTATCCTTCATTCCCGTCCTCTCGTATGTCTAAGATTTGGCACGAGTCATGGATCCTTTTAATTTACTTGACATATGAAAAGGATTCAGATCGAAGGGTTATTAACCTTACAATCGGCAATTCACGTGGAACATAAACCACCACAAGTCTCTACCCATAGATATAGGCTCCATCCGTACTACACACGAGAATCAAACATGCCAAGTAATCATGCGTAGATTCCAGAGGAACCCCAGGTTCATGAAACAACATTCTCTTGGAAACAGTTTCGATAATGGGATTTCACACAAATGGGAATGCATACGATATTCCTAAGGCCACAATTGCCTTTTTCCACAATAAAATACACCCAACGGGTTCACAAATGTTCTATATAGTGTTTACTCACCATTTTGGATATTGAAATACATACAAATACCTAGTCAACACATTACATACATTAAATTCCCGAATACAAAGTCCAAAACTAAGGCATGATGTATACAAGATGTTCAAAATAAAATACTAAGAACTGGATCAATAATGATCTCAAAATAAACCCCGTCAGCGGAAGCCATGCCATGCTCAAAATATAAACTAGTAAGGATAAGTTAAATCACTTTATCCTTACCCTTTTCAGAACCTGAGGTACCTGAAACAATAATCAACAACGTGGGTGAGATGACAAAATCTCAGCGAGTCCCTATCTTATGGATTCTCTCGGCTTTACAAGGTTCTATAAAAATCCTACTCAAGTCGGAAAAAAACTAATACTTTGAGTTCACAACTCTCACACTCATATGGAAACATGTCTTGAGTTTCTAACTCACAATTATCACTAATCTGGTAATCAAATGAAGGTATCCCCTATTCCCGTCCTCTCCTACGTCTAAGATTCGGCATGAGTCATGGATCCTTTTAATTTACTTGACATATGAAAAAGATTCGGATCGAAGGGCTATTAACCTTACAATCGGCACTTCACATGGAACATAAATCACCACAGATCTCTACCCATATATATAGGCTCCATCTGTACTACACGCGAGAATTAAACCTGCCAAGTAATAATGCATAGATTCCAAATGAACCCCAGTTTCTTGATACAACATTCTCTTGGAAACAGTTACGATTACGGGATTTCACACAAATGGGAATGCATACAACATTCCTAAGGCCACAATTGCCTTTTTCCACAATAAAATACACCCAACGGGTTCACACTTGTTCTATATTGTGTTTACTCACCATTTTGGGCATTGAAATACATACAAATAACTAGTCAACATATTACATACATTAAATGTCCGAATACAAAGTCAAAAACTCAGGCATGATGTATACAAGATGTTCAAAATAAAATACTAAGAACTAGATCAATAATGATCTGAAAATAAACCCCGTCAGCGGAAGCCATGCCATGATCAAAATATAAACTACTATGGATAAGTTAAATCACTTTATCCTTACCCTTCTCAGAACCTGAGGTACCTGAAACAATAATCAACAACGTGGGTGAGATGACAAAATCTCAGCGAGTCCCTATCTTATGGATTCTCTCGGCTTTACAAGGTTCTATAAAAATCCTACTCAAGTCGGAAAAAAACTAATACTTTGAGTTCACAACTCTCACACTCATATGGAAACATGTCTTGAGTTTCTAACTCACAATTATCACTAATCTGGTAATCAAAAGAAGGTATCCCCTATTCCCGTCCTCTCCTACGTCTAAGATTCGGCATGAGTCATGGATCCTTTTAATTTACTTGACATATGAAAAAGATTCGGATCGAAGGGCTATTAACCTTACAATCGATACTTCACGTGGAACATAAACCACCACAAGTCGCTACCCATATATATAGGCTCCATCCGTACTACACGCGAGAATCAAACCTGCCAAGTAATCATGCATAGATTCCAGAGGAACCCCAGGTTTGTGATACAACATTCTCTTGGAAACGGTTACAATTACGGGATTCCACACAAATTGTAATGCATACGACATTTCTAAGGCCACATTTTTCCATGATAAAATACACCCAATGGGTTCACACTTGTTCTATATAATGTTTACTCACCATTTTGGGTAATGAAATGCATACAAACACCTAATCAACACATTACATACATTAAATGTCTGAATACAAATTAAAAAACTCAGGCATGATGTATACAAGATGTTAAAAAAAAATACTAAGAACTAAATCAACAATGATCTCAAATTAAACCCCGTCAGCGAAAGCCATGCCATGCTCAAAATATCAACTAGTAAGGATAAATTAAATGACTTTATCCTTACCCTTCTTAGAACCTGAGGTGCCTGAAAATATAATCAACAACGTGGGTGAGATGACAAAATCTCAGTGAATCCCTATCTTATGGATTCTCTCGGCTTTACAAGGTTCTATAAAAATCCTACTCAAGTCGGAAAAAAACTAATACTTTGAGTTCACAACTCTCACACTCATATGGAAACATGTCTTGAGTTTCTAAATCACAATTATCACTAATATGGTAATCAAACGAAGTTATCCTTCATTCCCGTCCTCTCGTATGTCTAAGATTTGGCACGAGTCATGGATCCTTTTAATTTACTTGACATATGAAAAGGATTCAGATCGAAGGGTTATTAACCTTACAATCGGCAATTCACGTGGAACATAAACCACCACAAGTCTCTACCCATAGATATAGGCTCCATCCGTACTACACACGAGAATCAAACATGCCAAGTAATCATGCGTAGATTCCAGAGGAACCCCAGGTTCATGAAACAACATTCTCTTGGAAACAGTTTCGATAATGGGATTTCACACAAATGGGAATGCATACGATATTCCTAAGGCCACAATTGCCTTTTTCCACAATAAAATACACCCAACGGGTTCACAAATGTTCTATATAGTGTTTACTCACCATTTTGGATATTGAAATACATACAAATACCTAGTCAACACATTACATACATTAAATTCCCGAATACAAAGTCCAAAACTAAGGCATGATGTATACAAGATGTTCAAAATAAAATACTAAGAACTGGATCAATAATGATCTCAAAATAAACCCCGTCAGCGGAAGCCATGCCATGCTCAAAATATAAACTAGTAAGGATAAGTTAAATCACTTTATCCTTACCCTTTTCAGAACCTGAGGTACCTGAAACAATAATCAACAACGTGGGTGAGATGACAAAATCTCAGCGAGTCCCTATCTTATGGATTCTCTCGGCTTTACAAGGTTCTATAAAAATCCTACTCAAGTCGGAAAAAAACTAATACTTTGAGTTCACAACTCTCACACTCATATGGAAACATGTCTTGAGTTTCTAACTCACAATTATCACTAATCTGGTAATCAAATGAAGGTATCCCCTATTCCCGTCCTCTCCTACGTCTAAGATTCGGCATGAGTCATGGATCCTTTTAATTTACTTGACATATGAAAAAGATTCGGATCGAAGGGCTATTAACCTTACAATCGGCACTTCACATGGAACATAAATCACCACAGATCTCTACCCATATATATAGGCTCCATCTGTACTACACGCGAGAATTAAACCTGCCAAGTAATAATGCATAGATTCCAAATGAACCCCAGTTTCTTGATACAACATTCTCTTGGAAACAGTTACGATTACGGGATTTCACACAAATGGGAATGCATACAACATTCCTAAGGCCACAATTGCCTTTTTCCACAATAAAATACACCCAACGGGTTCACACTTGTTCTATATTGTGTTTACTCACCATTTTGGGCATTGAAATACATACAAATAACTAGTCAACATATTACATACATTAAATGTCCGAATACAAAGTCAAAAACTCAGGCATGATGTATACAAGATGTTCAAAATAAAATACTAAGAACTAGATCAATAATGATCTGAAAATAAACCCCGTCAGCGGAAGCCATGCCATGATCAAAATATAAACTACTATGGATAAGTTAAATCACTTTATCCTTACCCTTCTCAGAACCTGAGGTACCTGAAACAATAATCAACAACGTGGGTGAGATGACAAAATCTCAGCGAGTCCCTATCTTATGGATTCTCTCGGCTTTACAAGGTTCTATAAAAATCCTACTCAAGTCGGAAAAAAACTAATACTTTGAGTTCACAACTCTCACACTCATATGGAAACATGTCTTGAGTTTCTAACTCACAATTATCACTAATCTGGTAATCAAAAGAAGGTATCCCCTATTCCCGTCCTCTCCTACGTCTAAGATTCGGCATGAGTCATGGATCCTTTTAATTTACTTGACATATGAAAAAGATTCGGATCGAAGGGCTATTAACCTTACAATCGATACTTCACGTGGAACATAAACCACCACAAGTCGCTACCCATATATATAGGCTCCATCCGTACTACACGCGAGAATCAAACCTGCCAAGTAATCATGCATAGATTCCAGAGGAACCCCAGGTTTGTGATACAACATTCTCTTGGAAACGGTTACAATTACGGGATTCCACACAAATTGTAATGCATACGACATTTCTAAGGCCACATTTTTCCATGATAAAATACACCCAATGGGTTCACACTTGTTCTATATAATGTTTACTCACCATTTTGGGTAATGAAATACATACAAACACCTAATCAACACATTACATACATTAAATGTCTGAATACAAATTAAAAAACTCAGGCATGATGTATACAAGATGTTAAAAAAAAATACTAAGAACTAAATCAACAATGATCTCAAATTAAACCCCGTCAGCGAAAGCCATGCCATGCTCAAAATATCAACTAGTAAGGATAAATTAAATGACTTTATCCTTACCCTTCTTAGAACCTGAGGTGCCTGAAAATATAATCAACAACGTGGGTGAGATGACAAAATCTCAGTGAATCCCTATCTTATGGATTCTCTCGACTTTACAAGGTTCTATAAAAATCCTACTCAAGTCGGAAAAAAACTAATACTTTGAGTTCATAACTCTCACACTCATATGGAAACATGTCTTGAGTTTCTAAATCACAATTATCACTAATATGGTAATCAAACGAAGTTATCCTTCATTCCCGTCCTCTCGTATGTCTAAGATTTGGCACGAGTCATGGATCCTTTTAATTTACTTGACATATGAAAAGGATTCAGATCGAAGGGTTATTAACCTTACAATCGGCAATTCACGTGGAACATAAACCACCACAAGTCTCTACCCATAGATATAGGCTCCATCCGTACTACACACGAGAATCAAACATGCCAAGTAATCATGCGTAGATTCCAGAGGAACCCCAGGTTCATGAAACAACATTCTCTTGGAAACAGTTTCGATAATGGGATTTCACACAAATGGGAATGCATACGATATTCCTAAGGCCACAATTGCCTTTTTCCACAATAAAATACACCCAACGGGTTCACAAATGTTCTATATAGTGTTTACTCACCATTTTGGATATTGAAATACATACAAATACCTAGTCAACACATTACATACATTAAATTCCCGAATACAAAGTCCAAAACTAAGGCATGATGTATACAAGATGTTCAAAATAAAATACTAAGAACTGGATCAATAATGATCTCAAAATAAACCCCGTCAGCGGAAGCCATGCCATGCTCAAAATATAAACTAGTAAGGATAAGTTAAATCACTTTATCCTTACCCTTTTCAGAACCTGAGGTACCTGAAACAATAATCAACAACGTGGGTGAGATGACAAAATCTCAGCGAGTCCCTATCTTATGGATTCTCTCGGCTTTACAAGGTTCTATAAAAATCCTACTCAAGTCGGAAAAAAACTAATACTTTGAGTTCACAACTCTCACACTCATATGGAAACATGTCTTGAGTTTCTAACTCACAATTATCACTAATCTGGTAATCAAATGAAGGTATCCCCTATTCCCGTCCTCTCCTACGTCTAAGATTCGGCATGAGTCATGGATCCTTTTAATTTACTTGACATATGAAAAAGATTCGGATCGAAGGGCTATTAACCTTACAATCGGCACTTCACATGGAACATAAATCACCACAGATCTCTACCCATATATATAGGCTCCATCCGTACTACACGCGAGAATTAAACCTGCCAAGTAATAATGCATAGATTCCAAATGAACCCCAGTTTCTTGATACAACATTCTCTTGGAAACAGTTACGATTACGGGATTTCACACAAATGGGAATGCATACAACATTCCTAAGGCCACAATTGCCTTTTTCCACAATAAAATACACCCAACGGGTTCACACTTGTTCTATATTGTGTTCACTCACCATTTTGGGCATTGAAATACATACAAATAACTAGTCAACATATTACATACATTAAATGTCCGAATACAAAGTCAAAAACTCAGGCATGATGTATACAAGATGTTCAAAATAAAATACTAAGAACTAGATCAATAATGATCTGAAAATAAACCCCGTCAGCGGAAGCCATGCCATGATCAAAATATAAACTAGTATGGATAAGTTAAATCACTTTATCCTTACCCTTCTCAGAACCTGAGGTACCTGAAACAATAATCAACAACGTGGGTGAGATGACAAAATCTCAGCGAGTCCCTATCTTATGGATTCTCTCGGCTTTACAAGGTTCTATAAAAATCCTACTCAAGTCGGAAAAAAACTAATACTTTGAGTTCACAACTCTCACACTCATATGGAAACATGTCTTGAGTTTCTAACTCACAATTATCACTAATCTGGTAATCAAAAGAAGGTATCCCCTATTCCCGTCCTCTCCTACGTCTAAGATTCGGCATGAGTCATGGATCCTTTTAATTTACTTGACATATGAAAAAGATTCGGATCGAAGGGCTATTAACCTTACAATCGATACTTCACGTGGAACATAAACCACCACAAGTCGCTACCCATATATATAGGCTCCATCCGTACTACACGCGAGAATCAAACCTGCCAAGTAATCATGCATAGATTCCAGAGGAACCCCAGGTTTGTGATACAACATTCTCTTGGAAACGGTTACAATTACGGGATTCCACACAAATTGTAATGCATACGACATTTCTAAGGCCACATTTTTCCATGATAAAATACACCCAATGGGTTCACACTTGTTCTATATAATGTTTACTCACCATTTTGGGTAATGAAATACATACAAACACCTAATCAACACATTACATACATTAAATGTCTGAATACAAATTAAAAAACTCAGGCATGATGTATACAAGATGTTAAAAAAAAATACTAAGAACTAAATCAACAATGATCTCAAATTAAACCCCGTCAGCGAAAGCCATGCCATGCTCAAAATATCAACTAGTATGGATAAATTAAATGACTTTATCCTTACCCTTCTTAGAACCTGAGGTGCCTGAAAATATAATCAACAACGTGGGTGAGATGACAAAATCTCAGTGAATCCCTATCTTATGGATTCTCTCGGCTTTACAAGGTTCTATAAAAATCCTACTCAAGTCGGAAAAAAACTAATACTTTGAGTTCACAACTCTCACACTCATATGGAAACATGTCTTGAGTTTCTAAATCACAATTATCACTAATATGGTAATCAAACGAAGTTATCCTTCATTCCCGTCCTCTCGTATGTCTAAGATTTGGCACGAGTCATGGATCCTTTTAATTTACTTGACATATGAAAAGGATTCAGATCGAAGGGTTATTAACCTTACAATCGGCAATTCACGTGGAACATAAACCACCACAAGTCTCTACCCATAGATATAGGCTCCATCCGTACTACACACGAGAATCAAACATGCCAAGTAATCATGCGTAGATTCCAGAGGAACCCCAGGTTCATGAAACAACATTCTCTTGGAAACAGTTTCGATAATGGGATTTCACACAAATGGGAATGCATACGATATTCCTAAGGCCACAATTGCCTTTTTCCACAATAAAATACACCCAACGGGTTCACAAATGTTCTATATAGTGTTTACTCACCATTTTGGATATTGAAATACATACAAATACCTAGTCAACACATTACATACATTAAATTCCCGAATACAAAGTCCAAAACTAAGGCATGATGTATACAAGATGTTCAAAATAAAATACTAAGAACTGGATCAATAATGATCTCAAAATAAACCCCGTCAGCGGAAGCCATGCCATGCTCAAAATATAAACTAGTAAGGATAAGTTAAATCACTTTATCCTTACCCTTTTCAGAACCTGAGGTACCTGAAACAATAATCAACAACGTGGGTGAGATGACAAAATCTCAGCGAGTCCCTATCTTATGGATTCTCTCGGCTTTACAAGGTTCTATAAAAATCCTACTCAAGTCGGAAAAAAACTAATACTTTGAGTTCACAACTCTCACACTCATATGGAAACATGTCTTGAGTTTCTAACTCACAATTATCACTAATCTGGTAATCAAATGAAGGTATCCCCTATTCCCGTCCTCTCCTACGTCTAAGATTCGGCATGAGTCATGGATCCTTTTAATTTACTTGACATATGAAAAAGATTCGGATCGAAGGGCTATTAACCTTACAATCGGCACTTCACATGGAACATAAATCACCACAGATCTCTACCCATATATATAGGCTCCATCCGTACTACACGCGAGAATTAAACCTGCCAAGTAATAATGCATAGATTCCAAATGAACCCCAGTTTCTTGATACAACATTCTCTTGGAAACAGTTACGATTACGGGATTTCACACAAATGGGAATTCATACAACATTCCTAAGGCCACAATTGCCTTTTTCCACAATAAAATACACCCAACGGGTTCACACTTGTTCTATATTGTGTTTACTCACCATTTTGGGCATTGAAATACATACAAATAACTAGTCAACATATTACATACATTAAATGTCCGAATACAAAGTCAAAAACTCAGGCATGATGTATACAAGATGTTCAAAATAAAATACTAAGAACTAGATCAATAATGATCTGAAAATAAACCCCGTCAGCGGAAGCCATGCCATGATCAAAATATAAACTAGTATGGATAAGTTAAATCACTTTATCCTTACCCTTCTCAGAACCTGAGGTACCTGAAACAATAATCAACAACGTGGGTGAGATGACAAAATCTCAGCGAGTCCCTATCTTATGGATTCTCTCGGCTTTACAAGGTTCTATAAAAATCCTACTCAAGTCGGAAAAAAACTAATACTTTGAGTTCACAACTCTCACACTCATATGGAAACATGTCTTGAGTTTCTAACTCACAATTATCACTAATCTGGTAATCAAAAGAAGGTATCCCCTATTCCCGTCCTCTCCTACGTCTAAGATTCGGCATGAGTCATGGATCCTTTTAATTTACTTGACATATGAAAAAGATTCGGATCGAAGGGCTATTAACCTTACAATCGATACTTCACGTGGAACATAAACCACCACAAGTCGCTACCCATATATATAGGCTCCATCCGTACTACACGCGAGAATCAAACCTGCCAAGTAATCATGCATAGATTCCAGAGGAACCCCAGGTTTGTGATACAACATTCTCTTGGAAACGGTTACAATTACGGGATTCCACACAAATTGTAATGCATACGACATTTCTAAGGCCACATTTTTCCATGATAAAATACACCCAATGGGTTCACACTTGTTCTATATAATGTTTACTCACCATTTTGGGTAATGAAATACATACAAACACCTAATCAACACATTACATACATTAAATGTCTGAATACAAATTAAAAAACTCAGGCATGATGTATACAAGATGTTAAAAAAAAATACTAAGAACTAAATCAACAATGATCTCAAATTAAACCCCGTCAGCGAAAGCCATGCCATGCTCAAAATATCAACTAGTAAGGATAAATTAAATGACTTTATCCTTACCCTTCTTAGAACCTGAGGTGCCTGAAAATATAATCAACAACGTGGGTGAGATGACAAAATCTCAGTGAATCCCTATCTTATGGATTCTCTCGGCTTTACAAGGTTCTATAAAAATCCTACTCAAGTCGGAAAAAAACTAATACTTTGAGTTCACAACTCTCACACTCATATGGAAACATGTCTTGAGTTTCTAAATCACAATTATCACTAATATGGTAATCAAACGAAGTTATCCTTCATTCCCGTCCTCTCGTATGTCTAAGATTTGGCACGAGTCATGGATCCTTTTAATTTACTTGACATATGAAAAGGATTCAGATCGAAGGGTTATTAACCTTACAATCGGCAATTCACGTGGAACATAAACCACCACAAGTCTCTACCCATAGATATAGGCTCCATCCGTACTACACACGAGAATCAAACATGCCAAGTAATCATGCGTAGATTCCAGAGGAACCCCAGGTTCATGAAACAACATTCTCTTGGAAACAGTTTCGATAATGGGATTTCACACAAATGGGAATGCATACGATATTCCTAAGGCCACAATTGCCTTTTTCCACAATAAAATACACCCAACGGGTTCACAAATGTTCTATATAGTGTTTACTCACCATTTTGGATATTGAAATACATACAAATACCTAGTCAACACATTACATACATTAAATTCCCGAATACAAAGTCCAAAACTAAGGCATGATGTATACAAGATGTTCAAAATAAAATACTAAGAACTGGATCAATAATGATCTCAAAATAAACCCCGTCAGCGGAAGCCATGCCATGCTCAAAATATAAACTAGTAAGGATAAGTTAAATCACTTTATCCTTACCCTTTTCAGAACCTGAGGTACCTGAAACAATAATCAACAACGTGGGTGAGATGACAAAATCTCAGCGAGTCCCTATCTTATGGATTCTCTCGGCTTTACAAGGTTCTATAAAAATCCTACTCAAGTCGGAAAAAAACTAATACTTTGAGTTCACAACTCTCACACTCATATGGAAACATGTCTTGAGTTTCTAACTCACAATTATCACTAATCTGGTAATCAAATGAAGGTATCCCCTATTCCCGTCCTCTCCTACGTCTAAGATTCGGCATGAGTCATGGATCCTTTTAATTTACTTGACATATGAAAAATATTCGGATCGAAGGGCTATTAACCTTACAATCGGCACTTCACATGGAACATAAATCACCACAGATCTCTACCCATATATATAGGCTTCATCCGTACTACACGCGAGAATCAAACCTGCCAAGTAATCATGCATAGATTCCAGAGGAACCCCAGGTTTGTGATACAACATTCTCTTGGAAACGGTTACAATTACGGGATTCCACACAAATTGTAATGCATACGACATTTCTAAGGCCACATTTTTCCATGATAAAATACACCCAATGGGTTCACACTTGTTCTATATAATGTTTACTCACCATTTTGGGTAATGAAATACATACAAACACCTAATCAACACATTACATACATTAAATGTCTGAATACAAATTAAAAAACTCAGGCATGATGTATACAAGATGTTAAAAAAAAATACTAAGAACTAGATCAACAATGATCTCAAATTAAACCCCGTCAGCGAAAGCCATGCCATGCTCAAAATATCAACTAGTAAGGATAAATTAAATGACTTTATCCTTACCCTTCTTAGAACCTGAGGTGCCTGAAAATATAATCAACAACGTGGGTGAGATGACAAAATCTCAGTGAATCCCTATCTTATGGATTCTCTCGGCTTTACAAGGTTCTATAAAAATCCTACTCAAGTCGGAAAAAAACTAATACTTTGAGTTCACAACTCTCACACTCATATGGAAACATGTCTTGAGTTTCTAAATCACAATTATCACTAATCTGGTAATCAAACGAAGTTATCCTTCATTCCCGTCCTCTCGTATGTCTAAGATTTGGCACGAGTCATGGATCCTTTTAATTTACTTGACATATGAAAAGGATTCAGATCGAAGGGTTATTAACCTTACAATCGGCAATTCACGTGGAACATAAACCACCACAAGTCTCTACCCATAGATATAGGCTCCATCCGTACTACACACGAGAATCAAACATGCCAAGTAATCATGCGTAGATTCCAGAGGAACCCCAGGTTCATGAAACAACATTCTCTTGGAAACAGTTTCGATAATGGGATTTCACACAAATGGGAATGCATACGATATTCCTAAGGCCACAATTGCCTTTTTCCACAATAAAATACACCCAACGGGTTCACAAATGTTCTATATAGTGTTTACTCACCATTTTGGATATTGAAATACATACAAATACCTAGTCAACACATTACATACATTAAATTCCCGAATACAAAGTCCAAAACTAAGGCATGATGTATACAAGATGTTCAAAATAAAATACTAAGAACTGGATCAATAATGATCTCAAAATAAACCCCGTCAGCGGAAGCCATGCCATGCTCAAAATATAAACTAGTAAGGATAAGTTAAATCACTTTATCCTTACCCTTTTCAGAACCTGAGGTACCTGAAACAATAATCAACAACGTGGGTGAGATGACAAAATCTCAGCGAGTCCCTATCTTATGGATTCTCTCGGCTTTACAAGGTTCTATAAAAATCCTACTCAAGTCGGAAAAAAACTAATACTTTGAGTTCACAACTCTCACACTCATATGGAAACATGTCTTGAGTTTCTAACTCACAATTATCACTAATCTGGTAATCAAATGAAGGTATCCCCTATTCCCGTCCTCTCCTACGTCTAAGATTCGACATGAGTCATGGATCCTTTTAATTTACTTGACATATGAAAAAGATTCGGATCGAAGGGCTATTAACCTTACAATCGGCACTTCACATGGAACATAAATCACCACAGATCTCTACCCATATATATAGGCTCCATCCGTACTACACGCGAGAATCAAACCTGCCAAGTAATCATGCATAGATTCCAAATGAACCCCAGTTTCTTGATACAACATTCTCTTGGAAACGGTTACAATTACGGGATTTCACCCAAATGGGAATGCATACAACATTCCTAAGGCCACAATTGCCTTTTTCCACAATAAAATACACCCAACGGGTTCACACTTGTTCTATATTGTGTTTACTCACCATTTTGGGCATTGAAATACATACAAATAACTAGTCAACATATTACATACATTAAATGTCCGAATACAAAGTCAAAAACTCAGGCATGATGTATACAAGATGTTCAAAATAAAATACTAAGAACTAGATCAATAATGATCTGAAAATAAACCCCGTCAGCGGAAGCCATGCCATGATCAAAATATAAACTAGTATGGATAAGTTAAATCACTTTATCCTTACCCTTCTCAGAACCTGAGGTACCTGAAACAATAATCAACAACGTGGGTGAGATGACAAAATCTCAGCGAGTCCCTATCTTATGGATTCTCTCGGCTTTACAAGGTTCTATAAAAATCCTACTCAAGTCGGAAAAAAACTAATACTTTGAGTTCACAACTCTCACACTCATATGGAAACATGTCTTGAGTTTCTAACTCACAATTATCACTAATCTGGTAATCAAATGAAGGTATCCCCTATTCCCGTCCTCTCCTACGTCTAAGATTCGGCATGAGTCATGGATCCGTTTAATTTACTTGACATATGAAAAAGATTCGGATCGAAGGGCTATTAACCTTACAATCGACACTTCACATGGAACATAAATCACCACAGATCTCTACCCATATATATAGGCTCCATCCGTACTACACGCGAGAATCAAACCTGCCAAGTAATCATGCATAGATTCCAAATGAACCCCAGTTTCTTGATACAACATTCTCTTGGAAACGGTTACAATTATGGGATTTCACACAAATGGGAATGCATACAACATTCCTAAGGCCACAATTGCCTTTTTCCACAATAAAATACACCCAACGGGTTCACACTTGTTCTATATTGTGTTTACTCACCATTTTGGGCATTGAAATACATACAAATAACTAGTCAACATATTACATACATTAAATGTCCGAATACAAAGTCAAAAACTCAGGCATGATGTATACAAGATGTTCAAAATAAAATACTAAGAACTAGATCAATAATGATCTGAAAATAAACCCCGTCAGCGGAAGCCATGCCATGATCAAAATATAAACTAGTATGGATAAGTTAAATCACTTTATCCTTACCCTTCTCAGAACCTGAGGTACCTGAAACAATAATCAACAACGTGGGTGAGATGACAAAATCTCAGCGAGTCCCTATCTTATGGATTCTCTCGGCTTTACAAGGTTCTATAAAAATCCTACTCAAGTCGGAAAAAAACTAATACTTTGAGTTCACAACTCTCACACTCATATGGAAACATGTCTTGAGTTTCTAACTCACAATTATCACTAATCTGGTAATCAAATGAAGGTATCCCCTATTCCCTTCCTCTCCTACGTCTAAGATTCGGCATGAGTCATGGATCCTTTTAATTTACTTGACATATGAAAAAGATTCGGATCGAAGGGCTATTAACCTTACAATCGATACATCACGTGGAACATAAACCACCACAAGTCGCTACCCATATATATAGGCTCCATCCGTACTACACGCGAGAATCAAACCTGCCAAGTAATCAAGCATAGATTCCAGAGGAACCCCAGGTTTGTGATACAACATTCTCTTGGAAACGGTTACAATTACGGGATTCCACACAAATTGTAATGCATACGACATTTCTAAGGCCACATTTTTCCATGATAAAATACACCCAATGGGTTCACACTTGTTCTATATAATGTTTACTCACCATTTCGGGTAATGAAATACATACAAACACCTAATCAACACATTACATACATTAAATGTCTGAATACAAAGTAAAAAAACTCAGGCATGATGTATACAAGATGTTAAAAAAAATACTAAGAACTAGATCAACAATGATCTCAAATTAAACCCCGTCAGCGAAAGCCATGCCATGCTAAAAAATATCAACTAGTAAGGATAAATTAAATGACTTTATCCTTACCTTTCTTAGAACCTGAGGTGCCTGAAAATATAATCAACAACGTGGGTGAGATGACAAAATCTCAGTGAATCCCTATCTTATGGATTCTCTCGGCCTTACAAGGTTCTATAAAAATCCTACTCAAGTCGGAAAAAAACTAATACTTTGAGTTCAATCCTCTCACACTCATATGGAAACATGTCTTGAGTTTCTAAATCACAATTATCACTAATCTGGTAATCAAACAAAGTTATCCTTCATTCCCGTCCTCTCGTATGTCTAAGATTTGGCACGAGTCATGGATCCTTTTAATTTACTTGACATATGAAAAGGATTCAGATCGAATGGCTATTAACCTTACAATCGGCAATTCACGTGGAACATAAACCACCACAAGTCTCTACCCATAGATATAGGCTCCATCCGTACTACACACGAGAATCAAACATGCATAGTAATCATGCGTAGATTCCAGATGAACCCCAGGTTCATGAAACAACATTCTCTTGGAAACAGTTTCGATAATGGGATTTCACACAAATGGGAATGCATACGATATTCCTAAGGCCACAATTGCCTTTTTCCACAATAAAATACACCCAACGGGTTCACAAATGTTCTATATAGTGTTTACTCACCATTTTGGATATTGAAATACATACAAATACCTAGTTAAAAAATTACATACATTAAATTCCCGAATACAAAGTCCAAAACTAAGGCATGATGTATACAAGATGTTCAAAATAAAATACTAAGAACTAGATCAATAATGATCTCAAAATAAACCCCGTCAACGGAAGCCATGCCATGCTCAAAATATAAACTAGTAAGGATAAGTTAAATCACTTTATCCTTACCATTTTCAGAACCTGAGGTACCTGAAACAATAATCAACAACGTGGGTGATATGACAAAATCTCAGCGAGTCCCTATCTTATGGATTCTCTCGGCTTTACAAGGTTCTATAAAATTCCTACTCAAGTCGGAAAAAAATTAATACTTTGAGTTCACAACTCTCACACTCATATGGAAACATGTCTTGAGTTTCTAAATCACAATTATCACTAATCTGGTAATCAAACGAAGGTATCCTTCATTCCGGTCCTCTCGTATGTCTAAGATTTGGCACGAGTCATGGATCCTTTTAATTTACTTGACATATGAAAATGATTCGGATCGAAGGGCTATTAACCTTACAATCGGCAATTCACGTGGAACATAAACCACCACAAGTCTCTACCCATAGATATAGGCTCCATCCGTACTACACACGAGAATCAAACATGCCAAGTAATCATGCGTAGATTCCAGATGAACCCCAGGTTCATGAAACAAAATTCTCTTGGAAACAGTTTCGATAACGGGATTTCACACAAATGGGAATGCATACGATATTCCTGAGGCCACAATTGCATTTTTCCACAAGAAAATACACCCAAAGGGTTCACAAATGTTCTATATAGTGTTTACTCACCATTTTGGATATTGAAATACATATAAATACCTAGTCAACACATTACATACATTAAATTCCCGAATACAAAGTCCAAAACTAAGGCATGATGTATACAAGCTGTTCATAATAAAATACTAAGAACTAGATCAATAATGATCTCAAAATAAACCCCGTCAGCGGAAGCCATGCCATGCTCAAAATATAAACTAGTAAGGATAAGTTAAATCACTTTATCCTTACCCTTTTCAGAACCTGAGGTACCTGAAACAATAATCAACAACGTGGGTGAGATGAAAAAATCTCAGTGAGTCCCTATCTTATGGATTCTCTCGGCTTTACAAGGTTCTATAAAAATCCTACTCAAGTCGGAAAAAAACTAATACTTTGAGTTCACAACTCTCACACTCATATGGAAACATGTCTTGAGTTTCTAACTCACAATTATCACTAAGTTGGTAATCAAACGAAGGTATCCCCTATTCCCGTCCTCTCCTACGTCTAAGATTCGGTACGAGTCATGGATCCTTTTAATTTACTTGACATATGAAAAAGATTCGGATCGAAGGGCTATTAACCTTACAATTGATACTTCACGTGGAACATAAACCACCACAAGTCGCTACCCATATATATAGGCTTCATCCGTACTACACGCGAGAATCAAACCTGCCAAGTAATCAAGCATAGATTCCAGAGGAACCCTAGGTTCGTGATACAACATTCTCTTGGAAACGGTTACGATTACGGGATTTCACACAAATGGGAATGCATACGACATTTCTAAGGCCACATTTTTCTACAATAAAATACACCCAATGGGTTCACACTCGTTCTATATAGTGTTTACTCACCATTTTGGGTAATGAAATACATACAAATACCTAGTCAACACATTACATACATTAAATGTCTGAATACAAAGTAAAAAACTCAGGCATAATGTATATAAGATGTTCAAAATAAAATACTAAGAACTAGATCAACAATGATCTCAAAATAAACCCCGCCAGCGGAAGCCATACCTTGCTAAAAATATCAACTAGTAAGGATAAATTAAATGACTTTATCCTTACCCTTCTTAGAACCTGAGGTGCCTGAAACAATAATCAACAATGTGGGTGAGATGAAAAAATCTCAGTGAGTCCCTATCTTATGGATTCTCCCGGCTTTACAAGGTTCTATAAAAATCCTACTCAAGTCGGAAAAAAACTAATACATTGAGTTCACAACTCTCACACTCATATGGAAACATGTCTTGAGTTTCTAAATCACAATTATCACTAATCTGATAATCAAACGAAGGTATCCCTCATTCCCGTCCTCTCGTATGTCTAAGATTTGGCACGAGTCATGGATCCTTTTAATTTACTTGACATATGAAAAGGATTCAGATCGAAGGGCTATTAACCTTCAATAGGCAATTCACGTGGAACATAAACCACCACAAGTCTCTACCCATAGATATAGGCTCCATTTGTACTACACACGAGAATCAAATATGCCAAGTAATCATGCGTAGATTCCAGAGGAACCCCAGGTTCATGAAACAACATTCTCTTGGAAACGGTTTCGATAACGGGATTTCACACAAATGGGAATGCATACGATATTCCTAAGGCCACAATTGCCTTTTTCCACAATAAAATACACCTAACGGGTTCACACATTTTCTAAATAGTGTTTACTCACCATTTTGGGTATTGAAATACATACAAATACCTAGTCAACACATTACATACATTAAATGCCCGAATACAAAGTCAAAAACTAAGGCATGATGTATACAAGATGTTCAAAAATAAAATACTAAGAACTAAATCAACAATGATCTCAAAATAAACTCCGTCAGCGGAAGACATGTCATGCTCAAAATATCAACTAGTAAGGATAAGTCAAATGACTTGATCCTTACCCTTCTCAGAAGCTAAGGTACCTGAAACAATAAACAACAATGTGGGTGAGATGACAAAATCTCAGCGAGTCCCTATCTTATGGGTTCTCTCGGCTTTACAAGGTTCTATAAATATCCTACTCAAGTCGGAAAAAAACTATGACTTTGAGTTCACAACTCTCACACTCTTATGAAAACATGTCTTGAGTTTCTAACTCACAATTATCACTAATCTTGTAATCAAACGAAGGTATCCCCTATTCCCGTCCTCTCCTACGTCTAAGATTAGGCATGAGTCATGGTTCCTTTTAATTTACTTGACATATGAAAAGGATTCAGATCGAAGGGCTATGAATAGTTTAATTTTCCATGTGATTAAGTATTCCTAATACAATTATTTTTATAAGCGGAAACAATGCTACTATGGATACAATCGTTTTTTAAATAGGAAATTTTGTAATTTTTTTTATAAATTTTTTTATAAACGTAAAAAAAAAAATACTATCAATACAATTATTTTTATTAACAGGAATAAGTGTAATTTTTAGTTAGAAATATTCTTATAAATAAGAAAATTTTTATTATTGATACAATTATTTTTATAAACAAGAATAATTCTATTGTTTGTTACAAATATTTTTAAAAATGAAAAAAATCTATAGTTAATATAAATATTTTTATATATGGCGTATTATTAATACAAGTATTTTTATAAGAAGAAAAAAATATTGTTGATAAAAATATTTTTATAAACAAAATAAAATATAATACAAATATTTTCAAATGCGTACATCATTCATATTTATATTTCTATTGGTTTTTAAATATTTGTTTATATTTATGATTATGTTAATGTTTATCATATATAATACAAATTCACAGTTGACAATGTGATATTACATATTTTTAGTATATATATATATATATATATATATATATATATATATATATATATATATATATATGAGAAGGGATATTCTTATTCCAGGAGTAAATTTCGAAAACTTTTCTCTCTCCATATTTAATTATTGATTATTTGCAGAAAAATTATGGTTAATTTTCAGCTCTTAATTTAAAATTAATTAAGGGTGAGGATATAAAGTAAGTGTTTCGTACTGGCCCAACACTCAAAATTGGGCCATATCTATCTCGCGGTCCAACGGTCCCAAAAACCCAACTATGCTCAGAGCTCCGAAATCAACTGCTCGACTTGCCCTAGGTCGAATGACTTCAATGCCGAGAAAGAGACCTGTCAAGCAGATTCTTTCTCGCCCCAACAACTAGTTCCTAATCACCATCGATTATTATGGGATCTGTAATCCGCGCCCAACAATTTGGGCCAATAAACACCCACTTGGACCAATATATAAACCCTCTCAAATGAGAGGGTCAGGTATTAAAATCTTGACCCAAAAATATTGTACTTGCTCACTCGTTGCTCGCCTTCTGACTTTAGCATCGGAGTGCTTTTGCAGGTACACCCCCATCTTTTCTCCATCATCAACAACACTCATCCATTCTCGACGCGGCCATATCGGATCCTGATCTCCAGGTACGATCAGGTGGCGCCGTCTGTGGGAAACAAACTTCCCCTTTCTTCTTCACCAAAGAAATTCAAGAACCAAAGTTACTATTCATAAAGATCCATGGCCACTAATGACATACTGTGCGAAGCCCGCATAGCTGACGGTGTCCTCATTACTCAACGGGGGAGCAACCTCTTCACCCCTTCACACGAAGAAACCGTTCAAGATCGCCAGGACGGAAAGACATCTTCGCCATCTCCCGAGCGCGACCAATCGCTCGAGAGCCAACCAGAGATCATACCTTCCGTGGCCGCACCCACCGGATCCGACTTCGCTGATTTGGTTGAGACAATAAATCAAACACATCTCCTGCTCCTAGCACACGGTGCCAAGATAGCCCGTCTGGAGGACGCCGGTCGTCGATCATCTCGATCACCCAAAAGACACTGAAGCCAACGTAGCCTTTCCCCCCGAAGGAAGAAAGATAAGGGCCACCACGACGAATCCTCTATCCGGAACCGCGGTCGGTCACCCCCACGAAGACCTCGTTCACCAGTACCGACCAAGAATCACCACGGGTCACAAGAGGACGATCGTCGTTCCCCTTCCCGAAAAGGAAGACGATATCAATCTCCATCCCCGAAATGATCAAAGAAGAGCATATCGAATTATCCATCCCAATGACGAGACCAGAAACGCCGTTCAAGATCCCGTACGGTCACCTCTAGCGACGATGATGATATCAGAGGACCCCTATCCTCTGAGATCATAGCCGCCAAATTACCGAAAGGACTTGAGAAGCCGCCTCCATTGGGTTCGTATGACGGAAAGACCGATCCCGATGAGCATATCGAGAACATCGACGCTCTACTCGACTACAGAGGCATCCGAGGAGCAACCAAGTGTCGTCTCTTTCCGACCACCTTAAGGAAAGGGGCGATGACTTGGTATAAAAATCTCGAGCCTGAATCCATCACTTCCTGGAGACATCTTGGTCGAACCTTCTCCAAGCACTTCACCGCTTCCAGACACCATCCAAAGACGAAAGCATCACTTGAGGCCATAATCCAAGGCAAAGATGAACCCCTCAGAACATACATCGAGAGGTTCAATAAAGAAGCTGTCCAGGTATTAACCACGAACGACATGAAGAAATATTTGCTGGAACGTGGATTGCACCCGTTTACCGACTTTCACCGAGCAGTGGGTATTGAGACACCCGCTACTCTGGATGCATTCCTCTTGAAAGCTCAAGCGTATATCCAATACGAGGAAAAACAGGCAACTAGTTCCGTCTGTGATGCTCAACGTCAAGAGGACGCGAACCTTTCCAAATACGATGAACCCTCGACATCTCGTCGGGGAAGCGACAAAAGAAAGGAAGACCGCTCCCGTGAACCGCGGGAGCAGAGAGGACCGGTGGGCCGATTTCGTGAATATATGCCTTTGCTGGTGTCGAGGGAGAAAATACTGTTTGAATGTGCTAATTCGTAGTTCCGTCAAGCGGGGGTGCGCTTCCCTAAGCAGCTACCCACCAAACCGGGCACCGATAAAACCAAGTACTGTCGGTTTCACAAGAGCCATGGATACAACACTGAGGATTGCATCCACCTGAAGGATACAATAGAGATACTCATCAAAGATGATCACCTAAAACAGTTCACTAAATCCAAGGAGACCTACAGGCCAGAGATACAAGAAGCCATCAAAATCGAGGAAGTAGCGGTAGTACCCGGGACACCAACATACAAGTGGCCTTCAGCATCTATCGCCCGAAAGACTTCTTTCTACTCGACCGTTCGACGAGTACAGGTTATCTCTCTTCCCATAGCCCATGGGAATCCTTCCCTTCCGCCATGGTGATCTCGGGTGAGGGATTCAATAAGATCACGGTCGGTTACATAAAAAGGAAATTCGACCAGCTAATTGCGAAAGGGTCGGCCCTGAATGCCACACTGGACCCCCCAGAGACAATTCAGTGTCCATCTCCTTCTATAAAGAAGAACTATTAGGAGGAGCTCCTAATTCCAGCATTCCACTGCTCATCCGAGCCCAAATGGCCAACTTCGACGTCCGCAGGATACTGGTCGACCAGGGTAGCTCATGCGACATCATTTAGTTACAGCTATTCGCTACGCTCCAGCTGATCGAAACTCACCTGACACCATACGTAGGATCAGACCTACAAGGTTTCAACGGTGCGGTATCACGACCATGGGGTTACATCGATCTCATAGTCACGTTCGGAGCCGCAGAAATTGCCTGATCAATCCGCATCCGGTTCTTGGTCATCGATTGTCCTTCTCTGTACCAATACATTCTAGGTCGACCAACTATGGCCGACCTCCTAACTGTCCCATCCACTGTCCATCTAAAGATGAAATACTACACCACTTCAGGAAGAGTCGCCACCCTGCATGGTGACGTGGAAGCTTCCCGACGTTGTTTCGAAGCGGCCTCTAAAGGCCTTAGCTCGATATCGTACCAGCCAAAAGCCTCCACTTCAGCTTGCTCCCTGAACACTGATGTACCCGCACCTCTCCCCTGGGTCGATTCCATCGACCTCGATTGCAGGTTTCCAGATGAGGCTGAGATTTCCCAGCAGCCCTCCTCTTCATTAGCCCGACCTATCCCCGACGGTGAATTCGAGTTGATCCTGCTGGGAGAGGATCCGAGCAGATGCATGAAGATCAGAGCACACCTCCCAGAATTAGAAAAAAGATAGCTAGAAGCCTGTCTGAAGGGGAACGCCGACCTATTTGCATGGAGTGCAGCAGAAATTCCCGGGCTCGATCCAGACGTGGCATGTTACCATCTATCCATCGATCCGAATCACAAGGCCATCACCCAACGGAGGAGAAAACAGTCGACCGAAAAAGCTAAAGCGGCCGAAAAAGCTGTAGAAGACCTCCTAGAAGAAAACTTTGTAACGGAGGCCAGGTACACCACCTGGCTTTCCAATGTTGTACTTGTGAAAAATTCTAATGGAAAATGGTGAATGAGCGTTGATTATACTGATCTTAACCGGGCTTGCCCAAAAGATGCTTACCCTCTGCCAAATATCGAAAAATTGGTCGACAACTCGGTCGGTTTCAAACTACTCTCATTTATGGATGCTTATTCAGGATATAACCAAATTACCATGACCGTGGCCGACAAAAAACACACGGCCATCATGACCGAATCGGGCAATTACTACTACAACATTATGCCCTTCGGTCTAAAAAACGCGGGCGCCACTTATCAGTGCATGATGAACAAAGTTTTCCGAGCTGAAATTGGATACATGCTCAAAGTATACACGGACGACATGATAGTCAAATCCCAGGAAGAAACAAATCATTCTTCCCACCTACGAAAGGTGTTCGACCAAGCTCGAAAATGCAAGATGCGTTTCAACCCTGAAAAATGTACATTCGGAGTTCGAGCAGGTAAATTCCTCGGGTTTTACTTAACCGAGTGAGTGATCGAAGCCAACCCAGATATATGTCGAGCATTCACAGAAATACCTACCCCAAACTCTAAAAAATACATACAGTCATTGAACGGAGTGCTCGCTTCTCTAGCTCGATTTGTGGCTAAATCCGCCCAGGACGCGCTCCCATTCTACAAACTCCTCCGCAAAGAGTCAGCTTTGGAGTGGACCGAAGAATGCGAGCAAGTCCTGGATCACCTAAAAAAAACACTATCTGAACCACCAGTACTTTCCAGACCCAATGAAGGTGAAACGCTATACCTTTACCATGCTGTGTCAAACGAGGTCGTTAGTGCAACCCTTATCCGAGAGCTCCTAGAGGGGCAAGAACCCATATACTTCACGAGCAAAGCATTGAACGGCCCCGAACTCAGGTACTTGCAAATCGAAAAGGTAGCTTTAGCCCTACTCTTTGCGGAAAGGAGGTTACGACACTACTTCTTGGCCCATACTATCGTCGTCAGAACATACCAACCCATCAGACAGATGCTCAGAAGACCAGACATGGCCGGTCGAATGCTTAAATGATCGTTAGAATTAGCCGAGTTCGACATAAAATACGAAGGACGACAGGCCCTCAAAGCTCAGGCATTGGCCGACTTCGTAGCAGAACTTACCTTCAACGAGCAAATAGCAACATCTCCATCTAAATGGACCATTTTTGTCGATGGAGCATCTAACTCGACAAGCAGCGGGGCCGGGGTTATGTTAGAGAACGAGGAGGGAACACGTATCGAAGCATCCTTAACCATGTCTTTCCCTACATCCAATAATCAGGCAGAGTACGAGGCCTTCTTGGCCGGATTACGCCTTGCAGACGACCAAGGAGCAGAAGAAATAATAATATGCACGGACTCACAGTTGGTCGCTAACCAAGTATGAGGCGATTTTCAAGATAAAAACGACAACATGGCCGAATACTTAGCCTTGGTCAAGGAAACGCTAAAACGATTCACATCCGTAGAAGTCAGGCACGTCCCGCACGAGAATAACATCCGAGCGGATATATTTTCCAAACTAGCGAGCACCAAGAGAAAGGGGGCAACAAATCCGTCATACAGGAGATACTCCCCCAACCCAGCATTAGAAAAACGTCGACACCAATAGACATCAACATCATAGGCGATGCTAACTGTTGGATGACCCCGATATTTAATTACCTGACCAAAGACGAGTTACCAGCAGACCCAAAAACGGCTAGCACCGTGCGACGTAGGTCGTGCTCGTACACGATGGTCGGAAGGAAGATGTACCACCGAGGCTTCTCCACACCACTCCTCAGATGCTTCGAGGAAGAAAACGTCCCACACGTGCTGAGAGAAGTCCACGAGAGGATCAACGCGTAACACCCTGGCAGAAGATCATTTGCTCGTAAGATCCTACGAGCAGGATATTACTGGCCGACGATGCAGGACGATGCGAAGGAGCACGTTAAAAAATGTGACAAATGCCAACGACATGGTGACATACACATAGCGCCCCCTACTGAGTTAAAATTAATGTCGTCCCCATGGCCGCTCGCCTGGTGGGGACTAGACATCTTAGGGCCCTTCGTCATCGGCACCGGCCAAAACAAGTATCTCATCATAGGCATCGACTATTTCACCAAATGGATCGAAGCAGAGGCTCTAGCCAAAATCACCGCGCTGAACATCCTACGCTTCTTAGAGCGAAACATCCTCGCTCGGTTCGGAATACCGCTCGCCATCGTGATGGACAATGGGACACAGTTCACCGAGAAACACTTCCAAGAATTCGTATCCTCAGTCGGAACCAAACAACACTTCGCTTTTGTCGAACACCCCAAGACTAACGGGTAGGCTGAAGCTACTAACAGAGTAATCTTGAGGGGCCTCAAGCAAAGATTGGACGAATACAAAAAACGCTGGGTCGAAGAGCTGCATAACTTCCTTTGGGCATACAAGACCATGCCTCATTCGAAGACTGGAGAATCCCCGTTCCGACTAGCATACGGAACCGAAGTTGTCATTCCCATAGAAATGTACGTACCGTCCATGCGCACAGAATCGCCCATGGACCGAGACACTAACTCAGAAACGCTAAGAGAGGAGCTCGACTTAGTCGAAGAAATCCGATCAGGAGCAGCTCTCCGAGAAGCCACGCTCAAACAAAAAATCGCAGCTCGGCACAATGCGAAAGTTATTAAACGAGCATTTGAATTCGGGAGCCTCGTATTGAGGAAAAACCACAAAGACTCCCAAGAAGGGAAACTAGCACAAAACTGGGAAGGCCCGTACCAAGTTCGTGTAAAAACCGAAAACGGAGCCTACTACATAGAAAATCTCCAAGAGGAAGAACTCGCACGACCGTGGAACGCCGAGAAACTTAAACAATACTATAAATAGTATGAAGGTCGCCTTAACCCCTACGAAGGGTGAAAGGTCCGACCAAACCTGCATGCCCTGGTACAAGCATTGCAGTCCAAAATGTATAACTAACAGAACCTCCTCGTTATAACGAGGAAGGTGACTGTTGCACGAACGGGTACTCAAACGAGCCCGGCGTCGCCTAAGTACCACGACCAGGCAGAATCCCAGATCGCGATGGGACGTTCAAGCCACGCATGTCCGAGCCACAAACTTGGCCCGAATATCGACCCAGGATCAACCTCCATATATCTGATCGGTCCTCCAAACCGATGGATCACATCCCTTACGAGCATTCGTCCCCCCTTTATCGACCATTACATCACGCTCCAAACGAGCACAAAACACTTATAAAAAAAACATTTAAAACGAAAGTCCTTCGACGGATGAGCAATCATACACATAATCAAAAGCGCTGCATAAATTGTAAAACGACCACCAAGATCGGAAATGTTAATTAAAAAGGTTGCGACCCCTAAAGGCCGACTTGTTCGAGATTACATGAAAAGGGGACCATGTCCCCAACCAAAGATTTAAAATTACAAGTAATTTAGGCTCGTAGGCCGACCTAATTACCCACCACCTCTTGCACCCCAGGCTGGTTATTATTCGGAAGTTGCTGGACGGCTGGCTGGATCGACTGCTCGGACTCCCCAGGTTGAGAATCGTCCATGATCATGTAATCAGGGACCACGATCCGACCATCTTCGACTTTGTACAAGTAGCTGATCTGATCGGCATCGAGGTTCAGCTCGGGATGGAGGGCCTTTTTCTGTTCCACAACATTCTGGAAAATCAACTTAGTCGAGTCCCTCAGATCCTCGAGATCCTGATCCAGCCGCGCAAGGAAAGGCGCCCGACTCATCAACCCCTTGGTGTCCTCATCTTCTTCGTCCTTGGGGAAGAAAGAATATTGATGTTATCTCTTCTACTCAATTCAAAATCTCACCAAGAAATATTACAAAGGGTTCTGGAATAATCCTTCATAGAACCACACGTAACCGTGAACCAATTTGACGGTATCATCTCCATCATCACTAATTTCAACAATTTAGGATTTAATGATGATGATCTTCCTGAAGAAGGCAGAAATAACAATATGGAATTGAACACTACTATCGATTGCGGTGACGATGCTCTAGCCAGTGTACTCTTAGACACAATTCATCTTTGAACATAATGCCAAGGTCCACTCTCACAAGACTGACTATTCAAGGTCCTACTATGAGAAAAGTGAGGTCGTATTCAAAGCATTTGACTGATCTTGAAAAGCAGTTATCGGCGAAGTGGATCTTCCCATAACCATTGGACCTCACACCTTCTAAAATAAATTTTAAGTCGTGGACATCTGTGCGGGATATAGTTGTTTACTTGGCTGACCATGGATTTATGAAGCAGGGGCAGTGACCTCCACGCTTCATCAAAAATAGAAGTTTGTAAAGAATAACAAATTGGTAATAGTTTTTGGGGAAATATCCCTAATTATTAGCAAATTATCATCATTCTCGTATTTGGAACCAAAATATGTCGTTGGAACTCAATTCCAAGCTCTCTCTGTAAGCAACGAGGATCAGTCGAAAATAGGAACGTCAATCACTTCCTATAAAGATGCTTTCCAATCCATGGAAAGCAACAATATCAAAGGCTGGGGTCAAGTTGTAATTCCCGTCATTAATGAGTCGAGAAAAGGTCTTGGTTGTTCTTCAGCAACAACTAAGCCTACAGCAAAGGACGAAAACTTTGGTCCTATTAAAAACTTTTTCCACAGTGGAGACTTCCTTTACCAATCTCTTAAGAGGTTCATACCATCAAGGAGAACAATTCGGAAGGCTCCGAAGATCTTGATGACAAATGGAAAACAAACTTTAATGAGGAAGGATACATTTCTAAGGAAGAAGCGTGCAAGCCACTTGACTCGTCGATATCCACTTCAAAATATATTCCATAAATAGAGGATAGACTAATCTCTGAAGTACCTGCTGCACCTCACAAATCATTGGAAGACACTCCAATGACAAACAAATTTTATGGTACATTCGAAGACTTAATGCACGATATACCCACATGGGAATCTTATAAGGTAATCCAAGTGACATGCAATGTTATCTCGATGAATTTGCAAGGATTGCAGGACAAGTTTTTCTCAAATTTGCATTACCAGAAGTGAATGTCATTACTGAAGATGACTCCACAACTCTCACAGAAACGTGGGACACCTTGGGACAACCGAGTGGAAAGTACGATTATCTCATAAAGTACATTGTTCCTTCAAGTTTTTGCATTGATATCAACGACATCCAATCAACTGGATGGGAAAACTCTTCTAAGAGCATCGATGAAGAAAGAACTTACAATTTCTCGCACGATCAAGCTTCAAGCAAGGAAGACTTTGCGGATCCTCCTTCATCATAAATTAATGTTATTAAAAAAGCTACTCTGGGAAGATAGGTTCCATACTTATGCATCTCCAATGGAGTTCGTTACGATTGGGTCTCTATTGATGTCATGAATATCATTCACATTCCAAAGTAATTGCTTAGTTTTATTTTGACCTTTCATCTCTCCTGGATGACAAGGAATGTTTTATAGGGCTTACTTGTTGTAAGTTATCCTCTTCACTTAGGCCAAAGTGACAAAACTTTGTTATATAGGGGTGTGTATTTCAAGAATCGACAAATCATAAATAAAATGTCATTATGTATTTCCACGCTTGTTGTTGTTTTCTCTTTTCGTTTTTTCAGAAAATGGTAATCCCTAAATTCAACCAAAAATAAAAACAATTTTTTTTCAAAACTAATATGCAAAAACTTTCTTTTGCATTCTCTAAATATGTTTATTCGATATTATCATTATACAGATTAACTATTTTAAACCCCATTGAAACACGTGATCCAATGCCTTCACCCAACTTTGAGTTCCCAGTATTCGAAGTTGAAGAGGAAGATGACGAAGAAATTCCAAAAAGGATCTCCAGACTACTCATACATGAGGAGAATTCCATTCAAACTTACAAAGAACCGTTGGAAACGGTTAAATGGGGTTCGTGACATGAAAGAAAGGAAGTCAAGATCGGTGCACCTCTTAGTTCGACTGAAAGGAAAAGCCCGATCTCACAACTCAAATAATTTCCCGATGTGTTTGCTTGTTTCTACCAGTACATGCCAGGTGTAACACCCATTTATTTAATTAATTATTTAATTAAATAAAAATGTGGTATGTTGTGGTAATTCGCGTTGATTTGAGTATATGTGTCAATTTGAGTTGCTTTGTGTGGAATTGTGTCGATTCGTGTTGATGGCCGAATTTATCGGAATATTATGTTGATGGTTATAAGTTTGTTTAAGTCAAATTTAATTATTTAAGTCGATATAAGTTGTGGAAAATAATATGGAGTATTCTTCATTTGTTGTTGGATATGTTGATTGGAATGTTTGGACCATATGGTTGATAATCGGAAGTTAATCAATTAAGTCGAGAGTAAGTAGTTAGTTGCAAATTATTATTTGGTTGATTTTATGTTGCAAAGAATTAAGTCGTTGAGTCGGATTGTTAGTCGGAAAGTCGAGGAAATAATATTAGAAGTGATATTATAGATTATTGGAGTATGTTGGTTAATGGGATTGGATTGCGTCGAAATTAGCAATTAAGAGGGTGTATGACTTAGGCCCAATATAAAAGAATTATATGATAAGAAAATTAGGTTAATTGGTAGAAAGAGAATAAGACATGGAACTTACAGAGGAAAAAGTCTTAGAGAAGAATAAGGGTTTTAGAGGAGAGAAAATATCTTGGGAGTAAAGGAGAAAGAAGAAATCATGATCATGTCTCCATTTTCGCACTTATGGTACAACCTCCACTAAAAAGGTGATACCTTTTTACTCGTAATTCCGATTAAAGCGATTCTTGAATTTTTGGAAAGATTATAAAATTCATTTCAATTTGATATATGTTTTCATGTCAATAAGTTCAGTATTGAAGAAGAAAAATGTATTTGAAGTTTGGAAGTTCATGCTGGAAATTGGTCAAATAGTAGTTACAGGATTGATGATGATGGAAATTGAATTTTGGTCAAAATAGGAACTCAATGGCAGCATGTTCGTATTTCTAATCTCTATGAATGAAAGAGGAGAGAAAATGAGTCATAGAGGCAAAGGGTTGGAAATTCGATCGGAGAACTTTGGAGACTAACTGGAAAATTATTAAAGCAACCGTTAATCCAAGGTAAGGGTGGGGTTCGATTCTTTATAATTGTTGACTGGTTGATGATGAGTAAGTTGTGGTTAGGTTGAATTATTGTCTTGATTTTATCGAATCTTGAATATTGATATGTTGTTGTGATTTTGTGGAATTCTGGAAAAAAAACTTAAATTGGGACGATGAACCTTTTGCAGAAGTACAGTGGTGGCACAAGCCACCCACCATTCAAATAGGGGTGGCGTAGGCCACCCAAATGGAGAAACAAATAAAGTAGAAGGATCCACATTATGTTAGTGGCGGGAGCCACATCCCCCATATATCCAAATGGTGCCAGCCATGGTGAATTCAAGGTAAGGGTGGTGTAAGCCACCCGGTTAGGGAGGGGTCCACCTAAATTTTATTAATGCAATAGTATTTCCAATATTACCATATTATACCTTGTGTATAGAAATTTAGCGGTATGTAAAACTATGATAATTCGGTAATACAAAGTGTTATAATAATGTAGCGGGTTTTAGCAGAAGAATGATAATGTTTTTGACAAAAACAAAACTTTGAGAAACTTATGGCAGAGAACTAAAATTGTAGCAGAGGCCTTAATTTAGTAAGCAGAAAAGTTAGAGGATATTGTGATAAATCAATATTAATAGTAGGAGTTGGAATAATGTTTGTTTAGTCGGTTTAGCCGAATTAGGGGAAAAAACTTAGTTGCCCGGAATTTAACGAAAATCTTCGGAGTAAGTCGGGTTATTTAATAGATGATTTTTATTGTGTTGTTTGGTTGAAAAGATGTTGTAAAGTAGAGTTGCAGATACAGGTGAGTTGGTAAATGATTCCAGTTTACGGAAAATATCTAAGTCGTTATGTTGAAGGGATTTTAAGCTAAAGTTGATTTTTAAGTTGCCTATGTCGTATATGTTGTTCTACGTTGTCGAAGTTGTTATGTTGTCAAGTCGGAGGCTTAATAACAATGTTGATTTAAGTTGTTCAAGTTGTATAAGTTGGTTGTGTTGTTTGATGGTGTATGTGATTATGTTGTAAAGTCATGCATGCTATGTAGATCATTTGAACTTTTATGTCAGAGCCGTTGTTCACACCATGTTGGCATGAATTGGCATTAAGTTGAAAGTTGAAGGCTTATGCCTTGATTGCCTCGATAACATGGCAATAATTTTAAGTTAGGAGTTTTAGTCCGAATGATACCACATGAATTTGCATAGTCGAGTCGTATCTGAGTTGCACTATTTATGTCGATTACGTTGTATATGTTACTCAAGTTGATAAGTTGTTTTACGTTGTGATAAGTTGTCTAAGTTTTTGTTATGGGAGTGATGTGGTGATACTTGAATAAACCTTTATCTAAGTATTGTTTATCATATATCTTTTATAATTATCGATATCTCACCCCTTCTGTTTGAATGTTATCCCTATGTTGGTAACGTGAAGGTCGCTTTCAGGAAGATAGTTATCTTCATTAGTTCGAGAAGGTGTCGGTGCTCTGATACGTAACACTTGGGAAATGGAAGCTTGGTTGTTTTGTGTTGTTTTCAAGTTGTTTTAATATAAATATGTTGTGACTAGGCTGTTTAAGTTAAATAACATGTTATACTATGTTTTGTTGATTAATTTTAAAATCCACTGCGTAGTTGTAATAGCTGAATTTGGTTTCATAAATGCAATAATGTTGATGTTTTTAGTTTCTTACGAACTGAAAGTGTTATTTATCAATTTTCATGAAATTAACTGAAGTTCTTATAAGTTGAAAATGTAGCATCCTGCTTATGTACTATTTGGTTGAATTTTAATACTCTGATTTTCTATATTATCGCCGGGTAGAAATGAGGTGTTACATTAGTGGTATGAGAGCAGGTCGGTCCGTCCGGACAATGTTGTTAATGTCGTTTATTCCTTAGTACTTGGCATTTGTGTGAAATACTGCCGGTACTTGTTTGTTGGTTTTCAGTTGTGGTCTGTAGGTGTTGGTTTGTAATTAAGTGGGGGAGAGGTTGCTCTCGTACTGTTGTTGGAATGTTGAAGTTGGTTCAAAGTTGATGTTGATTGCGAGAGTGCAAGGTTGTTGAAGTGATGTTGTTACGGACTGGCGAGAGTATGGACTCATGAATTCATATCGGTCGAGTTTGAGAAGCGCATATAATATGGAAGGTGAAATGATTGAGATCAGGGAATTATTTAAATAGAAACGATAAGTTGATGGATCAAGTCGGTAGATTAATTTCCTTGAGTATAGTTGGATTAAAGACAAGTAATTGTCGTAGTTGGATGAAAAGCAAAGATTGTTGGTAGATTATGGAATCAAGAGAGAGAGAGAGATGGAACTTATGGTCATCAATCTCAAATTCAGTTTTTGTAATTTTTGGAACAGCTGTCAGTAAAAAGGGCATAAAGTTTTACTCGTGATTCAAATTGAAGCGGTTCTGGACTTTTTCAAAAGCTTACAAAATTTCCTACAGTTTTCATATAAAATTTGCATTCGGGAGGTTTTTGAAGAGGGAGATAAGTGTGTTTTAATAGTTGGTTTTACTGCTGATTTTTTTTTTGGAAAATTCTGCATACAGGAATTCTGAACCAGTCCCATTGCAAGGATGATAACTTCTTACTCGTGAGTCAGATTCAGGCAATTTTTGAAGTTCTGGAATCTGCACAAAATTCTCTTCATTTTGGAATATAATTTTGTTACTTTGAGGTATTTATTGGAAGAGTTAATTGTGTTCAAAGTTTAGCAATTATTTTTGAAAATTTGGAAAGATGAAAATGATATTAAAAAATAAAATGTTGGTATCAGAGAAGGTATAAAGGTGCGAATTATGTCGAATGAGAATGGTTAAGTGCCAATGTTAGATGATGGTAATGTTGGGAAGAAGACGGATGTTTGATTTGTGTTGTTAATTTTGACTTGGATGAAAGTTGTAATTGGAGCGAACCAAATTGGATTATATTTGATGTTGTGGTGACTCCGGTGTTTGACGAATATTTACAGTTGTGTTGTACTACGAGCGTATATAAGAGGTTATGTGTTGGATTTTGGATGTTTTGATATAATTGATGGAGTAGGAATTAAGAAGACTAAGAAGATGTTGGTAAGCCTTAGAGAGTTGATGAAGCATTATGCTTACGGACTATGGGCACAAGTTGAAGTATGTTATTATGTTGGGTAATGATGATTTATGCCACTGTTACGGTTGCTGACTGTATATTGACAAATTGAGGAACTGATCACCCTTAATCTATTGTTGATAGTAGACAGAATCATAATTGATGGATAGATGTGTCATGCAGACTAGTATAGTATGTCCGTCGAATTGGTTAAAGTCAAGCCAAGCGCTTGAGGATTATTTGATTTGTCGATGGTGATTTGTGTATAAGAAAATTAGTGGGAATTAATAATGATAGTTGAATTTGCATTTGGATTGAATAGTAATAAGGAAACTCATAGTTGGACTCTGGATAATTGGAATGTTGTTTAGTGATGAATTAAGTAGCTTGATGCTTTATTAAGATGATTATAAAGGAAAGTAGGTGAGAATGTAAAACGATAATTTGACAAGAATTTCGAACAAAGTTAAGTTGCAAAGTATTAGAAGAAGTGAAATTATAAGTTGGTTTATTAAAGTGCGATTTTTGGTTGGAACAAGAAGATTTGTTTGGATATGTCGATTCAGATAAGAATTTATGAAGGGTTGTATTAGTATGAGTACGAATCGAGGATTCAGTATGTTGAATTAGTTAGAAGTGAAGAATATGAGTTATCTTGTGGGAATTTGTTGGACCCATGTACCATATGTTGTTGTAATAATGTTGCGTGTTTAAGATGATTTTTGAAGGACGTGTTGTTAACAAATAGTAAAGTTGTAGTTATGTTGACGTTAATTGGGAAGTATAAGTATATTTTATCCAAGGATTGGGAAGTAGTCGTCGTTGTAATTACATCGAACATTCAAAGTTGTTGTCTTATGGATCTAAGTTGGAAGTATTCGGTAACTACAAGATTTAGAATACCTGTTGCAAGGGAATTCCAAAGGATTAAGTCAGAGGCTTTGTTCATATGTCAATTTTGATGATTGGAAGTTGGAGTTAAACTCGGTAAGCTTGGTAGTATGCAAGTAATCAGAGTGTGCAGCGAACGTATGATGTAATACAGTTGTTCATATGTGAATAACAAAGATATTAATAGTTGATTGAGTATATGTTGTGTTTAAGTTGTGTGTTCTTGTGTTGATGTGTTCTAAGTTTTAAGTTGGTTACTCGTTGTGTTATGTTGATAGTTGTCAAATGTATCGCTTGAGGGTTTTTTGTGTTGTTGTTACCATTAAAGTTGTGATTTATTGTTTGTAGTATGCGTAGGTTGCCTTCAATGATGAGAGTTGATTAGTCGGATGGAATAAGTAGTTGGAATAGTTGAATCAGATAAATTTTTTAGGACGGAAATATTCTAAGTGGGGAGAGTTGTAACGCCCATTTATTTAATTAATTATTTAATTAAATATAATTGTGGTATATTGTGGTAATTCATGTTGATTTGAGTATATGTGTCGATTTGAGTTGCTTTGTGAGGAATTGTGTCGATTCGTGTTGATGGCCGAATTTATCGGAATATTATGTTGATGGTTATTAGATGGTTTAAGTCGAATTTAATTATTTAATTCGATATAAGTTGTGGAAAATGATATGGAGTATTCTCCGTTTGTTGTTGGATATGTTAATTGGAATATTTGGAGCATTTGGTTGATAATCGGAAGTTAATCTATTAAGTCGGGAGTAAGTAGTTAGTCGCGAATTATTATTCGATTTATTTTATGTTGCGAAAAATTAAGCTATTAAGTCGAATTATTAGTCGGAAAGTCGAGGAAATAATATTAGACGTGATATTATCGATTATTTGAGCATGTTGGTTAATGGGCTTGGATTGTGCCGAAATTAGTAATTAAGAGGGTGTATGACTTAGGCCCAATATAATAGAATTATATGATAAGAAAATTAGGTTAATTGGTAGCAAGAGAATAGGACATGGAAGTTACAGAGGAAAAAATCTTAGAGAAGAATAAGGATTTTAGAGGAGAGAAAATAGCTTGGGAGCAAAGAAGGAGAAAGAAGAAATCATGATCATATCTCCATTTTCGGACTTATGGTACAACCTCCACTAAACAGGTGATAAATTTTTACTTGTAATGTCGATTAAAGTGGTTCTTGAATTTCTAGAAAGCTTATGAAATTCCCTACAATTTTATAAATGATTTCATGTCAATAAGTTTGATATTGAAGGAGAAAAACGCATTTGAAGTTTGGAAGTTCATGCTGGAAATTGGTCAAATAGTAGTTACGAGATTAATGATTATGGAGTGTGAATTTTGGTCAAGATAGGAACTCAATGGTAGCATGTTCTTATTTCTAATCTCCATGGATGAAAGAGGAGAAGAAAAGAGTCATAGAGGCAAAGGGTTGGAAATTTGATCGGAGAACTTTGGAGACTAACCGGAAACTTATTAGAGCAACTGTTAATCCAAGGTAAGGGTGGGGTTTGATCCTTATAATTAGGTATGATAATCAATACTGGGTTTGGGTGGTTCTATGTGTTGTATTTTGTTTGATGTCGATGTTGATTTACGTTGATTCATATGTTGTATTGTTGATTTTGTTTATCGATTACGTATAATTGTTGACTAGGTGATGATGAGTAGGTTATGTTTAGGTTGAATTATATCTTGATTTTGTTGAATCTTGATTATTGATATATTGCTATGATATTGTGGAATTCATGAAGAAAAAAACCTAAGTTAGGATGATGAACCTTGTGCAGAAGTACAGGGGTCGCGCAGGCCACCCACCATTCAAATAGGGGTGGCGGAGGCTACCCAAATGGAGAAACAATTAAAGTGGCGGGAGCCACATTATGTTAGTGGCAGGAACCACCTCCCCCATATATCCAAATGGCGCAAGCCAATGATAGAGCAAGGGAAGGGTGGCGCAAGCCACCCTATTAGGGAGGGGTCCACCTAAATTTTGTTAATTAAATATTAATCTTGTAGTTCTTAGTTGGTATTCTTACAAAATAAATTAATCAATGTTTTCTATTATATAAAGTACTACTAATCCAATATTACCATATTATACCTTATGTATATAAATTTAGGGGTATGTAAAACTATGATAATTCAGTAATACATAGTGTTATAATAATGAAGCAGGTTTTAGCAGAAGAAGAAAAATGTTTTTGACAGAAACAAAACTTTGAGAAACTTATGGAAGAGAACTAAAATTATAGATGAGGCTTTAATTTAGTAAGCAGAAAAGTTACAGGATATTGTGATAAATCAGAATTAATAGAAGGTGCTGGAATAATGTTGGTTTAGTAAGTTTAGCCTAATTAGGCGGAAAAACTTAGTTGCCCGAAATATAACGAAAATCGTCGGGGTAAGTCGGGTAGTTTAATAGTTGATTTTTGTTGCGTTGTTTGGTTGAAGAGATGTTGAAAAGTCGAGTTGCAGGTACAATTGATTTGGTAAATGATTCTAGTTTAGGGAAAATCTCTAAGTTGTTATGTTGAAAGCATTATAAGCCAGAGTTGATTTTTAAGTTGCCTATGTCGTATATGTTGTTCTGCGTTGTCGGAGTTGTTATGTTGTCAAGTTGGAGGCTTAATAGCCAACGTTGATTTAAGTTGTATAAGCCGTTTGTGCTATTTAATGTTGTATGTTGTTATGTTGTAAAGTCGTGCATGCTATGTAGATCATTTTCATTTTTATGTAAGAGCCGTTTCTCACACCATGTTGGCTTAGATTAGCACTAAGTTGAATGTTGAAGGCTTATGCCTTGATTGCCTCGATAACCTGGAAATAATTTTAAGTTGGGAGTTTTACTTCGAATGGTACCACATGCATTTGCATAGTCGAGTTGTAACTGAGTTGCGCTATTTATGTCGATTACGTTGTATATGTTGCTCAAGTTGATAAGTTGTTTTATGTTGTGATAAGTTGTCTAAGTTGTTGTTATAGGAGTGATATGGTGATACTTGTATAAACCTTTATCTAAGTATTTTTTATCATATGTTGTTTATAATTATTGATATCTCACCCCTTCTATATGAATGTTACCCCTATGTTGGTAACGTGAAGGTCGCTTGCAGGAAGATGGTTATCTTCATTAATTCGAGAAGGTGTCGGTGCTCTGATACGTAACACTTGGAAAATGGAAGCTTAGTTGTTTTGTGTTGTTTTCAAGTTGTTTTAGTATAACTATGTTGTTACTAGGCTGTTTTAAGTTGAATAACATGTTATACTATGTTTTGTTGATTAATTTGAAAATCTGTTACGTAGTTGTAAAAGTTGAATTTGGTTTAATAAATGAAATAAAGTTGATGTTTTTAGTTTCTTACGAACCGAAAGTGTTATGTATCAATTTTCATGAAGTTAATTGAAGTTTTTATAAGTTGAAAACGTAGCATCTTGTTTGTGTACTATTTGGTTGAATTTTAATACTCTGATTTTCTATATAATCACCGTGTAGAAATGGGGTTTTACACTAGGGTTGGATACCAACATTGGGGAACATCATTTACCATTAAATCCGGAATGCTCACCAATCAAGCAGATATTAAGAAGAACTCCTCCAGACATGGCTATTAAAATCAAGGAAGAGGTACATAAGCAAACCGACACAGAATTTCTCACCACTTCAGATTATCCTCAATGGTTGGAAAACATTGTGCCAATACCAAAGAAGGACAGAAATGTCAGAATGTGTGAAGACTATAGGGATATCAATAAAGAAAGTACAAAGGATGACTTTCCCTTACCACACATTGACATGCTGGTAGACAGCACGACAAAGTACAAAGTATTTTCCTTCATGGATGGATTTTCGGGCTACAACCAGATAAAAATGGCACCCGAAGATATGGAGAAAACATCTTGCATTACACCTTGGGGCACTTTCTATAACAAAGCAATGTTGTTCGGATTAAAGAATGTTGGTGCTACCTATCAAAGGGAAATGACCACTCTCTTTCATGACATGGTGCATAAAGAGATTGAAGTATACATCAACGACATGATCTCCAAGTCGAAGACCGAAGAGGAACATGTTGAACATCTGCACAAATTGTTCCAACGTTTGAGAAAATATCAACTATAATTGAATCCGAACAAGTGAACCTTTGGTGTTCGATCATGAAAGCTCTTGGGATTCATCGTTATTCAGAAAGGAATCAAAGTCGATCCTGACAAATTCAAGGCTATTCAAAAAATTCCTACTCCGAAAACGAAGAAACAAGTACGAGGATTCCTTGGACGTCTCATTTACATCTCAAGGTTTATATTCCTCATGAACGCGACATGCGCGCCAATATTCAAACTTCTCTAGAAGGATCAATGTCATGACTAGACATCAGACTTCCAGGAAGCCTTTGAAAAGATCAAAGAATACTTGTTGACACCACCAATCTTGACTCCTACAGTTGAAGGCAGACTATTGGTCATGTAACTAATTATTTTGGAAGACTCCATGGGATGTGTACTTATCTAGCAAGACGAAACAAGAAGAAAAGAATTTGCTATTTATTATCTGAGCAAGAAATTAACCGATTATGAAACTCAGTACACACTGCTCTAGAAAACTCGTTGTGCTTTAGCTTGGGCAGCTAAACGTCTTCGCCAATATATGATCTGTCATACTACTTGGATCGTCTCAAAAATTGATTTTATCGAATTTGTGTTCAAAAAGCTTGCATTAACAGGATGAATTGCTCATTGGAAAATGTTGTTATCAGAATAAGACATTGAGTATCATACACAGAAATCCTTCAAAGGAAGTATCCTAGTTGATCATTTGGCTCATCAACCCATAAGTAATCAAGATCCAGTCACATTTGACTTCCCACACGAAGACGTCATGTATCTTATGATGAAAGATTGTGAAGAACCACTGCTAAGTGAAGGACTTGAACTAGGATCCCTTTGGGGACTCATCTTCAACGGAGAACCTAATTCTTATGGAAATATGATTGGGGCCATCATTGTTACCCCAAGCGGAACCCACATTCCATTCATTGTCAGATTAATATTTAAATGTACAAACAACGAGGCCGAGTATGAAGCTTGAATCATGGGTTTCGAGGAAGCAATTGATCTTAAGATCAAGAATTTACACGTGTACGTAAATTATGCCTTAGTGGTCAATCAAATCAAAGGAGAATGGGAAACACGATAGCAGGGGCTAATCCCTTATCGAGATTACACAAGGAGATTGCTGCCATTTTTATATAGAGTTGAATTCTATCACATCCCTCATGAGGAAAATCACATGGATGACGCACTTGTTACTCTCTCTCTTCCATGCACAGTTGTTCGATGGAACGACATTCCAAGAATTGACATTATGCGTCTAGATAGGCCAACATAGATCTTTTCAATAGAAACTGCCACTGATGGCAAACCTTGGTATCACGACATTCAATAATTCCTACAGAAAAGGGAATATCCATTTGGATCGTTAAGAAAAGACAGGAAGACCCTCCGAAGACTGGCAGGAAACTCCTTCCTTAACAAAGATGTACTTTACAAGAGAAACTTCGACATGGTTCTACTCAAATGTGTAGATTAGCACAAAGCATAAATGCCCATGAAAGAAATTCATGAAGGGTCTTTTGGTACTCATACCAACAGATATACAATGGCAAGAAAGAAAATACTCCGAGCAGGATATTACTGGCTCACAATGGAGGCATATTGCTGCAAGCATGCGAGGAGATGCCATAAATGTATTATGCTGATAAAATTCATATTCCTTCAAAACTTCTCAAGCCTTTCTCTTTTCCATGGCCATTTTCAATAACGGGAATCAACATGATTGGAATGATCAAACCCAAAGCTTCAAACGGACACTGGTTCATTCTGGTAGCTATTGATTACTTCACCAAATGTGTCGAAGCAACATCATATGCCAATATAACCTGACAAGTGGTCGTCCGGTTTATCAAAAAATATATCATCTGTTCTACGGTATTCCAAGTTAACTCATTACTGACAATGGGTCCAACTGGAACAACAAAACGATGAAGGACTTATACGCAAAGTTCAAAATTGAACACCATAACTCTTCTCCTTATCGACCATAACTGAACGATGCAATGGAAGCCGCCAATTAAAATATCAATAAAATTTTCTAGAAGATGGTCGTGACATACAAGGATTGGCGCGAGATGCTCCCTAAGAGCTTCATGGATATCAAACTATCGTTCGCACTTCAACGGGGGCAACCCCTTACTCACTAGTATATGGCATGGAAGCAGTGCTCCCCGTAGAAGTTGAGATCCCATCCTTAAGAATATTGATGGAGGCCAAACTCACAAAGGCTGAGTGGTGCCAAAGCAGATTCGACGAGCTCAATCTGATATAAGAAAAGAGAATGACTGCCCTTTGTCATGGCCAGTTATATGAACAACGAACGAAGAGAGAATTTGACCAGAAATTTCGACCTCGTGTCTTCAAAGAAAGAGATATTGTACTCAAGAAAATACAATCATTTATCACCGACTCTCGGGGCAAATGGAATCCGAATTATGATGGCCCTTATGTGGCCAAGAAAACCTTCTCAGGCGGTGCCCTGATACTCGCAAAAATGGATCTTGAGGAATTCACTTATCCTATGCAGTCAAGAAATACTTTGCCTAAAAGTGAAAAAAACTGAAAAAATGGCTCGCTAAGTTGAAAACCCAAAAGGGCAACTTAGGCAAAAATGAGCTTCTCGGTGGATTGAAAACCCCAAAAGGGTGATCCAGGAAAAAATTAGAGACATTAAAAAATCCCGTTAGAGTAATCTAGGAAAAATGTTAGGAATTCATGGCAAGTAACTGCATCCAACCTTATTGGATCATCAGAAGAAAGTCACTCATCAAAGTCATCATCAACAGAAGCTCAAAAGACTCTGAACTCAGGATTGCTAGAAGGATAAGGATCACAATGTTTCAATGAAGCCTTTTCCCCAATAAATTACTATTTTCTACTTTTTAATAACTCTGTGAAATTACGCCTTCGGCTGATTACCACCCAATATATGAAAATTTGAGCCTTTGCCCGTTTGTTTGCAACTGTTATTTGTTTATCTACATTACAAAATGACATTTTCAAAAAAAATATTTGTTGTTTTCTTGAAATTGAAATGAATTTACTTCACTTTTATTTTTCAAAATAAAATTTGCAATTTTCCTTGGTCTATGAATGTAAAAGGAAATCATTCAGTTGCTCCAAAAGTAACCTACTTCAAGAATATCCCCATAAGGATGAACTTATATCTCCCCGCATAGCTATGTCTCCAGAAATAACAAAAGCAGAAGCTCCCCTCTACAATGAGTAATTTAGCCAAACCACAGTGATATTACCATCTCCGGATCGGCCCAATATTCTCTGTCTTGTCTCATTGTGTCGTGTATGTTTTGTTAGCATACGCATTCATTCATACATTCGTAATTATGTTTGCATTTACATTTGCATAATCATATAACATTTATCCCACGTGATAAAGAATCTTCTCTCCAGTTAGTTTTTGGGTAACATGCCAGTTCTTGAGTTTGGATAACTTGAACCTTCGTAGCAACGCTGTGACCAAGCCTTCGTAACCTCAAGATCACCGACAGGATGAATAACCTGGCATCTTATGATCAAAATTTCGGGTATTTTAAGGTATTTAATCCTCTTGAACCTCGAATCTCCCAATGCTTTCACCATTCTCATCTTCGGGTCTAAAAAGATTAAATATGGGAATCTGTCATACCCTAAATTGTGACCCTAAGACATTTACATCATCAGAAGAAGTCCATTGACCAAAGGACTATACCAGACAAGTTTGAACAATATCCCCATAATGGATCAGGATTCTTGAATCCCTCAAAGGATTCAGGAAAATGACCAATCATTAATACATAAGAATTTCAAACATTCAATCACTATCAAAGGGTTAAGGAATCTCAAATGATGAGAAATCTTTCAAAGACTATACAAAAGTCTTAGTGATATGGGCCCCGAGCCAATTAGGGTTTCAGTCAATTGAGCCCTCCAAATGAAATGTTTCATAGAGAAAGGAGTCAAGACCTCCATACATCATCAAGAATGTTTAAATGACTTTGACAAGCCATTTACAAGTACAAAAGGTGCATAGATCTATGACTGCAAGATTAGGGTTTCATAGTGCCCAGATTAGGGTTTTTGACTAATCGTGGAACCAAAACTCAGGATTTTCATATGGACAAGAGCCTATACCAAAGGTATTGGTTTAAATAGCTCATATAAATCATGGAAGTCCATTAATAAGTAAAAAATAACTCAGAGGATGTCCAGTCAAAAATAAAAAATCCAGGAGTATCTAGTGTAATTTCCATCTGGACCAAAAATTCAAAGTTTGACTTTTCACCCCGAATGATCCCCGTGACCTATATTTCAAGAATATATGGTCCATGAATGTTTTTGATCATAAAAATCATAAATTTGAAGATAACTTATAAAAGGGGCAACCTTTGAAACTTAGAAAATTTTCTAAGTTATGGAAAAAAGTGTTCAAGTACCCTACTTCCAAGCATCATAACTTGTGATCCAAGCATCAGATTTTGGTGAGCCAAAGCTCAAATGAAAGATATTGGTAGAAACTACAAATGCTTCAACTAGAAAAACTCCAATTTATTATGGATTTCAAGTTGAAGATGGATCAAAATCAAGAAAAATACTGATTTTCAACACTTAGATAAAATCTGCCTAAGTGTAAAATCAGCAAAACATCAAAACTTTGAGAAATTTTTCACCAAGTTCCAAGATGATTCAGATCCTTTTCAAAACACCAATGTTGTTGCATATGTTTCCAACATATCAAAGAACCAATTGGCATGGAAATATCTTGCTTGTGCATGAAGAAATCATGGATCAAATTGAGAATCTCAAGTCGTTTTGCAAAAACAAACAATGTCAAGTGGATTTAAGCATCTAAATAATGATTACAAACCTGATCAAACCTGCAAATTCATGATTACAACATGGAATTAATCAAAATGACATTCATAATATTCAACATTATGCATTCATATTTAAGGGCCACAAAGCTCCAAAATGGCATATTCTTGGATCTCTTATTCAATAAGCAATAGGTGAACACAATCCAAGCATCAAACTTCTAAGGAATGTGAATTTTGTTGCTGTATAGCTGAGCTATTTGAGAATTTAATCATTTCACATGTAAGAAATATTTTTCATAAACAATGACTCATCATTGTGATCTCAGCACTTCAAATCTTGGATGCCAAGTTTGTTCAACATATTTTCCTATAAATAGAGACCTCATTCCATATAAAAAATTACACCAAAGCCTCTGATCACTAAGCTTTCTTTTCTTTTCTCTCAAATACTAAAAACTAAATATTTTGAGCAATCACTTCTTGTTTTTGAGTTTGAGATATCACAGGCTCAAACCAATTGCTCACACACATCACATATGATATTTATGAGGTGTTCAAACACTTAGATCACCTCTGAAACACTCCCAACCCATAATCACTCATCAAAACCTCAAAACGTCCTTGCTTTTGCAATATAAAGATTAAAAGTTGATCCAACCATTTGCAATCAAGTCCAAGTTTTCAAACACACTCCATGTGGTGTAGGGAAGTTATCCAGATCATCACAACATCTCTGTAACACCTCCATATCGAAATCCTAACTCCAAATACAAGCTCAAGTTCAAGTAAGCCTCAAAATAGGCCAAATCCATGCATATTTCCTCACACTATCTTTTTTCCATATGTGCGTAATCATATTTTTAAGTGATTCCCCTCAATCAATTTCATAAAACAATCTGTAAACACCCCAAATTTGCCCTCACTCATTTCACCATGGCTTGTGATTCTCTTCATTTGCATAAGTTCAATCATATCATCTCATATTGCATTTTTTGCTTCACTGCATTGGTTCAAAGTCATCTGCATCTAGGGTTTGTGATCTGAGCAGTCCATGAGCTATCTGAGCCACTCCAAAGGTCTTCAATCATCTCAAGAGGGTCCATGTATGTTAAAATATCACATTGTATCCTCCCCAAGATCAAGAAAGTCAGAAAATCACAAGAACTGAGAAAGGCATGGAAGCAGAGCCAGGATTAACTACACAGATGACCTAAAATTAGGGTTTTGGTTTCAGAGGCCATAACTCCAAATTTTTTGGTCATTCTTGTTTCTATAGGTCTCTATATGATATGATGATCATACATACCAATTTTTATGAAGAAATTCAATGGGGAAGGCATCTGATCAATATATGACTTCTTGAGCAAGTCAGTGTAAAATCAGGGCATCTGAGGCCCCCAATCACCCAACCAAAGGGTCTTCTCCATCATTTTGGGTGTATATGATCCTTATTTGATCTTAGAAGAAGTTATAAGTTCACAAAATTGAAGAATTTCAAGCCATTTGCAAAGTTGCCATTTTGGGAAAGTGACTTGTAATGCAAACTTGCCATTTTGGGAAAGTTTTTCAACCTCCTCTTTTAGATTCAAAAATGCTTCAAATGAAAAATTCTTGGTCATGAAAGTTGTAGATTGGATCATTCCCTTTTCAAAAAGTACAAGAACTTGACCTAATTCATTTTGGAACTCAAGTTATGGCTTGTCAAAGTTGGGAAAAATCACATAAATTTCACTTTTACACCAAAGAGGGAAGTTTGCAAATTCTCATACCAAGCTTTTGTGTGACCTCAAACACACTTCTACATGTCTTAACATCATAATGCATTGCCTAAGGATCAGAATTGGCCCAAGAATCACAACTTTTCATGCCTTACACATCAAGAAATCACAAAGGGGCCAAAGTTGCACCAATTTGCAAAAGCTCATGTAACCATGCCTCCACTTGTTACAGCTCATCAAATCTAATCCATAAGCCTTCCTTGATCTTTGCTGCACACAACCATGCCCAAATCCAAGCCTGACATGTGCCCATACCTCAAGTACATCAACTCTTGACTTTATGCATTTTGCTCCATACCAATCAGCATAGCCCACAACAACTCTCTGACCTATCAAGGATTGATATGTGTACCAAAGGCAAGCCATTCCATACATCAAGCAAGCCTGAACCCTCCCACAACTCAGCATACACAAAATCCTCCCTCTTTGCATTTTCATTCGAAACACTCAACACAAACATCAAAGCTTAAAAATTCTAACACCATTCATCTCAGCATCAACCATTAATCCTTTCCCACCCCTCATTTTGCCCTAAAAGCCACCATATCAAAAATACGATTTCTCTCCCCCTTTGAACTGAACTGAATCAATCTCATGAACCAGCCATAAGAAATTCCATCCAAGCATTGCAAACTTCTCAAGAGGTTCATTAAAGGCATCTTGGGCCAAAGAAGCAGCCAAAAAGCTCCAGGGTTGAAAGCTTCACCTCAGGTAGCTATGCGAATTCATTTTTCCAGAAGCTTCATTTTATGTTCTTAATTGGTTAAGTGTGATCCCCTGAGCATGTTGAACTTTGAATTATTGAAAATAATGAAGAATTGAGCATGTAGGGTTTGTCTGAAATTTCTGCCATTTTTATACCTTGCTTCGAATCTTGCTGATGAGTGAAAATAAATTGTTTTTGAGGGTGGGGTTGAGTTTAGGATGGAGAGAGGAAGCAATCTGGAGCTTTAGAGCTCCATAAATGGCCTAGGGAGTGTTTTAGGAGATTCTCAGGTGAGGTTTGGCCGGAGAAGATGACCGGAGGTCATTTCCGGCCACCTGAAAGTAATTAATATGCTAATTAGGGTTAGGGCAGTGTTTAAACGTGGACCCTTAGATTGTGCTTTCCCGCGTGTGATGGATGCTTGAGATCATTTCATTAACATTTAATCTGGATTATTTAAATAATTAATTGAGATTAGTTAAGTTTGAATGTCATCCGTTAGATAGCGCGCGTGGTCAACCAATATATTCCCAGAATCAATACAAGCCCTTGGATCAGTTTACTTTTAATTTATTTCATTTTTAATTCATATTTTCTCATTTGTTTTGCATATTTATTTTAAAATAGCTAGAGACTTTCAAAAAAATTTATTTTTTGCATCATGACTTCAAATATTTTTCTTAACCCAAAAATGATTTTTATTTTATTTTTTTCATAAAATTTGTATTTTTAAAATATTTAAATTTTTATTTTAATTAATTAATGGAAATTAATTAATTAAAATACCATTCAAGTTTCTAAAAATCACCAAAAAATCACATTGCATCTTGACACATTTAGAGACATTATCAAACCATTCATACAAATTTATTTTTGGTTCTTGATCCATTTTGACATTTTTCTTTGGATTTAGGGTTCTTAAAAATCAATATTTTGACCCTAACTTAGAAAAATCTTTTCTGTCTAACCATGAAGGGTTTGATAGTGATTCTTTTTGCATTGTATCCCACATATCATGTAGTTTATAGGATAAAATTGGAATGAATTTATCTTTCATTTTTGATTTGTTTTGCATTTTTCCTTGTGAGGTACCCTAAAACCCTAGCAATCTTAGAAAAATCATAACTTCCTTAGGGTTAAGAGTTAGGTCTCCTCCTTTGGGGTGTGATATCATATGAGGTTAGGGTTCCTTTGATCCCATTTTCCATTTTTTATCATGTCGTTTGCTTCTGATTTTGAATTTTGCATTGCATCTTGTACATAAACCCTATTCTTTGCCTTCATTTGCATTCATTTTTCATAAGCTTGCATACATGAACTTGCCATGACATTTAGTGCATCCACATGACATATAAGACATCTTAGGACATATTGAAATCATTTTTGATCATTTCCTCATCCATTTGTCATGCTTTTGTTTTCATTTTATGTCATATGCATTCATGAACTTTCATGCTTCCTTTCATGTCTCATTTGCATTCTCATCCTTTGTATGATCATCCCCATCTCTTGACATGCTTTCATATCATCCCAAGCATCATTTGCATCATGAATATGCTTTTGATTTTTGTTTTCTTCCTTACATTCATTTCATTTTCATTTTCATTTCATTTCCTTTGCTAACTTTTCAGGTGGTAAGTGTTTGAGAAGTGAATTTGCCTTCACTTCTCATGATCTCTTCTCATCTCTCTTATGCATCTTTGCTGCATTTTGTATGTGTATTAGAGTGAGATTTCTCACTCATGTTCCCTTCTCACTTTTTTTCTTCAAGCAACATGTCTTCTTAAGTGAAGCAAGTTGTCTTGCTTCTTCTTGCTTCTCTTCCTTCATCCTGCTTCTTCCTTGGTGGCTCTCTTGAAGATCTCTTGCAAGCTTCATAAACCCTAGGAACACCCAAGCATGATCACAGTTAGGGTTTGATTAGTCCCCCATTAGTTTTACCTTTGTGTCATCTTTGAGTCTTCCCTTCTCATCTCTTAATCAAGGACTAAACCTTAAAGGTTTTAAGGCTTTGTGATTAGGGTTATGCCTGTATCCTTCTATTAGGATGGAGTGTATAACTTTAATCCTAAGTGTTAAACCCTTAATGTGTTTAAATATTTTAATCAATCCACTTAATAATCACTAAGACATCAAGCTTGTAACTTGGGTCTTGCATCAGGGTTCTAATTCTTCCTTAATTGGTTAAGAAGGACTAACCCTAGTGTTAATGGACAAGTCCTCCTCAAGTTGTCTTACAAACCATAATTCACTTCTTAATCTTACCATTGACTAAAATCCACTTTAATAAAGGCCTTGTTATGTCATGAGGTTAATCCCTAATCATGGATTAAGTTGAGGAGCCTTTCTCAGCTTAAATGTTCTCATCTATTATCCTTCTATTAGGATGGTGTAATGGGTCCATTAAATCCTTGATTATGGCTTAAACTCATTACTTAACACTAAACAAAAACTCCAAAAACATATAAATAAATACAAGTAGGTTAATGATCCTAATCCTGCATCATGGTGATTAAGTGTGAGGTGTTTATCTCATACTTAGGGTATTCTCATTACCCCTAATCAGAGGGAGGATGTGATGAGTTTGCTAACCCTTGGTTTAGACTTAAGCTCATTTTCTTATGACAGACTCCAAAAGCAATAAAAGATTGAAAACACAAACAAACAATAATCGTCTCCTCCGGGATTCATTTCTCATCATCCTCATTCACAAACGAGAACTTGCTTCTTCTGTCTAATGCAAGATAGTTAGCACCTGAGCCAGGCAGGTCATACACTTGAGCATAGACAAGTAAGCAGTTCATCAGTCAAATTTATTTTTCTGTCTCTTTGAGTCGAACTACGGTGTTCTGACTTCCTCATTGCAAGAGAGGATACGTAGGCATAACTTAACGGTTATCGAACAAAAGTCTATGTATATTCCCCCTCTTCCAGCATTATTCTTTAAGCCTCATAGTCTTGAGCTTCACATCCTTTTCTTACACTGACACTCTTTTATTTCACTTCACATTTCTTTTACACTGACACCTGCATTCATTTCCAGCTTTTGCACACAAAATAACACTGACACTACCCCTTTATACACAAACTTTCAAGCGTGGATCCCGTCGAGTACGGCGGACAATCTGGGTGCTAATACCTTCCCAGGTCGTAACCAACCCCCTTTCTCAGTTTCTCTAGTTCGCAACCGTCTTATCCATCTTTTCTTAGGTTTATGCAGCATTACCTTTCCTTCAGGATAAAAATGCCTAGATGGTGACTCTATTCTTTCTTCTCTTTCGCTGACCGTTCGCGCTTGTACCGGGATATAAATCTTTGGGAGCGACACAATCATCATGTAGAATTTCATGAGGCTCAGGCCATATTAGGGTTCTTCAGTGTTCGTCACTGATTTTTCACTACACACAAACTAAATGAAATTAATTGGTACCAATGGGTTCGTGAGAAGAACTCGTCCTGACATGGCAATGAAGATCAAGGAGGAAGTTCAGAAGCAATGGGATGCCGGATTTCTTGCCGTAACCAGTTACCCACCTTGGGTAGCTAACATTGTACCTGTACCGAAGAAGGACGGCCAGGTCCGGATGTGCGTTGATTACCGGGATCTAAACAGAGCGAGCCCAAAAGATGACTTTCCATTACCTCACATTGATGTGTTGGTAGACAACACTGCTCAATTCTCGGTATTTTCCTTCATGGATGGCTTCTCCGGATATAATCAGATTAAGATGGCACCGGAAGACATGGAGAAAACAACGTTCATTACCCCGTGGGGTACATTCTGCTACAAAGTCATGCCCTTTGGTTTGTAGAACGCTGGGGCAACTTATCAGCGGGCTATGGTCACATTGTTCCATGACATGATACACAAGGAGATTGAGTGTTATGTGGATGATATGATTGCTATGTCCCGAGACGAAGAAGGCATCCGGTCAACCTGAAGAAGCTGTTTGATAGACTGATCAAGTACAAGCTGAGGTTGAATCCAAACAAGTGCACTTTCGGAGTGCGTTCTGGGAAACTGCTGGGTTTCATTGTTAGCCAAAGAGGAATCGAAGTAGATCCTGCAAAAGTAAAACCTATTCAATATATGCCTGCACCGAGAACAGAAAAAGAAGTGCGCGGGTTTTTAGGGAGGTTGAACTACATATCTTGGTTCATATCTCATCTAACTGTCACGTGCGGACCAATATTCAAATTGCTAAGAAAAGAGCAAACGGTCAAGTGGAACGATGACTGCCAAAGAGCTTTCGACAAGATAAAAGAATATTTGCAGGAGCCTCCAATTCTAATGCCTCCAGTGGAAGGAAGAACTCTAATCATGTACTTGATCGTGCTAGAAGGGTCAATGGGGTGTGTTCTAGGCCAACATGACGAGTCTGGTCGAAAAGAGTATGCTATTTATTACCTTAGCAAAAAGTTTACCGACTGTGAATCCCGATACTCACTGCTTGAGAAAACTTGCTGCGCTTTGGTATGGGCTGCTCGCCGACTGAGGCAGTACATGTTGACTCATACCATACTGCTCAATTCCAAAATGGATCCTGTCAAGTACATCTTTGAGAAACCAGCGTTAACCGGAAGGGTTGCTAGGTGGCAAATGATTTTAACTGAATATGACATCCAGTACACTTCTTAGAAAGCCATCAAGGGAAGTGTATTGTCAGATTACCTTGCACAGCAACCTCTTGAAGATAATTATCAGCCCATGAAGTTTGATTTCCCTGATGAGGACATCATGTACCTCAAAGCAAACGATTGCGAGGAACCACTTCCGGAGGAGGGGCCAGACCCTGAATCCAAATGGAAGTTGATGTTTGATGGGGCAGTCAATATCAATGGACGTCGAGTTGGTGTCGTTCTTATCACTCCCGAAGGTGTTCACTTTCCCTTCGCTGCCAGAATTACTTTTGGCTGCACCAACAATGAAGCGGAATACGAGGCATGGTTAATGGGAATAAAGGAGGCTATTAATATTCGGATTAAGAACCTCGATATATTCGGAGATTCAGCCCTCGTCATTAATCAGGTTACCGGCAAGTGGTATACGCATCAAGAGCATCTAATTCTGTACAGGGATTATGCTAGAAAACTGTTGACGTTCTTCACAACAGTTAAACTTCAATACATACCACGTGATGAAAATCAGTTTGCCGACGCATTGGCCACTCTTTCTTCGTCCATCAACGTCTTGTGTTGGAATTATGTGCCCAGAATTGACATTTCCAGGCTTGACGCTCCAGCTCATGCCTTCTCTGTAGACGCCGTGTCTGATGAGAAACCTTGGTATTTTGATATCAAGTTATTCCTGGAAAAGCAAGAATACCCAGCAGGGGCATCTTCCAATGACAAGAAGACCTTAAGGCGACTTGCTGCTAGCTTTTTCTTGAATACAGACGAAGTTCTGTACAAGAGAAACTTTGACATGGTCTTGCTCAGATGCGTGGATAGACACGAAGCAAGCCTGTTGATGCAGGAAGTCCACGAAGTATCTTTCGGTACCCATGCAGGAGGGCATGCTATGGCAAAGAAATTGCTGAGATCAGGGTATTACTGGATGACAATGGATGCAGACTATTGTTCGTTCGCTCGTAAGTGCCACAAGTGCCAAATATATGCAGACAAAGTGCATGTTCCTCTAAGCCCGCTCAATGTCATGTCATCTCCTTGGCCCTTTTCTATGTGGGGCATTGACATGATCGGGAAGATAGAGCCAACTGCTTCAAATGGTCATCGCTTCATCTTGGTCGCGATTGATTACTTCACCAAGTGGGTTGAAGCAGCATCTTATGCCAACGTCACTCGTCAAATGGTTGCCAGATTTCTGAAAAGGGATATTATATGCAGATACGGAGTGCCCGAAAGGATTATTACTGACAATGGTTCTAATCTCAACAAAAAGATGATGGCTGAGTTGTGTCGGGATTTCAAGATTCAACATCACAATTCTTCTCCTTACCGACCAAAGATGAATGGTGCGGTAGAGGCAGCAAACAAGAATATCAAGAAGATTGTGCAAAAAATGGTTGTCACTTACAAACATTGGCATGAGATGTTACCATTTGCGTTGCATGGGTACCGAACGTCAGTCAGGACGTCAACTGGGGCAACTCCATTCTCTTTGGTATATGGTATGGAAACAGTCTTGCCTGTTGAAGTAGAGATTCCTTCATTGCGTGTGATGATGGATGTGAAGCTTGATGAGGCTGAATGGGTGCGTGCTCGTTACAATTAGCAATGTCTAATTGAGGAAAAGAGATTAGCAGCTATCTGTCATGGTCAACTTTATTAGAGGAGAATGAAGCGAGCATTCGACCAACGAGTATGTACTCGGGAGTATCAAGTGGGAGAGCTTGTGTTGAAAAGGATCATTCCTCCAGTTTCAGATCACAGGGGCAAGTGTACCCCAAATTACGAAGGACCATTCATAGTGAAGAAAGTCTTCTCAGGAGGAGCACTGATGCTCACCACTATGGATGGAGATGACTTTCAGTCCCCTGTTAACTCGGACGCAATTAAAAAATACTTCGCATAAAGAGACCCGCTGGACACAAAAACACAATTAAAGTCCAGGCAAGAAAAGGGCATCCCGGCGAGCTAAAAACAGAATAAAATGCTCAGGCAAAAGTTAGGGAAATAAACAAAAAAGGGTATCCCGGTGGATTGAAAACCCGAAAGGGCGATCCACGCAAAACAAGGGAATAAGCGAACAACTGCGATCCGAGTAATCTGAACCACATCATCGTTTCGTACAACTTGACAATATCAGAAGGGTAGGAAACAATCCCCTCATCTTCTCAGAAAGCAAAAGCAGAATGGAGAGTCTCGAAGACATGCTGGTCATAGCAGAAATGGAACTCATTGGGATGTCGTGCCCATTGCCATTAGGATAGTTTATTTTTTTCAAATTTATGGTGGCTACCTCTTTCCAGGTGGTTGCTTCCTGATGTAAATTTTTGCCTATTCAGAGGCCTTTCAATAAAAATAATATTCAGTAAAAAAGTTGTGTGTGTTTATTTTTGTTTGCAAAATGTCCTGAATTTTCAACAAAAATAGCATTGCATTTAAACATGGTGATAATTTGAAAGAAAATGACATTGCAGGGAAACACTGTAGGCCTTCTTTGAGTGTCGGGTGACAATGGATGAACAGATCATACCATGCAAATCCTCGGGGCACACTTGTGTTTTCTGTTATTGCAGGTTGCAGGATGGCATCACATTCTCTCAAGCAAGATTATTCCCCGCAGGGGGCCCAAGCAGTTTATTATTCCCCAGTGGAGTATGCTCAACAGGTAGCTGAGTGCCTGATACTCCCTAGCAGAGCTTCAAGGCTAATTGAACAGTTCTTATCCCCAAGCGGAGCTATCTTTCCACAGTGAAGTATTCCCAGCAAGCTGCTGAAGGCCATGCTCCCCTCAGAGTCTAGAATCAGCAAATGCTCTCCCAAGTCAGAGTATTGTTGAAGTATCTTTCCCAACCAAGTCTGAAGGTGATTCTTCCCTGCAGAGTTCATATCTGATTTTCACTCCCATCAGTGAAATATTCCCCAGCGAAGTTGCCATTCTTTTGGCTAATATGATGATACAGTCAGGTATTCATCTCCCCAGTCAGAGTTAAGTGTCGAAGCCTCTTGACTTGTTCTTCCCCTGTAGAATTGTAACTCTTGTGGCCAATTAGGCATCTGTCTGATGCTCGTCTACATCTCTCCAGCACTCGTCTGTGTTCATGCTTTACTGTTGCTCGTCTGCAATTTCCAATACTCTTCTGTGTTGGGTATCTATACTTACTGCTGCTCCCCAGTGAAGTCGCCAACACTCGTCTGTGTTTGATATTTGATGTTTGTTGTTGCTCGTCTGCACTTCCCAACACTCGTCTGTGTTGGATGTTTGATAATCTTTGCTGCTGCTCGTCTGCAATTCTCCAACACTCGTCTGTGTATTGCATGTTGTTGCTCGTCCGCAATTTTCCAACACTCGTCTGTGTTTGTTATCTGTTTGAAGATCGTCTGCATTGCTTTGATACTCGTCTGTATCATCCCAAGCACTCGTCTGTGTTGGCTTATATCTGTATGTGAGGATTTGCTGATTATCCTGGTATTCTGTATTGCTGCTCCAAATGCTCTTCTGTGTTTGAATTTCTAGTATTCGTCCGTACCGGTGGCTGGTACTCATCTGTATCATCGCCTGAAGTGCTTGTCTGTGTTTCTTAGATCATCGTCTGATACTCGTTTGTATCATTGACTTTTGACACTCTTCTGTGTTATCTTGATGATCACCCAATACTCGTCTGTATTGAAGAGGTTTAAAATCCTGACCGTGGGAATAATGTCAAAATGGTTACTGGTCCTGGCGTAACAGGTAAATCCGAAGGAGGCTCGTCTGTCTCAGGCACCACTTATTTTTGTTGCACCTGGCGTAACAGGTTTGCTCGAAGAAGACTCGTCTGTCTTATACCATATATCCACAAATAATATATGAAGAAGGTTCGTCTACCTTGTTTATGCATGTCTATCCCACAGACTTTATTGCATCACCGGTCCTGGCGTAACAGGTATATCCGAAGGAGATTCGTCTGTCTCAAGTTTTGTTCTTGCAGTGTTTGAGGACTCGTATGTCCAGCTCCTGGCGTAACAGGATTGTTCGAAGAAGACTCGTCTATCAAAGTAATTTTATTCCAGATATCAGTTTCAACTTGGAAGAAGCTCGTCTTCTTCTTTCTCCCCTTCAGTCACCAAAGCGTCATTTGGTTGGGTTTGTTTCCCAGTTTTGCATTCTTCGTCAGAGTGCAAATTTCAGGTTTTCTTGGTATTCAACCATAGTTTATCTTGAACGGTCGATAGCCCGTGCTACCGTCCTTTTCAGATTAACAGTTGTTTGAATAGGGGCAGCTGTAACACCCTAAATTTTCCCTTTTCATTTTAAGCATCATATCACATCATATTCATCATGAACATATCATTTTCTTAGCATCCTAGCATGGAAAGATGAGGCATAACATTCTTCATGTCCCAGCATTAGGCATATGATCATCTGTGGAGGTTCTTGAGGCATCACAAGCCATGAAAAGGGTCCCAATGGATTTTTACAAGTCCTATGAGGGGTCTACACTCCATTTACAAGATCAAGTTCATTTACAAAAGCTCAAAATATTGCATGATCATCAAAGATTCCAGGACAAGGCAAAGCTCCTATACAAGGCACCTAAACTAGGGTTTGAGATTCAAGCATAAAAACTTCACAACTTTGGCCATTTCATTTGGGTAAAGTCTTCTATATGTCAAGAGGATCCTAGGTACCAATTTTCATGAGAAAATTCCATGGGGAAGTCAAGAAATGCTTCAGTTGCTTGCAGATGAAGTAATTGGTCAACTGTGCCTGTAAAAAGTCAACTGTGTGATTTCAAGGGGTCCAAGCCACTTTTTCTTGCCAAGGGGGGTCCTTACAATGTTATAAGAGGTTTGTAATGTTCAAAGTTCAAGAATCATGAAGATTTGAGGCCTTTTGCAAAAATTGTACAAATTTGGTTTTTGGAAATTTCTAATTTTAACAACTTTTGCCCTTTTTTTCAAGTGAGCTTAACATGATCAAAAATTCTTCAAATGGACCAAATTTAAACATGAAAGTTAGAGATTAAGGGCTCCCATTTTCAAAAAGTACAAGTACATTTTCATGGGATTCATGGTTTGCAAGATATGACCCTCGAAAAAGTGCTGCAAACTGGGGCAAATTCAAAAGTTTCATGCATGCACAAAAGCAAAAATATTCAAAACTTGTTTTCAAGGCTTGGAATGGTTCAATTTTGTTTACTAAGTTACAATACATTGCATTTGGATCATTTTGCTCCAAAGAATATCCCATTTTCGTGCAAGGCAAGGATTTCACCCCAAAAATGCAAAATTGGCAAAATCATGAGAAAAGTGTGATGACTTGATCTAAGGGCCAGGACTTGTTGCATTATGATAAAGGGTTGGAAAAGGATTTTCCTTGTGATGAGAGGCCAAGGAAAGCATGAGGATTGCATGCTTCCCTCAAAAATTGCACATTTTGCAAATTCATCAAATTCTCATGATCCACACGTGCAAACTTTTGCATTCTTTCAGCATTGGATTGTGAGGTCATACTTAAGCAGCTAGGGTTTCAGAATTGGCAACCTCTCTCTCATTCTCTCATTTCCCAGTTTATGCACAACTTTCATTTTCTCTCATTTCTCATCACACACTAGCTCAATCTCAAAACAAATTGTGGATTCTTAATCAGTGCGAGCTAGAGAACATTAATCACACCATCATTCAAGCTCTCTCTCAAGTTCAACAACATTGCCATTTCAGGGCAGGTGTGGACAAAGCCTCAGATCCAGCCATCTCCAAGGCTTTAGATGCATTTATTCTGCCTCTAGAGTGTGTGTAGAGTGATTTGCATCCATTATTTGGTCTTCTAGCACCTTGAATCAAGATTTGCAACTCAGGTATGGTTCTAAATCTTGAGATCTGGAAATGAAATTAGTTATGTGTTTTGTGATCTGTGATGTGCATTGAGCATGCTGCAACTTGTAGTTTTGAAAATGATGCATTGTAGCTTGAGATATTTGATTTTCAGTTTTCATGGTCACACTTTGTTTTCTTCGATCCAGTTGAGTCTTTGAGTTTTAGCCAATTTCATTGCCATTTTCATGATCAGGGTAGCTTAATTAGTGGATTTGGACATTTTGGTTCATTTATTTGGTTGTTTGAGCTTCTGGTATGAATTCCGGTGTCGGAGCCCTAGCTCCGATCACCGGAAACTGGGAATGATGAACTAGGGTTTGTATCATGAAGAAGACGAACCTGCAGCCCTTGGATTTTGTTGTTGTGTGTCCAGGATTGTGACACGTTTCCCTGACCTCCCTCTTCCTTCTCACGTGATTTCTAATTCCATTTTAATTCGTCATGTTACGCACCTCATGGTAACACGCGTGTGTCTCAGCCTCTCAGCCAATCAAGCTTGCCACGTCAATTAATGACCAGTCTCACCATATGCGTTTGATCAATCCCAAAGATCACATATTTTCCATTTATTTCTTGAATTTCCACAACATTTCCTATATACCTGCGCATGAGCTGGGCCCAGAGTGACTATTAGCACCCCCTCTGATCCTAAGCCCAATCATTTTACACGCAAATCCTGACTATTGGCACCCCCTTCCATTTTCTCATTTTATTTCCTTTTTCTTTATTTCCTTTTTATTCCATTTTGGTTTTTAATTATATAAAATAGTTCTGATCATTAAAAAATTCCCAAAAACATTCTTGAGTCTTCTTTTAAGTTTCTTTTATTTTTCTATATTTTTATTTTCCCTTTTTCCTAATTTCCACGTGTCATATTAATTCCTCATTTCAATTACTTCTTTTTAATTCTTTTTTGAGTACACTGCATTGTCCATTTTTTATAGAGTTCATTATTTTGAGTTTCTTGTTCATTCTTTTTGCTCTGGATTCCTAAGATGATGTAGTTCTTGTGTGATTTTAACCGTGATTTTTAGAAATTTATTCCTTGGGTCTTGGTCCTTTGACTTGTGTTGGAAGTTATTAACCCTAGTTTGTGCTCTTGCCTCCATTTGACCTAGTTTGCTTCTGAATTTTTCCAAATCCTTTTGGCTCATTGTTATACCATGTTTGAAGATCATTTGACTTGAGTTGTGGAATTTTTAGATGCTTGGTTGATTTAATGTGAATTTTTGTTCTCACCTTGTCCCATTTTGCTTCTTTGTGATCTTTGGTTCTCTCATAAGCCTAGAAGGGCACTTGTGCCAACTTATTCTTCTCATTTGGGGTCCTTTTGGGGTATGAGTTCCTTTCTGGTCCTAGCTTAGGGTTTGAGTCTTAGAATTTTGTGTCTGCTTGCCTTTCAAGTCCTTTCATTTCATAAGTGTGCTTTTACTTCTTCCTTACTTCTTTCACTTCATATTGTGATTGTTTGGTCTTGTGTGGCTCTTCTCTTCATCTTGTTAGCTTCTTAAGCTCTTCTTCAACTTGTTTTAGTTCTGGTTGTGGGCCTTGGATCCTTTTTTGTGCATCTTTGCCTTGCATTTTTCTTAAGTTTGCATATGTATTCCATGTTGCATCATGTTAACTTGTATGCTTCATACCTCATTCTTTGTCTTGCATTTGCATTGAGCATTTGTACATATCATTTCACTTCTGTTTGTATGATGGTTGGCATGCCATTTTGCTTCATTTCATTTCACTTGTATGTATGTTACTAACCTTGCAGGGGCTATGGTAAGTGTGAGGTGTGGAAGTTGAGTTCCACATCTCCAAATCTCATATTCTCTTCTTATGTTTATTGAGCTAACCCTTTGCTTGTTGGGCTTAGGCCTTACTCATCTCATCTCTTCTTCTTCTTCTTCTCTTCTTCTTTCCTTCTTCTTTAGAATAGATAACCACACTAACCTTAGGACATCCATGCATGTTACACTTAAGGATTCTTTAGCCCCCCTTTAGAATTTTGCCTTTGTGATCCTTTTGGTTCTTCTTCTCTTCTCATCTCATAACCATAAAAAACATCTTAATAATGTTTGAAGTGCCACCTTGAGCAATAGCCTTATCCCATGAGGTGTGCTTGTAGTCTTCTCATCTTGGGATAGTACAAGTTTACCTGGTATTCATTGTTTCTTCAGATCACAGAAGTCCAAGAGATACCCAGAAAAAGGAATGCTCATTACACTTTCCCGCAGCCAGAAGCCGAGGGTATTCAGAAATTGGTGGGTTTGATTAGTGACAAGGTTTCAAATGATTTCAGAAGCCGATATGGGAAGATCTTGGGTTACATGAACAAACCTACTGTGGATCAAAGAGATAGTCTTCATTCTTTGTTGCAGTTTTATGACCCTCAGTTGAGAATTTTTGTGTTTGCTGATTAGGTCTTGGCTCCCACTATGGAAGAGATTTCTGACATCCTGAAGATTCCTGTCAAGAATGGTGTTCCCTATTATGATGCGGAGAAGTGTCCCCCATACAAGGACATTGCAGGTGCTTGTCATTTGAGTATGCTTAGAGTGAAGATGGAATTGGAAGCAACTAAAGGGAAGGGATTTACTCTGGATTTTCTTATCACATAAGCCCATGTGTTTGCTTTAGGAGGGAAGTGGTTAGAATTCAGTGCAGTGTTAGCATTAATGGTATATGGGATAAGTCTTTTCCCAGGAGAGAAAGGATGGGGATGCTTGGAGGCTCTCACCCTTTTCATTAAAGGAAACCCGGTGCCTACATTAGTGGGAGACTTCTACTTTGGTGTCCATCACAAAAATGAGAAGAGAAAAGGGTACGTGAATTGTTGTGCTCCATTGTTTGCAGAAAGGTTTACCAAGAAGCCTCCAAAGTCCGGACCGTTCAAAGACCTTAAGCAAGATTAGAAGTGGGCTAGAAGATTGATGGGGTTAACATCTGATGACATAGCTTAGGGATGTAGCAGAAGCTTAGTGGGAAAGGATTTTATTACAAGGTGTGGCGAATTTCCTTATGTGCCTTTGTTAGGTAGGAAAGGAGTGATAAGTCATAACCCTGTGCTGTCCAGAAAACAGTTTGGCTATCCATTGAAGGATCCTCCATCAGATGAAGAAATAGCTAAGACTCTGTATTTTCCGGCTGAAGATAACGAGCAGTTAGTTATCCAAGTATCTCAAGCTTGCGAAACAAAGGTTAGGGAGGGTAAGAAAGAACTCGGAAAGGTGGACCCTAATACTTATCCCTCTTTTGCTGCTTGGATACAAGGTATGGTTGATACCTTCTACCTTCCATTCTCAGTTGAGGCTCCACTATATCCAAAAGAGGTACTGGTACAAACCATTGTTTCTCTTGAAGATTACAAGAAGTTGGAAGCTCAATTGCATGAGGTTCAGATAGAGAATTCTGAAATGGCTAGCTCGTATCACCGTTCCAATCACGCTAAGCAAGAAGTAGAAGAAAAACTACAGAGGATGCAGGCTACCTTAGAAGCTAAGGAAACGGAGTTTGCTGGGAGAGAAGCTCATTTTCAGAGATTGGGTCTAACAGAGTCAAAAAGAGAAGCGGAGCATAAGAAGATTGTGAAGACTCTTAGAGAAGCTCGTCAGTCCATTACTTGGTTACAGGGCCAAAGAGAACAGGAGCAGAAGAGGTACAAAGAAAAGGAAAAGTTCTTTGAGGTGCAGATGGCATTCAAGATAGAAGAGGTAGAACAAGTTCACAAAATACAAAGGGAAAAGACACAACAATTGGTACAGAGCCAACTAGCCTTGGAGGAAGCAATGAAGGAGATTGCGGATCTTAATCTGAGAGCAGGTGTCAAGAAGAACCAGACAGAGGTGGGGGCTGTAGAAGAGGGGATCCTGAATCTTCTTTTAGCCTAGGGTTTTAGTTTATTGTTGATTGTATCCAGACTACCTACAGGCTTGTTGTAGGAGTCTTGCTTTATCTTTCTGTCTTTTGTATTGAATTGTGACGCTTTAGGGAATTCTGTTTATGTCTATGACTCTGGTCGTTGTTAGTTTGTTCATGTAATACAGTGATACTTTCCAGTTACCGTTTCTGAATGAGAAAAGTTTTTGGTCTGAAGCCATCAGGGTCTGAATACTCCTCAAAAGAGTTTGATAAGTTAGTTTCCAAAAAGGACATCTAAAGTATTTTTTGTCAAAGAATACCAGAACTGGGGAATATTAATGCCTGAACGTGGAAACATGAATAGTTACATTGCATGCATATAACATTTTTGTTGTTTTGCAGGTAATTCTCGAGTGTTCTAAATTTCATGTCACTTTCAGGAACTATAGCTCCCAAGAAGGTTCAGAGACAGTCAACTGTGCACAGATACCCTATAAAAGTGAACAAAGAGAGAGAGCAATGGAGCAAATGCAAGCGGATCTGGATGATTTAAGGACAAGAATGGACAATTTCATGACCCTCATGGCTGGGATGGGTCAAACTCAAGAGAGGTTGCCCGAAATGGTGGAGAAGAATCAATCCAGGAACAATGGGACAGCAGATGGAGGTAATCGCAATGGGGATGGCGCCTGTCACATTGAAATCCCTGTGGTGCAACAAGGGGTCACTATTATCAATGATGGAGTGAATAACATGCAGATGGATGGGCACGACGAACAATTCACTTTGCTGGACGAGGCAGAAGGCCAGGGAATTGACATGAATAGGAGGTTTGAAGAAATGGCTGAGCAAATTCGTGCCATTCAGTCTCAGAGTTCTCTAGGGTTTGAAATCATGATCTGGGCTTAGTGCCAGGGGTGAGAATTCCCTACAAGATCAAGGTCCCTACTTTTGATAAGTACAACGGCACAGCTTTCCCGAAAACTCACCTTCAGTCTTTTGTGGAAGGATTGCTGTGCATACAGATGATGAAAAGTTGTGGATGTATTACTTCCAGGATAGTCTTGTAGGAGCTTCCTTGGAATGGTACATGAAGCTGAGCAGGGTCGATATTCGAAGCTGGAAGGATTTAACTGAGGCGTTTGTGAAACAATATTAGTATAATTTGGATATGGCTCCAAATCGTACCCAGTTGCAGACAATGTCTCAGAGTGCTAAAGAAGGGTTCAAAGAGTACGCCCAGAGGTGGCGTCAGCTTGTTGCTCGAGTGCAACCTCCCTTGTTAGAGAATGAAATGGTAGACATGTTTATGGGAACACTGCAGGGGGTGTTTATTGAGAGACTGGCGTCTTGTTCAGCGACCAAGTTTAATGATATCGTGATAGTTGGGGAAAGGGTTGAAACTCTATTGAAAATGGGGAAGATTCAAGACAATGGTGCAGGTAGCTCAAGCGGTGTGAGAAAGGCTTCAAATGGACCTCCAAGAAGAAGGGAGGGAGAGACTAATGTTGTGTATGGCCAAGGCCGGGGCCGTGGATACATGGGATCTTACGAGCAGGTGGCATCTGACACCATTCTAATAAGTCCTGTGCGACAACCACAACAACAATAACAACAGCCGCAACGCAATAAATATCAACAATGACCCTATCAACAGAGACAAGATCGTCCAGCAACAGGGTGCTTGAAGCCATCCCGATGACGTACACAACACTACTCCAGAGATTGTTAGACTTAAACTTGGTTCAGTTGAGGACATTAGCACCACCTCCACCTGGAGAGCTTCTAGTGGGGTATGATGCTAATGCAAGATGCGCATTTCATTCAGGAGCTCCCTGGAACTCAATGGAGAAGTGTAGGGCATTACAACATAAGGTCCAATACTTGATTGACTCGAAAGAAATTAACTTTGCACCTCCTCCAAATGTTACATCAAACCCCATTCCAAATCACGGAGGGTCCAGGATAAATGTTGTTGACAGTGGCGAGAGGTTGAACCTGATTCTAAATGTGGATGAAATAAAGACTTCGTTGTTGGTCGTGAAAGACAGATTTCTAAAAGGGCAGGTATTCCCAGGTTGTGATTTTGACTTTGAGGGTTGTTTGAATTCAGTTAATGGTTGTGGAGAGTTGAAAGTTGGGATGCAGTGTTTGATTGACGAGGGGTCTCTACCGTTTGACATAGTTGACAATAGAGGCGATTGTGTGTCTACAGTGACAATTTGTTTTGATCCTGCTGAAGTTCCTACCCGGAAAGAGCCAGTAACTATCTATGTTCCAGAAGTGAGTCTGATTACCATTACTGTTCCAGGACCGGTTCCTTATGTTGATAACAAAGCCATCCCTTGGTACTATGGCTTAGACGTATATGTAGAAGGTCAGAAGTTGTAAAGTAAAGCGGTGACAACTGACCCAACCGTTGTGAATGTCAGAAGAGTTGGTGGGTTTACTCGGAGTGGGCGTCTCTTTGCTCCTCAAGTTCTTAGAGGTGATTCCGAAGCTGTGGCTGCTGCAAAGGCTAAGGGTAAACAGATAGCAACTGAAGAGGTGACAACTCCTGCTGCTAGTCATGGCACTTTTGAAAAAGAAGTTGAAGAATTCATGAGAATAATTAAGAAAAGTGACTACAAGGTGGTTGAACAGCTGAATCAGAACCCGTCCAAAATATCCATTCGGTCGTTGTTGATGTGTTCTTAAGCTCACCGGGAGGCTTTATTGAAAGTTTTGCAAATGGTATATGTACCACAAGAGATAACTGTTAACCAGTTGGAGGTCGTGGTAGGCAGTGTGAACGCCAGCCATGGGCTGGGATTCACGGATAGAGATCTCACTTCTGAGGGGCGTAATCTCAACAAGGCCTTACACATCACCATGGAGTGTAAGCGTGTTGTTCTATCACACGTCCTGGTAGATACATGATCTTCTCTCAATGTACTCCCTAAGAAAGCCTTAACGAAGCTGAATGTTGATGGCATTGTTTTGCGACCCAGTGATTTGATTGTGAAAGCCTTTGATGGGTCATGTAGATCTGTGTTTGGGGAGGTGGAGCTACCGGTAAAGATTGGGTCTAAGGTATTCAATAGTACATTCTATGTTATCGATATCCAACCCACTTATAGTTGTTTGCTGGGACGTCCTTGGATTCATGTTGCTGGCGCAGTAACATCCATGTTGCATCAGAAATTGAAGTATGTGGTAGACGGCCAGGTTGTTACTGTATGCGGAGAAGAAGATATTTTTGTAAGCCATCTATCAACCTTCAAATACGTGGAAATGGATGGGGAGATCCATGAAACACTTTGCCAGGATTTTGAGACGGTTAATGTCAGTACTTTGTCTCCAGTTGCTGCAGTTCAGGGCAATGAGAAGGAAGGGACTCCTATCTACTCCTACAAGCAAGCTAAGGAAGTGGTCCAATCTGGAAATGCCCAGGGATGGGGCAAGCTGCTGGAAGTGGAAAAGAAAGATGATAAGTTCGGTCTCGGATATCAACCTGGTCAGTCCAGCTGGTCTCATGACAGTAAGCCCATAGCATTCACAAGCGCTGGAATGCTCGACTACAACATTGTTTGTGCAACAGATGCAGAGGGGGATAGTGACTATGACTTGGATAACTGGATTCACCCATGCATACCTGGGGAGGAGCTCCGGAACTGGTCCGCTGAAGATTTTGTTCAAGTTACTTGGCAGTCAAAGTAATTTTCTTTGTTTCCATTTTTATCATACTGCATGTCAAATCCTGCATTCTGCCCAAGGAGCATGGATCCATCCGTAGGGCCACCATGTTTTAAAGCATTTACTTTTTCCATGAAATAAAGGACATTTTTCAAGCAAATTGTGTTCTCTTTCTTTCGTTTTAAATTTTTTCACAAAAAGCAAATAAAATGGCAATGTTTTTCTTTTTCCAGCGTTTTTGTGTGTTTGCATCTCTTGTAGAAAGAACAGATTCTGAAATAAGCACATCATTTGTGCAGTGTTGATCATTCGGATTCCTGTGATAACGTTCCTGCTATGACTATGCATGACTTTGACAATCCTATCTACCAAGCTGATGAAGGGGTTGAGGAAGACTGTGAACTCCCAGAAGAAATGGCTAGGTTGTTGAAACAAGAGGAAAGGATCATTCAACCTCATCAGGAAGAAATAGAGATCATCAACATTGGATCTGAAGGTGTAAGGAAAGAGATAAAGATTGGGGCCAGTAAGCAGGCCGAGGTAAAGAAGAAGTTGATTGGTATGCTACGTGAATATGTGGATATCTTCGCCTGGTCGTATCAAGATATGTCGGGGTTAGATACTGACATCGTTGTGCACAAGCTGCCACTAAGGGAAGATTGTCCTCCGGTAAAACAAAAGTTGAGAAGAACTAGCCCTGATATGGCCATGAAGATCAAGGAGGAAGTTCAAAAGCAGTGGGATGTCGGGTTCCTTGCCGTGACTAGTTACCCACCTTGGGTAGCTAATATTGTGCCTGTACCAAAGAAGGATGGAATGGTCCGGATGTGCGTCGATTATCGGGATCTAAATAGAGCAAGTCCAAAGGATGAATTTCCATTACATCACATTGATGTGCTGGTAGACAACACCGCTCAGTTCTCGGTATTTTCTTTCATGGATGGCTTCTCCGGGTACAATCAGATCAAGATTGCACCGGAAGACATGGAGAAAACGATGTTCATTACCCCGTAGGGTACATTCTGTTTTAAGGTTATGCCCTTTAGATTGAAGAATGTCAGGGAAACATATCAACGGGCTATGGTGACTTTGTTCCATGATATGATACACAAGGAAATTGAGTGATATGTGGACGATATGATATCCAAGTCTCGAGACGACGAAGAGCATCTGGTCAATCTCAAAAAGCTGTTTGATAGATTGATAAAGTACAAATTGAGGTTGAATCCAAACAAGTGCACTTTCAGAGTGCGTTCCGATAAATTGCTGGGTTTTATTGTTAGCCAAAGGGGGATTGAGGTAGATCCTGAAAAAGTAAAAGAAATACAAGAGATGCCTGCACCAAAAATAGAAAATTAAGTGCGTGGGTTTTTAGGGAGATTGAACTACATTTCACGGTTTAGATCTCATCTAACTGCCACATGCGAGCCAATCTTCAAATTATTAAGAAAAGAAAATCGGTCAGGTGGAATGAAGACTGTCAAAGAGCCTTTGAAAAGATAAAAGAATATTTGCAGGAGCCTCCGATCCTAATTCCTCTAGTTCCAGGACGGCCACTTATCTTGTACTTGACTGTGTTAGAAGGGTCGATGAGGTGTGTGTTAGGCCAACATGACGAGTCTGGTCAAAAAGAGTATGCTATTTATTACCTTAGCAAAAAGTTTATCGACTGTGAATCCCGTTGCTCACTGCTCGAGAAAACGTGTTGCGCTTTGGCATGGGCTTCTCGCCGACTAAAACAGTACATGTTGACCCATACCACATTGCTAATCTCAAAAATAGACCCCGTCAAGTATATTTTCGAGAAACCAGCATTAATCGGAAGGGTTGCAAGGTGGAAAATGATCTTAACAGAGTATGACATACATTATACTTCCCAGAAAGCCATCAAAGGAAGTGTATTGTCAGATTATCTTGCACAACAACCACTTGAGGACGATTACCAGCCAATGAAGTTTGATTTCCCAGATGAAGACATCATGTACCTCAAGGCAAGAGATTGCAAGGAACCACTTCCAGAGGAGGGGCTTGACCCTGAATCCAAATGGAAGTTGATGTTTGATGGGGCAGACAATATCAACGGACGTGGAGTTGGTGTTGTTCTTATCACTCCCGAAGGTGTTCACTTTCCCTTCGCTGCCAGAATGACTTTTGGCTGCACCAATAATGAAGAGGAATACGAGGCGTGCATAATGGGAATAGAGGAGGCTATTAATCTTTGGATTAAGACCCTTGAGGTATTCGGAGATTCAGCCCTCGTTATCAACCAGATTACCTACAAGTGGTATACACATCAAGAACATTTAATTCCTTATAGGGATTATGCCAGAAGAATGTTGACATTCTTCACAACGGTTAAGCTTAAATATATACCACGAGATAAGAATCAATTTGCCGATGCATTGGCTACTCTTTCTTCGTCCATCAAAGTCTTGTGTTGGAATTACGTGCCCAGAATTGACATTTCCAAGCTTGACGCGCCAACTTATGCTTTCTCTGTAGACGCAGTGTCTGATGAGAAACCTTGGTATTTTGATATCAAGCTTTTTATGGAAAAACAAGAATATCCAACTGGGGCATCATCCAATGACAAGATGACCTTGAGATGACTTGCTGCCAGTTTCTTCTTGAATACATACGGGGTTTTGTATGAGAGGAACTTTGACATGGTCTTGCTCAGATGTGTGGATAGACACGAAGAAGACTTGTTAATGCAAGAAGTCCACGAGGGATCTTTCGGTACTCATGCAGGAGGACATGCTATGGCTAAGAAGTTATTAAGATCAGGGTACTATTGGCTAACAATGGATGCAGGCTGTTGTTCGTACGCCCGTAAGTGCCACAATTGCCAGATACATGCAGACAAGGTGCATGTTCCCCCTAGCCCGCTCAACGTCATGCCATCTTCTTGGCCCTTTTCTATGTGGGCCATTGACATGATCAGGAAGATAGATCCTACTGCTTCAAATGGTCATCGTTTCATCTTGGTTGCAATTGATTACTTTACCAAATGGATCGAAGCAGCATCTTATGCCAATGTCACTCGCCAAGTGGTAGCCAGATTTCTAAAGAAAGATATCATTTGCAGATACGGAGTGCCTGAACGAATCATTACTGATAATGGTTCCAATTTAAACAACAAGATGATGGCAGAACTGTGTCGGTACTTCAAGATTCAACATCACAATTCTTCTCCTTACCGGCCAAAGATGAATGGCGCGGTAGAGGCAGCTAATAAGAATATTAAGAAGATTGTGCAGAAGATGGTTGTCACTTACAAAGATTGGCATGATATGTTACCCTTCGCACTACATGGGTACTGAACGTCAGTCAGGACATCGACCGGGCAACTCCTTTCTCCTTGGTGTATGGTATGGAGGCAGTCTTGCCTATTGAGGTAGAAATTCCTTCATTATGTGTGATGATGGCTGTGAAGCTTGAAGAGGCTGAATGGGTACGTGCTCGATATAATCAGTTGTGTCTAATTGAGGAAAAGAGATTAGCAACTATCTGTCATGGTTAGCTTTATCAGAGGAGAATGAAGCGAGCATTCGACCAATGAGTACGTACTCGAGAGTATCAAGTAGGCGAGCTTGTACTCAAGAGGATCATTCCTCCAGGTTCAGATCACATGGGCAAGTGGAACCAAAACTACGAAGGCCCATTCATAGTGAAGAAATTTTTCTCAGATGGGGCACCGATGCTCACTACTATAGATGGAGAAGATTTCCAATCCCCTGTTAACTCGGACACAGTTAAAAAATACTTCGCATAAAAAGACCCGCTGGACACAAAAACAGAATTAAAGTCTAGGCAAGAAAAGGGCATCCCGGCGAGCTAAAAACAGAATAAAAAGATCGGGAAAAAGTTAGGGAAAATAATTGATAAGATGTACACCTGCTGAGTTGAAAAGCCACATCGGACAGCTCAGGCAAAAAAGGGTATCCCGATGGATTGAAAACCTGAAAGGGCGATCCATGCAAGACAAGGGAATAAGAGAACAACTGCAATCCGGGTAATCTGAACCAAATCATCGTTTCAAACAGTCTGACAATATCAGAAGGATAGGAATCAGTCCCCTCGTCTTCTTCAGAAAACAAAGGCAAGAACAGAAAGTCTTGAAGACATGCTGGTCATAGTAGGAAGGAAACTCATTGGAATGCCATGTACATTGCCATTAGGATAGTTTCTTTTCTCAACTTTTATGGTAGCTACCTCTTTCTAGGTAGTCGCTTCCTGATGTAAAAATTTGCCTATTCAGAGGCCATTCAATGAATGAATATTCAGTCAAAAGCCGTGTTGTGTTGTGTTTGCTTTATTTGCAAAAATGTCCCGAATGTTTTGGCAAAAAGAACATTGCATACGAAACATGGTGATTTTTCTAAGAAAATTGACATTGCAGGGAAACATTTAAAACTGTCTTTGAGTGTCGGGTGACAATGGATGAACAGATCATACCATGTAAATCCCCGTGGCACATGTGTGTATACTGTTGTTACAGGTTTTACAGGATGGTGTCATCTCTCCCCAAGTGGAGTTTGTGCTTCACAAAAAGACATGGTTATCCCAGCCTGAGTCATACCTGGGTGGTATCCTCAACAGAACTTCAAACCCAGCTGAACAGTTCTCACCTCCAAGAGGAGTATCTTTCCACTAGTGGAATTATCCCCAGCGAGCAGTCGGGCGCCTGATTTCCCCACAGAGTCAGAATTTTTCAGAATTCTCTCCCCAACTAGAGTCTTGACCATGTATTCCCAGCCAAGTCTTAAGAAGGTTATCCCTTGCAGAGTTCATGATTGGTAAGCAACCATTGTTGAAATATTCCCCAGAGAAGTCGCCAATTTATTTTTGGTCGTTGTGATGATACAAACAGTTACTCATCTCTCCAGCCAGAGTTAAGCACCTTCAAAACCTCTTGACCTAGTTCTCCCCTATAGGGTCATGATTATTTTTTCCAATTTCCACGTCATTTGATGCTCGTCTGCATTCTATTGCACTCGTCTGTGTTTGGTACCTGCTTGATGCTCGTCTGTGTTTCCTAGCACTCGTCTGTGCTTGATATCTGTTTGATGCTCATACGCATGCCATAGCACTCGTCTGTGTTTGCTATTTGATAGTTACTCGTCCGCACTCTCTAGCAATCGTCTGTGTTTGAAATCCGTTTGATGCCCGTATGCATTCCCCAGAACTCGTCTGTTGTTTGTTATCCGTTTGAAGCTCGTTCGCATTGTTTGGATACTCGTCTGTATCATCCTCCACACTCGTCTGTGTTAGCTTATACCCATGAATTATGATTTGATAATCACTCTGATACTCGTCTGTATCATCCTCCACACTCGTCTGTGTTAGCTTATACCCATGAATGCTGATTCGATAATCACTCTGATACTCGTCTGTATTGTTACTCTAAATGCTCGTCTATGTTGGATTTCTGGTACTCGTCTGTATTGCTACTCCAAATGCTCTTCTGCGTTGGACTTCTGGTATTCGTCTGTATCAGTGGCTGATATTCGTCTATACCATTTCTGGAAGCGTTCGTCTGTGTTTCTTAGATCATCGTCTGATATTCATTTGTATCATTGACTTACGACGCTCGTCTGTGTTCTTTTGATGATCATCCAATACCCGTCTGTGTTGAAGAGGTTTAAAGTCCTGACGGTGGGATTAAACGTCAAAGTGGTTACCGGCCCTGGCATAACAGGTTTATCTGAAGGAGGTTCGTATGTCTCAGAGACCACTTATCTACGCAAGATTTGTGAAGAGGGTTCGTCAAATCCTAATGTTGCACCTAACATAACAGGTTTGCTCAAAGAAGACTCGTCTGTCTTAGACCATATATCCATGGATAATATATGAAGAGGGTTCGTCTATCCTGATTATGCATGTTTATCCCACAGACTTAAGTGCATCAGCGGTCCTAGCGTAACAAGTTTATCCGAAGGAGATTTGTTTGTCTCAGGTCATATATTACAAAATGTATGAAGAGGGCTCGTAAGTCCAATTCCTGGCGTAACAGGGTTTCTTGAAGAGGGCTCGTATGTCCAATGCTTGGCGTAACAGGTTTGCTTTGAGGGAGACTCATCTGTCTAAGTTTTTCTTAACCGGCGTAACAATCCAATTTGGAAGGAGCTCGTCTGCTTTTTCCTCACTTATCCAAAGCGTCATTTGGTTGGGTTTATTTCCCATTCTCGCATTCTCCAGCAGAGTGCAAATTTTAGGTCTTCTTGGTATTCAATCATAGTTTATATTGAACGGTCGATAGTCGTGTTACCGTCCTTTTCAGATTAACAGTTGCTTGAATAGGGGCAGCTGTAACACCCCAAATTTTCCCTCTTTTGTTTAGCATCATCATCATATCATAATCATCATAGGCATGTTATGTCCTAGCATTTAGCATAGAAAGATGAAGCATTGCACTTGCATGTTCTAGCATAAGGCATATGATCAATCATCCGGGAAATTCGAAGCACTACAAGTCAAAATCAAGAGCATGGTGACCTGGCAAGAAGCTCACAGGATCTTTTATACAAGCTCTATATCATGGTCAAAGCCTTAAAAAGATTGAGGATCAAAATCAGCTTGAAACGGTTGGCACCGGGTTATTCTTGAGATTTCCCACCAAAAGGAGGGAGAATTCAAAATTCACTGGCGTTAACAGGTTAACGTTTTGGTTAACCGGTTAACGGCTACGAATTTTAAATTCCAGCAGCAATTTTCAGCATGTGTTTTTGGCTCCAATTTTTAAGTTGCTGATTTTTATTCATTTTGAATTAATTGAAAATTATGGAGAAGGATTTAGATCATTTACCAAGCCTAATTCCAAGGCTATATCCTAATCACTATCTAAAGCCAATTCCAAACCATATTTTTTGGATCCCAAGCCAAAATTTTGGGCCCCAAACCTAAATGATATTTATTCCATTTCCCTCCAAACCAAGAGGGGGCTCTCTCATAATCCACTTCTCATTTTTCTGAATTTTGATCTCTCTCATTTTTTCCTCTCAATTTTCCAAATCACTCAAAGTTCCTCTTTGAAGATCACATAACTTTGCATTAAAGTGTGTAGATCTTGGAACTAGACCTCCATCCATAGCTTCTTTGCATCAATTTGCTGGTTTCACTACTTGGTTCAGATCTGGTTTGGAGATTAGAAGTGCTTTTGGAGCCAAACTTCTGCATCAAGATCCTTTGCTTGCATTTATTTTACAAGAAGTGTGAATCTTAGCACCAGATCTTCGAAGTTCTCTGTGCAATTCCTCATTTCCAGCTCAAACAACAATTACCAAAGCATACCTCAGCTTTGTAGGTTGGTTAAGTTCAGATCTAGCTCTGTTTTTTAGCTTATTTACATGCTTGTTCTTAGATCCACCATGTGCTTGTGTATTTGCTTGTTTTACTTGAATTGATTGGTTGATTTGTGATCGGATCCGTGTGTTAAGGTTCTTGAGCTTAATGAGGTTAATGTGAATTGATCCATTTATTTCATGCATAATTGATTACTGTCCTGTTGTGGAATTATTTGGATAAGTTGGATTTGAGATGATTTTCTGCAGGTTTTTATTGTTGTTTTTACAGTGTTAACCAGTTAACGCTTTGGTTAACCGGTTAACGCTTTGGTTAACCGGTTAACACTGATGCAGAATGTCATTTTTGAGCTATTTTGAGCTTGTTTGATCCCCTTACTTGCTTTAATTTCCATGGATCATTGTATGATCATTGAATATGCTAGTTTAGGGTGATTTGCTTGCTGGTTGATGTATGCTTTCATGCTCTCGACGCGTATGTCGTGTATTTGCAAAGCTTGGCATGTTGTTTGATCTTTGTTGATTTGAACTTTGAGCATGCTGATGCCATGATTGTGTTGATGAATGTTTGCTGGAATTTTGCTAACATTTCAGGGGCTCATGGTAAGAGAAGTGTGGATGTTTATCCACAATTCAACTCTTTGTCTTTTCTTTTTTTTAGTTGCTTTCTACTTTGTGATTTTTTATGTACCTTATGCCATCATGTGATTCAATTCTTATTTTTCCCCTTTAGAAGCAACCTATCTCCTTTAGAGGAGTACGTTGCTTTCTAGCTTTCTTTTTCTCTTCTTTACTTCTCATTTGATCTTCTTCTTCATTAGGATAGAATCCATACCTCATTAACCTTAGGATCCCTTTTTGCATGATAACTTTAGGTTTAGTTTTTCCCCATTAGACTTTTGCCTTTTGCTCCTTTTGGTTCTTTCTCTTCTCATCTCAAAACAAAACCTAAAAAACATTAATAAAGAAAGAAGTGACTTCTTGTGTAATAGCCTTACTCCATGGGGCATATGTATTCATTCCATCTTGGAGTAGTGCATTTTTCTAGCATGATGCACAAGTCGGATCCTAAGGTCATCTTCATTAAGAAAATCCTAAAAAAAACACTTCTTCATTATTAATCACTAAAACAGCTAATAAATTCAACAAGTTAATGAACTTAGGCCCTTGCCTTTGGAAACAAGTCTTGGATAAATTCTCCTCGGTTGGTGTGCTTGTTCTATTATTCCATCTTGGAATGTAGTAGCAAGTACACATTCCATGGAAAAGAGCTTGAGTTCACTTCCGTGTGCCACACTCATAAAAACTCATAAAAAAACACCAAACAAACAATAAGCGTCTCCTTCGGGATTTCTTTTCTCATCACCTTCGCTCCATACGCGAACTTGCTCCTACTTGTCACTTTGTAAGACGGTAACGCACTCGTCGTCCGAGCCTGCAACACCTGAGCATTGACATAGGCAGTTCAAGCCTTAAGACACAAGCAATCCTTTCCACCCCTAGTTAGGGGAACTACAGCGACTCTGATCCTCATGTCCAGTGAGGTACATAGGCAGCGGGGTAGGGCCCGTTCGAGCACACTCTTTTATTTTCCCTACATTTTCCCTTTTCTTTTCTTTTCCTTTCCAGTTTCAGTTTCAGTTTTGCAGCAGCTTTCATTCTTACACCCTTTGAAACAATTTATTAGCAAGCGTGGATCCCGTCGGGTACGGCGGATGATCTGGGGTGCTAATACCGTCCCAGGTCGTAACCGACTCCCGAACCCATTTTCTTTGGTTCGTAGGACCTTTTTCCTTCATTTATTTTCTTCGGTTTGTGCAACATTAATATTCCCATTCTTTCGGGATAAAAATGCCTGGCTGGCGACTATACCTCTTCTGCGCCACTTTCGCGTTTGTACCAGGATGGAAATCCAGGGAGCGATAGTCGGGTAGTTTATAGTTGATTATGGTTGCATTGTTTTGTTGAAAAGATGTTGTAAAGTTGATTTGTGGGTACTGGTTGAGTTGGTAAGTCGTTCTGGTTTACGGAACGTTCTAAGTTGATTATGTGGGAGGCCTTACAAGTAAATGTGTAATTTATGTTGTTCACATTGTATAAGTTGTTTGTGTTACTTGTTGATGTCGTTTAAGTTTCTCAAGTTGTCTAAGTTGTTTTGTGTTATCGAAAATGTTGCGTAGTTCAAGTAGGAGGCTTAAAATCCAACATTGGTTTAAGTTATTCAAGTTGTATAAGTTGGTTGTGCTGTTTGATGTTGTATGTTGTTATGTTGTAAAGTCGTGCATGCTATGTAGATCATTTTCATTTTTATGTCAGAGTCGTTGCACACACCAAGTTGGCCTGGATTGGCACTAAGTTTAAAGTTGAAGGCTTATGCCTTGATTGCCTCGATAACCTGGCAATGATTTTAAGTTGGGAGTGTTACTCCGAATGGTACCACATGCATATGCATAGTAGAGTCGTATCTGTGTTGCATTGTTTATGTAGATTTATGTCGTTTATGTCGTTCAAGTTGATAAGTTGTTTATGTTGTGATAAGTTGATTAAGTTATTGTTGTTGGAGTGATGTGGTGATACATGTATAAACCTCTATCTGTGTATTGTTTATCATATATCGTTTATAATTATCGATATCTCACCCCTTTTGTTTGAATGTCACCCCTATGTTGGTAACATACAGGTATTCCAGATTAGAGTTGCTTTCCTTCGTAGTCAAGTCGGTGTCGTCGCTCTGATACGTAACACTCAGGGGGATTTGATGCTTGTTATGTCATAGTCGTTTCTCGTTATTGTTGTTGTATTTAAAAGTTGAAGTTGAATAGAAGAATTTGTTGTTACAAGTTGTTTTATAAGTTGATAAATAAATTATTTTGTCATGACAATGAAGTTGAAAATTATGAACATGTTGTTTAGTAATTAAGATGTTTTTGTTTATAGAATAAATGAAGTTGTTATTTGTCTCCCGGTCTATATGTGTTATGTATCCATGTTGATATGCGATTAAATGTTGATGTTTTTAAAGATGAAAATGTGGCATCCTATATTGTTGTTGAATTTTTGAAACTCTGATTTATGAATTTCCGCCGGGTAGATTTGGGGTGTTACATTAGTGGTATCAAAGCATGTCGGTTCGTCCGGCCAATGCTGTCTAATGTTGTTAATTCCTTAGTATGTTGCATGTGTGTGAAACACTATCGATATTTGTTGTTAGTTTCTATTCATTGTCTGTAGGTGTTGGTTGGAATTAAGTGGGGGAGAAGCTTGACTCCCGTATTGTTGTTGGAATGTCGAAGATGGTTCAAAGTTGATGTTGATTGAAAGAGTTTAAGGTTGTTTAAGAGATGTTGTTGAGGACCGGTTAGAGCATGGACTCATGAATTCGTATCGGTCGGGTTGAAAAGTGCATAGATTTTGGATGGAGATTGTTTGAGAAAGAGGATTTATTCCAAATGAAAAGACAAGTTGATGGATCAAGTTGATGGATCAAGTCGGTAGATTGCTATGCTTTGAGTGTAGTTGGATTAAAGTCGAGTCATTTTGAAATTGGAGGTAGAGCAAGATTTTTGGTAGATCTTGGAAGCAAGATGAGAGAGATGGAACTTGTATTCATCAATCTCAAAATTCTGGTTTTTGCAATCTTGGAGCAAATGTCACAAGACGAGGCATAACTTTTTACTCGTGACTCTAATGGAGTCGATTCCGCACCTTTAGGAAAGCTTACAAAATTCCCTACAGTTTTCATATAAGATTTGCATTCAGGAGGTTTATGATGAGGGAGATAAGCGCATTTTTATAATTGGGTTTGCTGCTGATTATTGGAAATTCTGCATACGGGATTTCTAAACAAGTCTCATTGTAAGGAGGATAACTTTTTATTCGTAAGTTGGATTCAAGCGATTTTTGAAGTTCTGGGATTTGCACAAAATTCTCTTCAAGTTAGAATATAATTTCTTGATTTGGAGCTCTTTATTGGAAGAGATAATTGTGTCTGAAGTTGAGCGTTATTGCTGAAAATTTGGAAAGATGAAAATGTTGATAAAAATAAAATGTTGGTATTAGAATAAATTAGAAAGTATCGGAGAACGCATATAGATGTGATTTATATCGAATAGGCACGATTAAATTTTCGATGTTAGATGATGGTAATGTTGAGAAGATGATGGATGTTTGATTAGAGTTGTTGAGAATTTTAACTTGGTTGGATGTTGTAATTGGAGCAAACCACTTTGGATGGTACTTGTTGTAGCGACTCCGATGTTAGAGGGATATTGAAAGTCGTGTGGTACTATGTGTGTACATAAGAGAATGTGTACTTATTTTTTGGATGTTTTGTATCGTTAACGAAGTTGGAATTAAGGAGTCTAAGAAGGAGTTGATAAGCCGTAGAGAGTTGGCGGGCATTATGCTTACAAACTCTGGGCACAAGTTGAAGTATGCTATTGTGTTGGGTAATGATGATTTATGCCACTGTTATGGTCTCCGGATGTCTATTGAAAAATTGAGGAACTGATCACCCTTAATCTATTGTTAATGGTAGACGAAATCATAATTGATGGATGGAAGTGTCATACCAACTAGTATAGTATGTACGTTGAATTTGGTTGAAGTCAAGTTGGGTGCTTGAGTATTGTTGTTTTGTCGATACAGGTAATTATATGAGAGTATTAGTAGGATTTAAAGATGATAGCATGAAGTTGTGTTTGGATTTAATTGTAATAAGAAAATTCATAGTTGAACTCTGGAAAAAAAAAATTAAATGTTGTTTTGGTGATGAATTAAGTGGCATGAGACTTGGAGATTTCTTGAGATAATTTGGGAGGAAAGTATATAGAAATGAAATATCATGATTTGACAAAAATATAGGATAAAGTTGATTTTCAAGTATTAGACAAAGTAATTTTATAAGTTGGTTTATTAAAGTGCGTGATTTTGATTAGAACAAGAAGAGTTGTTTGGTTGTGCTGATTCAGATAAGAATTATGAAAGGTTGTGTCGGTATAAGTAGGAATCGAGGATTAAGTCTGATGAATTAGTTAGAAAAAAAGAGTATAAGTTATATTGTGGGAATTTGTTTGACCCTTGTACTTTATTTTGTTGCAAGGAAATTGTGTGTTTAAGATGATTTTCGAGTGACGTGTTATTATAAGATGGTAAAGTTGTAGTCATGTTGATGATAATTTGGAATTCATGAGAAATATAGATGTATGTTGTCCAAGATTAGGAAGTAGTTGCCATTGTAATTACGTTGAACATTCAAAGTTTTTGTCTTATGGATTTAAGTTAGAAGTATTCGGTACTACAAGAGTTAGAGTACCTATTGGAATGAAATTCCAAATAATCAAGTAGGAGGCTTTGTTGATATGTTAATTTTGAAGATTGGAAGTTGGAGTTAAATTCAGTAAACTTGGTTGAATGCAAGTAATCAGAGTGCGCAGTGAATGCGTGGTGTAGTGCAGTTGTTCATATGTGAATAACGAAGATGTTGTTAGTTGATTGAGTTGATGTTGTGTTTAAGTTGTGTGCTCTTGTGTTGATGTGTTCTAAGTTTTAAGTTGGTTACTCATTGTGTTATGTTGATAGATGTCAAGTGCATCGCTTGTGGGTTGTTCGTGTTGTGGTTTCCATTAAAGTAGCGAATTTTTGTTTGTATTATACGCGGGTTGCCTTTCGAAATTAGAGTTGAGTAGTAGGATGGAATAATTAGTTGGAGTAGTTGGATCGGATAAATTTTCGAGGACGAAAATATTCTAAGTGGGGGAGAGTTGTAACGCCTGTTTATTTAATTAAATAAAATTGTGGTATGATGTATTAAGTCGCGTTAATTTAAGTTGATTTCCAAAAATATTGGAATATTATGTTGGTCGTTATAAGTTGGTTTAAGTCGAAATTTAATTAATTAAGTTGATATAAGTTGTGGAATACGATATGGAATATTCTCCGGGTATTGTTAGATATGTTGTTAGAATTGTTTCGAGCATTTGGTTGATAATCGGGAGTTAAGCGATTGAGTCGGGAATAAATATTTATTCGTGAATTATTATTCGGTCGATTTGAAATTGTGGTGAATTAAGTCGTTAAGTCAGAATATTAGTCGGAAAGTCGAGGAAGCAATATTACAAGTGATATTACTTATTATTGGAGCGTGTTGGTTAATGGGCTTGGATTTCGACGGAATTAGCAATTAAAGGGGGTTTAAGAATTAAGCCTATTAGTATTACATTGGATTATTATTATTTTAATAAAATAAAAGAATTAGTGAAAAGAATATCAGGGAGAAGAGGAGAACCGTGAAATTGGAAGAAATAGAAAAAAAAATTGGAGAACGAGGAAAAATGGAGGAAACGGTAACGAGAAGTCGCCGTCGGAAAACGAAGTCGATCGGAGATTCGATGCGACCACCGATTAAGGTAAGGGTGGGGTTCGACTTATATAATCGGGTATGATAATTGGTACGTAGGTTTGGGTAATTTGTGTGTTGTTGTGAATCCTTGATGTTGTTGTGTTATTTGAATTATGTCTAGTAATGGTGTTAGGATATATTATAGAGACTCATAGGTAATTGGAAGAAAAATAATGTATACCGATTTTCTATTCAGAACAGTAGCGCAAAACCTGATTTCATACTGTGGTAATTGATAGTATGCAAAACTCTATGATGAATGGGGATAGGTGGCGATTGCATTAAATTTTTTGGAAAAATATTATTTCTTTTCTTTCGGTACCGTCATGTTGGGGTTAAATAAAACTGGATGGTTTTGGTTTATGATATTACTACTTTTCCTTTTCCTTGTATGTCCCAAAGAAAGAAATATATATATATATATATATATATATGGGATCATGATGTTGGCAAGTGGTAGAAAGTCTCATTGGGTTTGTGAATTAATGTAATGTAGAAACGCTTTATAGGATATAAATATATATCAATATTGGGTGGCGCGTGATTTTCATTATGTAATACCTAGAACTGCCAACCACAGGGAACCTAAATGATGGGTGGCGCAAGCCAACCTGTGTGGTAGGGACCATTCCATTTTAGTTTTCAGCAATATTTTACTAAGTGAAAACCAATTAATCTTATCTCATAAATTGATAATTCTAACTTGTAAATATTTTAATTTCATTAAATTGTGTTTTATTAAAGAATACTAAAATTATTTGAATCAGTAGAAAGTAAATTAATCAGTAGTAAGCAAATACGTTTTTGGTATCAGTACTGTGTTGTACAAGTTTTGACAGAAAAATAGTTTTGTAAACTTGACAGAAAACAAAAATCATTTTTAAGCCTCTAGTCTATGACAATAGAATGTATCAAGAAGCTGATTTTTGACAGAAAATTCTTAATTAGTTGTGTTAACTGCAGAATGTGATCAACAATGTTAGTTTAGTCGGTTTAGCCGAATTAGGCGAAAAACATAGTTTCCAGGAATTTAACGAAAATCGTCGGGGTAAGTCGGGTAGTTTAATAGTTGATTTTTTTTGCGTTATTTTGTTTAAAAAATGTTGTAAAGTTGAGTTGCGGGTACTGGTTGAGTTGGTATGTCGTTCCGGTTTACGGAACGTTCTAAGTTAATTATGTGGGAGGCCTTACAAGTAAATGTTGAATTTATGTTGTTCACATCGTATAAGTTGTTTTTGTTACTTGTTGATGTCGTTTAAGTTGCTCAAGTTGTCTAAGTTGTTTTGTGTTGTCGAAAATGTTATCTTGTTCAAGTTGTATAAGTTGGTTGTGTTGTTTGATGTTGTATGTTGTTATGTTGTAAAGTCGTGCATGTTATGTAGATCATTTGCATTTTTATGTCGGAGCTGTTGCTCACACCAAGTTGGCATGGATTGGCACTAATTTGAAAGTAGAAGGCTTATGCCTTGATTTCCTCGATAACCTGGTAATGATTTTAACTTGGGAGTATTACTCAGAATGGTACCACAAGCATATGCATAGTAGAGTCGTATCTGTGTTGCTTTTTTTCCGATTTAAGGTGTTTATGTTGTTCAAGTTGATAAGTTTTTTATGTTGTGATAATTTGATTAAGTTATTGTTGTTGGAGTGATGTGGTGATACTTGTATAAACCTCTATCTGTGTATTGTTTATCATATATCGTTTATAATTATCGATATCTCACCCCTTCTGTTTGAATGTTACCCCTATGTTGGTAACATGCAGGTATTCTAGATTAAAGTTGCTTACCACTGTAGTCACGTTAGTGTCGTTGCTCTGATACGTAACACTCAGGGGGGATTTGACGCTTATTATGTCATAGTCGTTTCTCGTTGTTGTTGTTGTATTTAAAAGTTGAAGTTGAATAGAAGAATATGTTGTTACAAGTTGTTTTATAAGTTGATAAATAAATTGTTTTGTCATGACAATGAAGTTGAAAATTATGAACATGTTGTTTAGTAATTAAGATGTTTTGGTTTATATAATAAATGAAGTTGTTATTTGTCTCCCGATCTATATGTTTTATGTATCCATGTTGATATGCGATTAAATGTTGATGTTTTTAAAGACGAAAAATGTGGCATCCTATATTGTTGTTGAATTTTTGAAACTCTGATTTATGAATTTCCGCCGGGTAGATTTGGGGTGTTACATCTTCATCTTCTCCCATTCTTTAATTTTCAAAACCTTCTAAATTTTTCAAAGGATTCTTTTTTTTAAAACCTTCATCGCTTTCATAATTCAAACCTTGACTTTGGTCAAATGGCTTTTACATTTTTTTATTTACATTTCTTAATAAATGCTAATGAATTTAAGCATATTGACCATTTTTCAAAAGACGTTAAAAATACAAAAAAAAACTCATTCAAACTCTTTTGTGCTTTTTGCACTTTTTCTTTTAACTATTTTCACATGTTTAGACATGATTCACCTTTTTTAGCGGAAGTATTCGCTAAAGGATGACGACTTGTCTTTACATTCTTGAAATCAATCGAAACCAACAAAAAAAACTTTGTTCTTTTTACCACGAACTACGGGATTTTCATATTACATTTTACTTTGTCGGTACATAGGCATGAGGTGGTAAACCTCTCCAGACACAAAAATATTAAAATCAATTCTTTCTTCTCATCCTTTCACTCTCATTTAATAAACTATTTTCAAACATAAAAGCGTAAATATTTCAAAGGGCTCTCGTAGAGTATCACATATGTTTTGGGTGCTAATACCTTCCCATTTCGTAACCAACCCCCTTACCCATTCTCGGTTTGTTTCTTTTAGCTTTTGCTTTTAGATTCATTTTTAGGATTTATTGACTTCTTTTTTCTTTTTTCTTTCGAAATAAATAAAAACGTGGTGACGACTCTATTTTCCTTGAGTTAAGTTAATCAATAGCTTATACTCACGATTTTTACCGGTATAGTATGATATGATGTTCTTAGTTTGATTTGTCAAATTGGGAAGTATAAGTTGATTTTTAGAAACAATATCAGACTTGATTGTAAGAAAATGTTTTTTTTGTAAGCAAGAGATAATATTAGAAACGAGTACAAAGGGTGCTCCCCCTGATTACAAAAGAGGAGGGCCGAGTGACAGAACTCACCAAAAGAAAAACTAAAAGATATTACCAACCAAAATGCATCTACGTCATGAATAACAATGGGTCCTTGTCAAAATCATAAAAGGTGCATTTGGGATTAGTAATTTCCCCCATCATGACCATTTCCAAATCGAGACCTTAATCTTCCAAACAATGTCTATCACATTCCAATAATCATTCCGAAAAATGATCTCATTCTGAATCAACCAGATATTCCAAATCACCGCCAACCAAATGATACCTTCCTTGCCTTTTGCCATGTTTTTTTATTTACCGAACGCAACCCAGTCTAGAAAACTATTTTTCTAACTGAGCTTAGCGGGGTTTAGAAACTCCACCCACTCCGCAATATCCTTCCACACCAAAATAGGCACTTTACAATGAAGAAATAAATGATCCAGAGACTCGTGGTGCAAATCACAAAAAGCACACATCAACCCGTTCGAACCACCTAGAATTCCTTTCTTAGCCAAAGAAACTTTAGATGGTAATGTGTTCAAAAAACATCTCCAGGAAAATGCTTTGATTTTGAAAGGCGCCAACAACTTCCAAACCCAAGCAAGAGCAATGTCATCACGGTTTGGAGGACCTAACGAGATTAAAAACTGAAAAGCCTGCCTATAATAAGAACTAACCGAAAACATATTGTCTGCTTCAAGCTCCCACAAGATGATGTCCTTTGTATCTGTCAAAGGAGTAAAGTTAAAAAGCAGATGAGCAAGGTGATGTTTAGCTTCCTCCATACCCGGAACCAAAGCTGAGTTTGTATCCGAAGCCACGGCGCTGCCAACAGATGAAGCTACCACGATTCCAGAATCTGCACCGGCAGAACTGCTGCCAACAATATGTCGCTCGACGCCTGTTTCCTACACAGTTATAGAAAAAACCGGTTGATGCTCAAACTCAGTCCCCGTATCCGCCAAAGTACCTGTATCAAAAACGTTAGAATTCTCGCGAACAACTGGAGCAGCTGAGAAAGAAGCCATATCACGATGAGCAAACGCGATAACAACATCAGCAGTCTGCCACAACGGATAAACCGACAAGGAAACCACATCTTGTTGGGAGTTAACCACATCGCGATGAACATATGCGAGACCAGTAGCAGAATTCTGTCGTGATGAATACACCGACAAGGAAGACACAAACTGCTGGAAGTTTATCGAGCAAACAGTGCTAGCAATATCAGTCCCCGTTCTATCTGCAATAAAAGAGCTCCAAAAGTCCTTTACTCCAAAATCCCCCCATTGCCACCGACCTTCCCGCCAATCGCCCATCACCGCTACCGAAACCTCTTTCAAATCTGAAACCGCGAAGATCTCCGTGTCGCTCCCTGAATTTCCATCCTGGTACAAACGCGAAAGTGGCGCGGAAAAAGTAGAGTCGCCAGCCAAGCATTTTTATCCCGAAGGAACGGGAATGGTAATGCTGCACAAACCAAAGAAAATAAAAGGAAGGACACGGGTCCTGCGAACCAAAGAATCTGAGTTTCGGAGTCGGTTACGACCTGGGAAGGTATTAGCACCCTAGATCGTCCGCCGTACCCGGCGGGATCCACGCTTGCAAATAAACTGTTTCAAAGGGTGAAGGAATGAAAACTGCTGCGAAAAAAAGGAACTGAACTGGATAAAAGAACAGAAAAGGGGACTAAAAAAGAAATGAAAAGGAAAAATTGTAGGGAAAATAAAGATTGTGCTCGAACGGGCCCTACCCCGCTGCCTACGTACCTCATCTGGACAATGAGGATCAGAGTCTCCGTAGTTCCCCTAACTAGGGGGAAAAAGATTACTTGTGTATTCAGGCTTGAACTGCCTATGTCAATGCTCAGGTGTTGCAGACTCGGACGACGAGTGCGTAACCGTCTTGAAAGGTGACAAGTAGGAGCAAGTTCGCGTACGGAGCTAAGGAGATGAGAAAATAATTCCCGAAGGAAAGACGCTTATTGTTTGTTTGTCTTTTTTATGATGATTTTTTATGAGTGTGTCACAAGGAAGTGAACTCCAGCTCTTTTCCATGGAATGTGCACTTACATTCCAAGATGGAATAATAGAACAAGCACACTCAAGTAAGGAGAAGATCCCCAAAACTTGAATCCAGAGATTAGAGCCTAAGCTCAATAACTCATTAAATTATTAAGTGTTTTTGGTATTTACAATGAAGAAGTGTTTTTTATGATTTTCTTGGAGAAGATGATATCTTGATCAGACTTGTGCATCACAAGATAAGCTTGTACTATCCCAAGATGGGAAGACTACAAGTATCTCATGGGATAAGGCTATTTCTCAAGGTATCACTTCAAACTTTATTAAGTGTCTTCTTTAAGGTTTTGATATGAGAAGAGAAAAGAAACAAAAGGAACACAAAGGCAAAAGTCTAATGGGGGACTAATGAATCCTAAGTGTTGTCATGAATGGAAATCCTAGGTTACTGTGGTTTACTATCCTAAAGAAGAAAGAAAGAAGAGAAGAAGAAGAAAGAAGAAGAAGAGAAGAGAAGTAAGGCCTAAGCCCAACAATCACAAGGTTAGAACAAGTAATGATAAGAAGAGAAGAGATGAGATTGTGGAGATATGGGAATCACATCCACACCTCTCACTTACCATAGCCCCTGAAAAGGTTAGTAACACAAGTATAAAGGCAAAAAAAATGAACATAATGTCATACCAACATCATACAAACAGAAGTGAAGTCATACACATAAAGGCTCAATGCAAATGCAAGTCATAAGAATGAGAAAAGAATCACACAAGTCAATATGAGGCAACATGAATCACATGGCAAAGCAAAGCAAACTTAGTGAGATGTAAAGCAAAATAAACAATATATAACCTCAAGGCACAAGACCAGAACCAAATCTAAGTTAAAGAAGTGCTTTAGAAGCAAGAAAGATGAAGAGAAGAGAAACACAAAGCTAAACAATCATATTATGGGAAGAAATAAGCAAAGAAGTGAGGTGGATGCACATAAGAAAGGAAGAACTTCAAAGGTAAACCAAATACAAGATTTCCAAAGCACAAACCCCAACCCAGGATCAGAAAGGTATCAATGCCCTAAAGAGACCCCAAACAAGGTGAAGAAGTTGGCACAAGTGCCCTTCTAAGCTAAAGAGAAGACTTAGGATCAAAAATAAGCAAAATGGGACAAGTTAAGAACCAAAATTCAAATTAAATCAAATATGCACCCAAAAATTCCACAACCTTGGACAAAAGATATTCAATCATGATATAACAACATGCCAAAAGGATAGGAAGAAATTCAGAAGCTATGCAAGTCAAATGGGGACACAAACATCAATTAGGGTTAAGAAACTTCACTTACAAGTCAAAGGTCAAAACCAAATGAAAAAGCTTCTAAAAATCAGAGAAAAAATCACACATGAAGTACACTCTATTAAGAGTCCATAGCAAAAGGAACCAATCAAAAATTCAAAATGAAGATCAATATGGAAAATGGACAAGATAACATGCACAAAAAGGAATTAAAAATGAATTAATTAAATGGGGAAATTAATTTACACGTGTCAGCATAAAATAAATGACAAATAAAAATATGAAAAATTAAAGAAAACTCAAATTAACATCCATGAATTATTTCATAATTTTTTGAAACATCGAACTAATTTTATAAATTAAAAACCAAATTGATATAAAAATATAATAAAAAGAAAAAGAAAATAAAAGGCAAAGGCCAGTAGGTGTGAATAGAAGGGATTCAAGTTCAAATGAGATGGGCCTAAGGACAGGGGGTGTGGATAGCAGGGACAAGCCCACCCAATCCGTGCAGCCTATAATATGAGGGTGGAAATATAAAACACATGACCGGGAGCATCCTCATTAATTGAGGTGTCACAATCACATGCGTTGAGATGAACAAATCCAAGGGCTATGAGACCTTCTTCTTCGTGGAAACCCTAGCAAACATCAACCCAGAATCCGGTGACCGGAGCTAGGGCTCCGGGACCGGAAAACTCAAAACATGATCAAACATCAATAAAAATACACCAAAAGCTCCAGATTACATAATTAAGTCATCCTGAGTTCAAATATGGAAATGGAATTCACAATAAATCAATGAACAGCCTGGATCGAAGGCAAACAGTTTGCACCATGAAAATTCAAATTCAAATATAAAGCTCAATAAGGCACCAAATTCGAATCTAAAGTAAGCAGAATCATCAGCACCAGCAGAGGATCACAATGCACACATTTATTTTCATTTCTAGATCTGAGAATTTTGAACTCACCTGAAGCTTGCAGATCTGGAAATAGCTTGTGATAAGCCAAGAAAATGATGCCAATCCACTCCAAATTCACTCTAGTTGCAAAATAAATGCAACTAGATCCTTGTAAGTTGCTGGATCCAAGAGGTTGAAGCTAGCTGCTCTTAAATGGCAAGGTGCTGGATCTTGAGAATTAGCTTGAACTATGGATGGATTTGTGATCCTGAGCTCTCAAGGATGAAGGATCTTTGGTTGGTTTATGAAGAGAGCAAGTGTGGAGAAAGATTCGAAGGGATTTGCAAATTGAGCCAAAACTTGAGAGTGATGAAATGAGAGAGATCTGGACCCTTCTAAAACCCTAATTCTCTTATGTATGAGGTCATGAGGCAATGCTGAAAGGATGAGGGTCTTTGCACGTGGGAAGAGAGAGTGTGAGAGATTTTGCAAAATTTGCCATTTTGTTGTGAGAGCATGAAACACTCGTGCATTTCCTTGCTTCTTTCCCATGTGCATTCACAATATGACCCTTGATTTCAATCCAAAAAGATCCTGGCCATTGAATGTAAGTGTCACACAATTTTCATGATCATGCACATTTTGCACTTAGGGAATAAAATTCTCATCATGCACGAATTTGGTGTAATTCTTGGAGAAAAATGACTTATTTGCATTGCATTGTAACATTGTAACCTTATTTGGTATGTACCAACACCCAAAAAATTGATTCATGACTTTTTGCTTTGGTGCACAAATGAAAAATCAAACTTTGCCCTAGTTTTCATGAAATTTTCGAGGGCTCTATCTTCTTAACCATGAAGGCTATGAAAAAGTACTTGTACTTTTTGAAAATGGGAGGCTTTAATCTCCAAATTTCATGTTTGACTTTGGTCCATTTGAATAATTTTTCACCAAGTTATGCTCACTTGAAATGTAGGGCAAAAACTTGCTAAAAATGGCATTTTCCATAACCAACTTCACACCAATTTTGCAAAACACCTCAAGACCTCATGATTCTTGATCTTTGAACTTGCCAAATCTCTTTTAACATTATAAGAACATCTCTGGGCCAGAAAAATGGGGTTGGACCCCTAGAAATCTCACAGTTGACTTTTCTAAGGCACAGTTGACCAGTTTCTTCATTTACAAGCAACTGAAGAAATACTTGACTTCCACAAGGAATTTTCTCACCAAAATTCATCCCTAGGATCCTCTTAACATGTGAGAGACTTTGCCAAAATGAAATAGCCAAAGTCTTGAGGTTTTCATGCTTGAAACTCAAACCCTAGTTTGGGATCATTGTGTAGGAGCTTTGCCCTAGCCTGGATTCCCTGATGATCTTCCAACCTTATGAGCTTTTGTAAATGAACTTGAGCTTATAAATGCAATGTAGACCCATCATAGGACTTGCACAAATCCATTGGGCCCCTTGTCATAGCTTGTGATGCTTCAAAAACCTCCACAAATGATCTTATGCCTAATGCTAGGTCATGAGAAATGTTATGCCTCATCTTTCCTTGCTAGGATGCCAAGAATATGATATGTTCATGATGAATATGATGTGATATGATGCTTAAAAATAACAGCGCAAATTTGGGGTGTTACAGCTGCCCCTATTCAAACAACTGTTAATCTGAAAAGGACGGTAGCACGGGCTATCGACCGTTCAAGATAAACCGTGGTTGAATACTAAGAAGACCTGAAATTTGCACTCTGACGAAGAATGCAGAAACTGGGAAATAAACCCAACCAAATGACGCTTTGGCGGCTGCAGTGAAGGGAAAGCAGACGAGTTCCCTCTAAGTTGAAACTGTTATCTGGAATCAGAATACTTTGACAGACGAGTCTTCTTCGAACAATCCTGTTACGCCAGGAACTGGACATACGAGCCCTCATATACTTTGCAAGAACATATGACTTGAGACAGACGAATATCCTTCGGATATACCTGTTACGCCAGGACCGGTGATACACTAAAGTCTGTGGGATAGACATGCATAATCAAGGTAGACGAACCCTCTTCATATATTATCCGTGGATATATGGTATAATACAAACGAGCCTTCTTCGAGCAAACCTGTTACGCCAGGTGCAGCATTAATAAGTGGTGCTTGAGACAGACGAGCCTCCTTCAGATAATCCTGTTACGCCAGGACCGGTAACCATTTTGACATTTATTCCCACAGTCTTGATTTTAAACCTCTTCAATACAGACAAGTATTGGATGATCATCAAAAGAACACAGACGAGTGTCACAAGTTAATGATACAAACGAGCATCAGACAATGATCTAAGAAACACAAACGAGCACTTCAGACGATGATACAGACGAATATCAGCCACTGGTATAGGCGAATACCAGTAATTCAAACACAGACGAGTATTTGGAGTAGTCATACAGACGAGTACCATGATAATTGACAAATCCACACATACGGGTATAAGCTAACACAGACGAGTGTTAGGGGTGATACAGACGATTATCCAAACAATGCAGATGAGCTTCAAACATATAATAAACACAGACGAGTGCTGGAGAATGCAGACGAGCAATAAATATTAGATATCAAACACAGACGAGTGTTGGGAAGTGCGGACGAGCAACCACAAATATTACACATCAAACACAGACGAATGTTGGGAAATGCAGACGAGCAACAACAGTTATCAAACACAGACGAGTGTTGGGAAATGCAGACGAGCAATAGCAGTTATCAAACACAGACGGGTGTTGGGAAATGCAGACGAGCAATAGCAGTTATCAAATACAGACGACTGTTAGGAAACGCAGACGAGCAACAACAAAGTAATCATGGGTAATTTCTAGCGAAAGCAAACGAGCAATACCAAAGTGATAACACAGCCGAGTGTTGAAAGTGAAGACGAGCGGTCAATAAAGTACGAACACAGACGAGCATTGGAGAATGTTTCCCTGATGGCTGGGAATTCCTCAAATATCTACTATTGGTGACAAGAGTTCTGACAGATGAACTCTGTGGGGAATGGGCCTCCCACTGCTTGCTGTGTATACTCCAGTGGGGAAGATAAACTGCTTGGGCTACCTGCCAAAGGCTTAGTTGGGAAAGATTCTGCTTGGGAGAATGTGACGCCATCCTGCAACCTGCAACAACAGAAAACACAAGTGTGCCCCGGGGACTTGCATGGTATGATCTATTCATCCATCGTCGCCCGACATTCAAAGAGGATTTCAAATGCTTCCTCGCAATGTCATTTTCTTTCAAATTATCACCATGTTTTAAATGCAATTCTATTTTTGCCAAAAAATTCAGGACATTTTGCAAACAAAAATAAACACAACACAGCTTTTTGACTGAATATTCTTTTATTGAAAGGCCTCTGAATAGGAAAAGATTTACATCAGGAAGCAACCACCTGGAAAGAGGTAGCTACCATAAAATTGAGAAAACAAACTATCCTAATGGCAATGGGCACGGCATCCCAATGAGTTCCCTTTTTTCTATGACAAGCATGTATTCAAAACTCTCCATTCTTGCCTTTGCTTTCTGAGAAGATGAGGGGACTGATTCCTATCCTTCTGATATTGTCAACCTGTACGAAACAATGATTTGGTTCAGATTACTCGGATCGCAGTTGTTCGCTTATTCCCTTATTTTGCATGGATCGCCCTTTCGGGTTTTCAATCCACCGGGATACCCTTTTTTGCCTGAGCTGTCCGATGTGGCTTTTCAACTCGGCGGGTGTACACATATTTTTTTATTTTCCCTAACTTTTGCCCGAGCTTTTTATTCTGTTTTTAGCTCGCCGGGATGCCTTTTTCTTTCCTGGACTTTAATTCTGTTTTTGTGTCCAGCAGGTCTCTTTATGCGAAGTATTTTTTAACTGCGTCCGAGTTAACAGGGGATTGGAAATCTTCTCCATCCATAGTAGTGAGCATTAGTGCTCCACCCGAGAAAACTTTCTTCACTATGAATGGTCCTTCGTAGTTTGGGGTCCACTTGCCCCTGTGATCTAAACCTGGAGGAACGATCCTCTTGAGCACAAGCTCTCCTACTTGATACTCTCGAGTACGTACTCGTTGGTCGAATGCTCGCTTCATTCTCCTCTGATAAAGCTGACCATGACAGATAGCCGCTAATCTCTTTTCCTCAATTAGACTTAGCTGATTGTAACGAGCACGCACCCATTCAGCCTCATCAAGCTTCACATCCATAATCACACACAATGAAGGAATTTCTACTTCAACAAGCAAGACTGCCTCCATGCCATATACCAATAAGAAGGGAGTTGCCCCAGTTGACGTCCTGACTGACGTTCGGTACCCATGCAACGCGAATGGTAACATCGCATGCCAATCTTTGTAATTGACAACCATTTTTTGCACAATCTTCTTGATATTCTTATTTGCCGCCTCTACCGCACCATTCATCTTTGGTCGGTAAGGAGAAGAATTGTGATGCTGGATCTTGAAGTCCCGACACAACTCTGCCATCATCTTATTGTTCAAGTTAGAACCATTGTCAGTAATGATTCTCTCGGGCACTCCGTATCTGCAAATGATGTCTCTTTTCAAAAATCTGGCAACCACTTGGCGAGTGACATTGGCATAAGACGCTGCTTCAACCCATTTAGTGAAGTAATCAATCGCGACCAAGATGAAGCGATGACCATTTGAAGCAGTGGGCTCTATCTTCCCGATCATGTCAATGCCCCACATAGAAAAGGGCCAAGGAGATGACATGACGTTGAGCGGGCTAGGAGGAACATGCACCTTGTCTGCATAAATCTGGCACTTACGACCGAATGAACAACAGTCTGCATCCATTATCATCCAGTAATACCCCGATCTCAACAATTTCTTAGCCATAGCATGCCCTCCTGCATGGGTACCGAAAGATCCCTCGTGGACTTCCTGTATTAACAGGCTTGCTTCGTGTCTATTCACGCATCTGAGCAAGACCATGTCAAAGTTTCTCTTGTACAAAACCCCGTCTGTATTCAAGAAGAAGCTAGCAGTAAGTCGCCTCAAGGTCTTCTTGTCATTGGAAGATGCCCCAGCTGGGTATTCTTGCTTTTCCAGGAATAACTTGATATCAAAGTACCAAGGTTTCTCGTCAGACATTGCGTCTACAGAGAAAGCATGAGCTGGAGCGTCAAGCCTGGAAATATCAATTTTGGGCACATAGTTCCAACACAAGACTTTGATAGACGAAGAAAGAGTGGCCAATGTGTCAGCAAATTGATTTTCATCACGTGGTATGTACTGAAGCTTAACTGTTGTGAAGAACGTCAATAATTTTCTGGCATAATCCCTGTAAGGAATTAGAGGCTCTTGATGCGTATACCACTTGCCGGTAATCTGGTTAATAACGAGGGCTGAATCCAAAGATATCGAGGGTCTTAATCCGAAGATTAATAGCCTCCTTTATTCCAATTATGCACGCCTCGTATTCCGCTTCATTGTTGGTGCAGCCAAAAGTAATTCTGGCAGCGAAGGGAAAGTGAACACCTTCGGGAGTAATAAGAACAACACCAACTCCACGTCCATTGATATTGACTGCCCCATCAAACATCAACTTCCATTTGGATTCAGGGTCTGGCCCCTCCTACGGAAGTGGTTCCTCGCAATCGTTTGCTTTGAGGTACATGATGTCCTCATCAGGGAAATCAAACTTCATTGGATGATAATCATCTTCAAGAGGTTGCTGTGCAAGGTAATCCGACAATACACTTCCCTTGATGGGTTTCTGAGAAGTATACTATATGTCATACTCTGTTAAAATCATTTTCCATCTAGCAACCCTTCCGGTTAACGCTGGTTTCTCAAAGATGTACTTGACATGATCCATTTTGGAAATTAGCAGTGTGGTATGGGTCAACATGTACTATCTCAGTCGGCGAGCAGCCCATACCAAAGCGCAGCAAGTTTTCTCGAGCAGTGAGTAACGAGATTCACAGTTGGTAAACTTTTTGCTAAAGTAATAAATAGCGTACTCTTTTCGACCAGACTCGTCATGTTGGCCTAGAACACACCCCATTGACCCTTCTAGCATAGTCAAGTACATGATTAAAGGTCTTCCTTCAACTGGAGGCATTAGAATTGGAGGCTCCTGCAAATACTCTTTTATCTTGTCAAAAGCTCCTTGGCAGTCCTCATTCCACCTGACCGTTTGCTCTTTTCTTAGCAATTTGAATATTGATTCGCACGTGGCAGTTAGATGAGATATGAACCGCGAAATGTAGTTCAACCTCCCTAAAAACCCGCGCACTTCTTTTTCTGTTCTTGGTGCAGGCATATCTTGAATTGCTTTTACTTTTGCAGGATCTACCTCAATTCCTTTCTGACTAACAATGAAACCCATCGGTTTTCTGGAACGCACTCCGAAAGTGCACTTGTTTGGATTCAACCTTAGCTTATACTTTATCAGTCTATCAAACAGCTTCCTGAGGTTGACCAGATGCTCTTCTTCGTCTCGGGACTTAGCAATCATATCGTCCACATAACACTCTATCTCCTTGTGTATCATGTCGTGGAACAATGTGACCATAGCCCGTTGGTAAGTTGCCCCAGCGTTCTTCAAACCAAAGGGCATCACCTTGTAGAAGAATGTACCCCACGGGGTAATGAACGTTGTTTTCTCCATGTCTTCCGGTGCCATCTTAATTTGATTATATCCGGAGAAGCCATCCATGAAGGAAAATACCGAGAATTGAGCAGTATTATCTACCAACACATCAATGTGAGGTAATGGAAAGTCATCTTTTGGGCTCACTCTGTTTAGATCCCGGTAATCAACGCACATCCGGACCTGGCCGTCCTTCTTCGGTACAGGTACAATGTTAGCTACCCAAGGTGGGTAACTGGTTACGGCAAGAAATCCGGCATCCCATTGCTTCTGAACTTCCTCCTTGATCTTCATCGCCATGTCAGGACGAGTTCTTCTCAACTTCTGTTTCACAGGAGGACATCCTTCTCTCAATGGTAGCTTATGCACAACAATGTCGGTATCCAACCCAGGCATATCTTGATACGACCAGGCAAAGATATCCACATACTCACGCAACATACCAATCATCTCTTTCTTTACTTCGGCCTGCAGACTGGCCCCAATCTTAATCCCTTTCTTCACATCTTCAGTGCCGATGTTGATGATCTCAATTTCTTCCTGATGAGGCTGAATAACCCGTTCCTCTTGTTTCAACAATCTGACCAATTCTTCAGGGAGTTCACAGTCTTCCTCAACCCCTACATCATCTTGGTAGATAGGATTGTCAAAGTCATGCGTGGTCATAGCAGGAACGTTATCAATAGAATCTGGATGATCAACACTGCACAGATGATGTGCTTATTTCAGAATCTACTTATTTCTCAAAAGAGACGCAAACACAAAAAACAAAAAGGAAAAACACATTGCCATTTTTTTTTGTGAAATGTTTTAAAACAAAAGAAAGAGAACGCAATTTTTCTGAAAATGTCCTTTATTCCATGGTAAAATAAATGCATACAAAACATGGTGGCCCATACAATGGATCCTAGCACCTTGGGCAGAGTGCAGGATTTGATAATGCAGCATGATAAGAAAAGGAAACAAATAAATTACTCTGAGTGCCAGGTAACTTGGACGATGTCTTCAGCAGACCAGTTCGTCAGCTCCTCTCCGGGTGCACATGGATGAATCCAGTTGTTCCAGTCGCCATCACTGTCTCCCTCTTCATTAGTTTCACAGATATGGTTGTGGTCGAGCATCCCAGCGCTTGTAAAAGTAATGGCTTTACCACTTGGAGACCAATTAGACCCATTAGGATGATAACCCAACCAAAACTTGTCGTCTTTCTTCTCTAACTCCAGCAATTTGCCCTAGCCTTGGGTGCTTCCTGACTGAACCACTTCCTTTGCCTGCTTGTAGGAGTGAATGGAGGTACCTTCTTTCTCACTGCTTCTCTCTACAGGAGTCAGAATGCTGACATTAACTGCTTCGAAGGCTTGGCACAGAGTCTCATGGATCTCTCCATCCATCTCCACATATTTGAAAGTTGATAAATGGATCACAAAGATATCTTCCTCTCTGCACACTGTGATTACTTGGCCATCAATCACGTACTTGAGATTTTGATGCAGAGTGGAAGTTACAGCTCCGGCAGCACGAATCCATGGACGTCCCAACAAGCAGCTGTACGCGGGCTGAATGTCCATAACATAAAAGGTGCTTTTGAATACTTGATACCCTATTTTCACAGGTAACTCAACTTCTCCAAACACTGACCTTCTGGACCCATCAAAAGCTTTGACAATCAAATCACTGGGTCTTAAGACGATACCATCAACATTGAGCTTCATTAATGCTTTCTTCGGAAGTACATTAAGAGAAGAGCATGTGTCAACCAGGACATGCGACAAAACAACACCCTTGCACTCTATAGAAATATGCAGTGCTTTGTTATGGTTACGGCCCTCTGAAGTAAGGTCTCTATCCGTAAAGCCCAGCCCGTGGCTTGCATTCACACTGCCCACTACAGCTTCCAGTTGATTAACAGTTATTTCTTGAGTAACATAAGCCATCTGCAACACTTTCAGCAAGGCTTCTCTATGTGCAGGAGAACACATTAACAGAGACAAAATTGATATCTTGGACGGCGTCTGGTTCAATTGTTCGACCACCTTATAATCACTCTTTTTAATTATGCGCATAAATTCCTCGACCTCCTTCTCAAAGGTACCTTGTCCAGCAGCAGGAGTTACTGTTGTTTCTTCAGCCGCTGTTTGCTTTCCTTTAGCCTTTTCTGAGGCCTCGACCTCAGGATCCCCTCTCAGAATTGGGGGAGCGAATAGACGACCACTTCTCGTGAAACCTCCAACCCCTCCGACGTTCACTACAGTCGGGTCAATGGCAACATACTTACTCTCCACTTTTTGTCCTTCCACGTACACATCTGAGCCGTAATGCCATGGAATGACTTTATCATTTGTATAAGGAACAGGCCCAGGCATAGTGATAGTCACAGGACTGACTTCAGGAGCATAAATGGTCACGGGTTCTCTTCTAGCAGGCATCTCAGCTGGATCATAGAAAATGGTTATAGTGGACACACCATCAACTTCATTACCAACTTTGTCAAACTGCAAAGACCCTTCATCAATCAGATTCTGCAATCCCATCTTCAGGTCTTCACAACCGTTCACTGAATTCAAACATTCCTCACAATCAGAACTGCATCCCGAAAACACTTTTCCTTTCAACAACCTCTCCTTCACTACCAACAGCGGAGTCTTCACTTATTCTATGTTCAAAATCAAACTTAACTTCTCACCACCCTCGACAACATTTATTCTATCCCCTCCGTGGTTCGGAATAGGGTTCGAAGTAACATTCGGTGGTGGTGCAAAGTTAATTGCCTTGGAGTCGATCAAATCTTGAACTTTGTGTTGTAGCGCCCTGCACTTCTCAGTTGAGTGCCCGGGTGCCCCTGAATGGAAAGCGCATCTAGCATTGACATCGTACCCCACTGGAAGTTCTCCAGGTGGTGGTGGTGCCAAAGTTCTCAATTGTATCAGGTCCAGCAATCTCGGTAGCAATGCAGTATATGTCATGGGAATTGCCTCAAGTACCCTATTAGCCGGACGAGCTTGTCTTGGCTGATAAGGTCTTTGTTGATAGTTGTTACATTATGGCTGTTGTTGTTGTTGTTGTTGTTGAGGTTGTACCTGCTATACTGGATTGGAAGGGATTGTGACTGCTGCTACTTGCTCATATGATCTTTTATATCCTCGGCCCCGTCCTCGGCCAAACACAGCATTGGTTTCACCTTCCCTCCTTCTCGGGGGTCCGCTGAAAGCTTTTCTTACTCCACTCGAGCTACTTGCACTCGTATCCTGGATATTTCCCATCTTTAACAAAGTCTCGACCCTTTCTCCAGCAATTACTATATCATTGAACTTGGTAGCCGAACAAGACGCCAATCTTTCGATAAACACTCCTTGCAATGTCCCCATGAACATATCAGCCATCTCATTCTCCAGCAATGGTGGTTGCACTCTGGCAGCGAGCAGACGCCACCTTTGAGCATATTCTTTAAACCCCTCCTTAGCTGTTTGAGACATGTTTTGCAGTTGAGTGCGATTTGGAGCCATGTCCAAATTGTACTGGTATTGCCTCACAAAAGCCTCTTCCAGGTCCTTCCAGCTCTTAATGTTGGCTCTACTTAGCTTCATATACCATTCCAAGGAGGCCCCAACCAGGTTGTCCTGGAAATAATACATCCATAACTTTTCATCATCAGTGTGGGCAGCAATCCTTCCTACAAAGGACTGAAGGTGAGTCTTTGGACATGCTGTGCCGTTGTATTTCTCGGAAGTCGGGACCTTGAACTTATAAGGGATTCTAACCCCTAGAACCAAGCCCAAGTCAGTAATGTCGAACCCCAAAGAGTTATGAGATTGAATAGCCTTGATTTGTTCTGCCATCTCCTCAAATTTCCTGTTCATCTCAGCCCCCTGGCCTTCAGTTTCATCCAGCAATGTAAATTGTTCGTCTTGATCATCCATCTGTACATTGTTCAGTCCATCATTGATTATGGTAACCCCTGGCTGTGCTACAGGGATTTCAACTGGACGGGCGCCCGCACCGTTACGATTACCTCCATCAGCAGTACCGTTGCTCCTGGCTTGACTATTTTCTATCATTTCACGCAGACGTTCCTGATTCTGACCCATTCCTGCCATAAGGGTCATAAAATTGTCCATCCTCAATCTCAAGTCAGCTAAATCAGCCTGCATTTGATCCATGACTCTTTCTCTATTAACTCTTGTGGGATATCTGTGTATGACTGGCTGTTCTCGAGCTTTCCTGGGAGCTATAGTGCCTGAAACAACAAGAACGTTAGAAACTAAAGCACTACCTGCAAAACAAACAAACACGTCACATGCATGCAATGTAACTGCTCATGTTCCTGAGATTTAAGCATTTGCATGCCCCAGTTCTGGTATTTACTCCAGACAACCACTTTGAGTATTAACTTTCAGACTTTCTCTTTGAAGAGTGTTCAGATATTAGCAGTATCAGACAAACGAGCCTTGCATATTCAGAAATGATAATTTGCATATTAACACTGTATATCATGGACAACCCACTGCCGGCAAAAACTTAGAGCACAAACAGAAATATTCCCCAAAGGGTTACAAGTCATTACATGAATAAAAGACAAAAAAAAAAGCAAGACTCCTACTACAAGTCTGTAGGTAGTCTGAACAAATAAATAAACTAAACTAGAGACCCAGGCTCCTCTGCAGCCACCTCTGCTATGTTCTTCTTCACACCCGCTCTCATCTTGAGCTCTTCAATCTCCTTCCGTGCTTCCTCCAAGGCTAACTGGCTTTGTGCTAACTGCTGAGTCTTTTCCCTCCGAATGTTGTGGACTTGCTCCAGCTCTTCCTTCTTGAAGGCCATTTGCACCTCGAAAAACTCTTCTTTTTCTTTGAACTTCTTTTGCTCCTCCTTCCTTTGGCCTTGCAACCAAACAATGGACTGGCGAGCTTCCTTGAGAGTTTTCAAAGTCTTTTTGCGTTCCGCTTCTCTTTTTTCTTCCATCATACCCAACCTTTGAAAGTGAGCTTCCCTTCTAGCAAAGTCTTTCTCTTTAGCTTCCAAAGAGGCTTGTATTTTCTGCAGCTTTCCCTCTGCTTCATCATTGGCCCGGTTGGCAAGATGATACAGGCTAACTATTTCAGTGTTCTCCACTCGAACTTCATGCAGCTGAGCTTCCAATTTCTTGTACTCTTCAAGGGAGACAGTACTTTGGCTTGGAACTTTATTGGGATAGAGTGAAGCTTCTACTGAGAAAGGCATGAGAACCTCTTCTACATGTTTTTGCAACCATGTAGCAAAAGGAGGATACATCTTGGGATCTACTCTGCCAAAGTCTCTCTTACCTTTCCTTATCCTGTGAGCCCAAGCTTGAGCTGCTTGTAGAACTAATTCATTGTTTCCTTCCACAGGAAAATACAAAGACTCATCAAACTCTTCCATCTGTGGTGGATCTCTCAAAGGGTAACCAAATTGCTTCCTGGCTAGTGTTGGATGATAACTGATCATACCCTTCCTTCCTAGCAAAGGCACTTCAGCAAATCTTCCACAACTGACCATCAACTCTTTTCCTAGCAAAAATCTGTCATATCCCCAGGCTATATCCTCAGCAGTTAGCCCCATCAACCTTCTAGACCATCTCCACTCATCCCTCATTTCCTTGAAAGCACCTGATTTTGGCAATTGTCTGGCAAACCACTCAGCAAACAATGAAGCACAACAGCCTACTGGTCCAACCCTACCTTTCTCATTCCGGTAATGAACGCTGTAGTAGAAATCACCCAACAGAGTTGGCACAGGATTGCCTTTAGCAAAGATAGAAATCACTTCCAAGCTTACAAATTCCTTCTCTCCCGGGAACAAGCTAGACCCATACACCATCAAAGCCAGCAAAGCACCAAAGTCACCCCATTTACCCTCTTTAGCATATTCCTCTGCCTCTGGTATGAGCACACTCCAAGGGAGTCCTTTGCCTTCATTATCTTTCAGAGCCTTCTTGACTGTAGCAGTTGGTAAACGACAAACTTTGGCTATGTCTTCTTCCTTAAGCACCACCTCAGACCCATAGAAAGGCAAGGTATCTCGGACTGGAACATTCAAAATGATGGAAATCTCCTCCAAGGTAGGAGCCAAGATGTAATCTGGAAACACAAAGCACCGCAGCAGGGGATCATAAAACTGAAGCAAGGTATGCAAACTGTCCTTCTGGTCTGCAGTGGGTTTGTCCACATACTTCAATATCTGGCCATATCTCTTTCTGAAATTTCCCAAGACTTTGTCATTCATCAGACCTGCTAATTTCTGAACACTTCTGACTTCAGGTTGAAGAAAAGTGTAGTGAACATTCTTTTTCCTTGTAATTCTTATGACTTCTGCCATCTGGAGATAAGATTTACCAGAACTGGGAGCTGATTGTGAACAATGACCTGAAAAATGGAAACATAAACAGCTAATGCAAGAATGATGCAAATGCAAATGCAATGCAGGCATATGATCAATCTGGGACCATCTGGATACTGGACACTGAACATAATGATCAACTGCAAACCAAAATCCTCTGAGTCACAACCCTCTGATAGAAATCTCAGAACCACAATACTAAGAAAACCAGAACACCAGAACCATAGGACCAAAATCATAACAAGGACCACTGATAATGAGGGTATGTAGAGGCCAAGGGTTCCTACAAACCTGTAAACCCCTCCCAATCTCACTGGTATGCTCCAGGTCAAACATTACAGACTCTCAAAGCCGAATAGCAATAATACTTTCACCATTTCCGAGAAATGGCACATGACCAAATCAAGGAATCGGTTTGGCATTATATACTACGCAGGGAGGCCTCAGCTGAGTCTGGGAAACAAGGTCATCCTATGTAAGTTCCAAGTGGGCCCTCGGATGCGAATGGGTTTGCCACAAAATGTGGTCTGCCACTGCCATCACTAAAGAGGGATGTTTCCACAAGGTTCTCAATGATCGGTCCCCAGCTGCACATAGATATCAAGGTCGTTAAATGAAAGAGGAAGATCCCCAAATCAAGACATTTCCAAGACGGTCATAAATCTGGGCGTGGAACTCACTACTACCCTCATGACAAGATCTCATGAGGCCAAAGTTGAACCAATCTAAGTCCTAAGGTGCACTCGAGCCGTGGTAATGAGCTCATCTCTCAGAAACAGTATCACCCAAACCCACCAAACAGAAGATCCAGTCCATACAGTCCAGTAATAATATGATGCAGGAAATAAATACTTAAAACTGTAAAAAAAAGCTGTAAATAAACTGTAAATAAAAACAGTAAAATACAACACACAACAGCAAACAATCAAACACCCAAAGAAACAGAAACACGCAAGCGCTAGGAGAGACTCTCAAGGGAGATTCTGGGTTCGATCCCCAGCAGAGTCGCCAACTGTCGCTCCCCGGATTTCCATCCTGGTACAAACGCGAAAGTGGCGCGGAAAAGGTAGATTCGCCAGCCAGGCATTTTTATCCCGAAGGAACGGGAATGGTAATGCTGCACAAACTGAAGAAAAGAAAAGGAAGGACACGGGTCCTGCGAACCAAAGAATCTGAGTTCGGGAGTCGGTTACGACCTGGGAAGGTATTAGCACCCTAGATCGTCCGCCGTACCCGACGGGATCCACGCTTGCAAAATAAACTGTTTCAAAGGGTGAAGGAATGAAAGCTGTTGCAAATAAAAGGAACTGAACTGGATAAAAGAAAAGAAAGGGGGACTGAAAAAGAAATGAAAAGGAAAAATTGTAGGGAAAATAAAGATTGTGCTCGAACGGGCCCTACCCCGCTTCCTACGTACCTCATCTGGACAATGAGGATCAGAGTCGCCATAGTTCCCCTAACTAGGGGGAAAAAGATTACTTGTGTCTTAAGGCTTGAACGGCCTATGTCAATGCTCAGGTGTTGCAGACTCGGACGATGAGTGTGTAACCGTCTTGCAAAGTGACAAGTAGGAGCAAGTTCGCGTACGGAGCGAAGGAGATGAGAAAAGAATTCCGGAAGGAAAGACGCTTATTGTTTGTTTGTGTTTTTTATGATGCTTTTTTATGAGTGTGTCACAAGGAAGTTAACTCAAGCTCTTTTCCATGGAATGTGCACTTGTCACTACATTCCAAGATGGAATAATAGAACAAGCACACTCAAGTAAGGAGAAGATCCCCAAAACTTGAATCCAGAGATTAGGGCCTAAGCTCACTAACTCATTAAATTATTAAGTGTTTTTGGTATTTACAATGAAGAAGTGTTTTTTATGATTTTCTTGGTGAAGATGATATCTTGATCAGACTTGTGCATCACAAGATAAGCTTGTACTATCCCAATATAGGAAGACTACAAGTATCTCATGGGATAAGGCAATTGCTCAAGGTATCACTTCAAACTTTATTAAGTGTCTTCTTTAAGGTTTTGAGATGAGAAGAGAAAAGAAACAAAAGGATCACAAAGGCAAATGTCTAATGGGGGACTAATGAATCCTAAGTGTTGTCATACATGAAAATCCTAGGTTAGTGTGGTTTACTATCCTAAAGAAGAAAGAAGAAGAAGAAAAGAGAAGTAAGGCCTAAGCCCAACAATCACAAGGTTAGAACAAGTAATGATAAGAAGAGAAGAGATGAGATTGTGGAGATGTGGGAATCACATCCACACCTCTCACTTACCATAGCCCCTGAAAAGGTTAGTAACACAAGTATAAAGGCAAAACAAAATAAACATAATATCATACCAACATCATACAAACAGAAGTGAAGTCATCCACATAAAGGCTCTATGCAAATGCAAGTCATAAGAATGAGAAAAGAATCACACAAGTCAATATGAGGCAACATGAATCACATGGCAAAGCAAAGCAAACTTGGTGAGATGCAAAGCAAAATAAACAATATACAACCTCAAGGCACAAGACCAGAACCAAATCCAAGTTAAAGAAGTGCTTTAGAAGCAAGAAAGATGAAGAGAAGAGAAGCACAAAGCTAAACAATCACATTATGGGAAGAAATAAGCAAAGAAGTGAGGTGGATGCACATAAGAAAGGAAGAACTTCAAAGGTAAACCAAATACAAGATTTCCAAAGCACAAACCCCAACCCAAGATCAAAAAGGTATCAATGCCCTAAAGAGACCCCAAACAAGGTGAAGAAGTTGGCACAAGTGCCGTTCTAAGCTAAAGAGAAGACTTAGGATCAAAAAATAGCAAAATGGGACAAGTTAAGAACCAAAATTCAAATTAAATCAAATATGCACCCAAAAATTCCACAACCTTGGACAAAAGATCTTCAATCATGATATAACAACATGCCAAAAGGATAGGAAAAAATTCAGAAGCTATGCAAGTCAAATGGGGACACAAACATCAATTAGGGTTAAGAAACTTCACTTACAAGTCAAAGGTCAAAACCAAATGAACAAGCTTCTAAAAATCAGAGCAAAAATCACACATGAAGTACACTCTATTAAGAGTCCAGAGCAAAAGGAACCAATCAAAAATTCAAAATGAAGATCAATATGGAAAATGGACAAGGCAACATGCACAAAAAGGAATTAAAAATGAATTAATTAAATGGGGAAATTAATTTACACGTGTCAGCATAAAATAAATGACAAATAAAAATATGAAAATTAAAGAAAACTCAAATTAACATCCATGAAATATTTCATAATTTTTTGAAACTTAGAACTAATTTTATAAATTAAAAACCAAATTGATATAAAAATAAAAGAAAAAGAAAAAGAAAATAAAAGGCAAAGGCCAGGAGGTGCGAATAGAAGGGATTCAAGTTCAAATGAGATGGGCCTAAGGACATGGGGGTGTGGATAGCAGGGACAAGCCCACCCAATCTGCGCAGCCTATAATATGAGGGTGGAAATTCACAAAAAATACTGGAAAAACAATAGCCAACGGATCAAAGGGACGCATCCAAACAGTCAACTCGTTAATCCTAGTCATCCAAATGATTGGCTCAGAGAGGGTGTTCACACTAACTAACATGGGGTGCGTAACATAAAGAATTATCAGGATGAAAATATAAAACCAAAAAAACACGTGACCAGGAGCCTCCTCATTAATTGAGGTGTCACAATCACATGCGTTGAGATGAACAAATCCAAGGGCTATGAGACCTTCTTCTTCGTGGAAACCCTAGCAAACATCAACCCAGAATCCGGTGACCGGAGCTAGGGCTCCGGCACCGGAAAACTCAAAACATGATCAAACATCAATAAAAATACACCAAAAGCTCCAGATTACATAATTAAGTCATCCTGAGTTCAAATATGGCAATGGAATTCACAATAAATCAATGAACAGCCTGGATCGAAGGCAAACAATTTGCACCATGAAAATTCAAATTCAAATATAAAGCTCAATAAGGAACCAAATTCGAATCTAAAGCAAGCAGAATCATCAGCACCAGTAGAGGATCACAATGCACACATTTATTTTCATTTCTAGATCTGAGAATTTTGAACTCACCTGAAGCTTGCAGATCTTGAAATAGCTTGTGATAAGCCAAGAAAATGCTGCCAATCCACTCCAAATGCACTCTAGTTGCAAAATAAATGCAACTAGATCCTTGAAAGTTGTTGGATCCAAGAGTTTGAACCTAGCTGCTCTGAAATGGCAAGGTGCTGGATCTTGAGAATTAGCTGGAACTATGGATGGATTTGTGATATTGAGCTCTCAAGGATGAAGGATTTGTGGTTGGTTTATGAAAAGAGCAAGTGTGGAGAAATATTCGAAGGGATTTGCAAATTGAGCCAAAACTTGAGAGTGATGAAATGAGAGAGATCTGGACCCTTCTAAAACCCTAATTCTCTTATGTATGAGGTCATGAGGTAATGCTGAAAGGATGAGGGTCTTTGCACGTGGGAAGAGAGAGTGTGAGAGATTTTGCAAAAATTGCCAATTTGTTGTGAGAGCATGAAACACTCGTGCATTGCCTTGCTTCTTTCCCATGTGCATTCACAATATGACCCTTGATTTCAATCCAAAAATATCCTGGCCATTGAATGTAAGTGTCACACAATTTTCATGATCATGCACATTTTGCACTTAGGGAAAAAAATTCTCATCATGCACGAATTTGGTCTAATTCTTGGAGCAAAATGACTTATTTGCATTGCATTGTAACATTGTAACCTTATTTGGTATGTACCAACACCCAAAAAAATGATTCATGACTTTTTGCTTTGGTGCACAAATGAAAAATCAAACTTTGCCCTAGTTTTCATGAAATTTTCGAGGGCTATATCTTCTTAACCATGAAGGCTATGAAAAAGTACTTTTACTTTTTGAAAATGGGAGGCTTTAATCTCCAACTTTCATGTTTGACTTTGGTCCATTTGAAGAACATCCATGGGCCAGAAAAATGGGTTTGGACCCCTTGAAATCTCACAGTTGACTTTTCTAAGGCACAGTTGACCAGTTTCTTCATTTACAAGCAACTGAAGAAATACTTGACTTCCACAAGGAATTTTCTCACCAAAATTCATCCCTAGGATCCTCTTAACATGTGAGAGACTTTGCTCAAATGAAATGGCCAAAGTCTTGAGGTTTTCATGCTTGAAACTCAAACCCTAGTTTGGGATCATTGTATAGGAGCTTTGCCCTAGCCTGGATTCACTGATGATCTTCCAACCTTCTGAGCTTTTGTAAATGAACTTGAGCTTATAAATGCAATGTAGACCCCTCATAGAACTTGCACAAATCCATTGGGCCCCTTGTCATAGCTTGTGATGCTTCAAAAACCTCCACAAATGACCATATGCCTAATGCTAGGTCATGAGAAATGTTATGCCTCATCTTTCCATGCTAGGACCAAGAATATGATATGTTCATGATGAATATGATGTGATATGATGCTTAAAAAGAAGAGGGAAAATTTGGGGTGTTACACTCTAGAAATAATAAAGCTAGCTTCCCTTTACCGGTCCAATTTTACCACCAAAAGGAGGAACCATAACCATCCCCGAGATCCACCGAACTATTATCCATCAAAATATCCTCCCGCCGATATTTTCCGCAATAGAATAGATCTTTGAACCATTGAGAGACATAATTCGGTTTGGATATCTCCAATCTATTATGCCACATCGAAAGCCTAACATCTCTGTACTTCGCCTTTAACACCTGAAACCAAAGATCTTCCGAACCTCCGATGATCCTCCATCTCCATTTACTCAAGAGGGCTTCATTAAAAACATCCAACCTTTTCAAATTAAGCCCTCCCAAATCATAGGGTAAACATAAATCATGCCACTTGATCCAATGAATTTTCCGGACCAAATCCAAACTACCCAAAAGGAATCTACATTGGATCCTCATCATTTCCTTCCATACTTTCACCGGGGCTTTGTAAAAAGAAATATGAAAAATCAAAAGGCTAGAGAGCACTGATTTAATCAACGTGATTTTCTCCCAAAAAGACAAATATCTACCCTTCCATGTCGAAAGTCTCTTAGAAAATTTGGATAATAAAGTCTTCCAATTATTAATCTGCCTAGGATTAGAGCCAATGGGTAATCCAAGAAAAGAGAACCTATGAGATTCCATCCTACAAGAGAGAAAAGTTGATGCGGCTTCAAGGAAGGTGTCTCAAACATTGATACCAATAATCTTGCTTTTGTGAAAGTTTATACCAAGACCCTAAACTAATTCGAAAGAACATAGCACCGCCTTAATGGATCAAATATGTCTCCAACTCCCATCCCCCACCAATAAAGTGTCATCCGTGTATTGCAAAACATCAATGAAGCACTTCCGATTAATGTCGAAACCGGCGAACTCCCCAATGTTTACCGCATTACGAATCAAACCTGTCAATCCTTCCGTAACCAAAACAAAAAGAAAAGGAGATAGCAGATCTCCTTGTCTCAAACCTTTTTCAACCACAAACTCCTTAGTAGGACTTCCGTTCACCAACACAGACATATTACTAAAAAACACCAACACCTCCATCCAACCCATCCATTTCTCACCAAAACCCATACGGTGTAAGATGTTTCTAAGGAAATTCCAAGATACATTATCATTGGCCTTTTCAAAGTCTACTTTAAACAAGGAGCATTCCTTCTTCTCTTTTAGAAAGAAATCCACTAATTCATTGGCCACAAGAACTCCGTCTAACAATTGCCGACCCGACACAAAGGTCGTTTGACACAGAGAAATGATGGAGTGAAGAACCAACTTCAATCTCGACGCCAAAAGCTTTGTCAATGCCTTGTAAATGCACCCCACAAGACAAATCAACCTATATTCATCAAGGGTTAAAGGATTGTCTTTCTTCGGAATCAAAGTCAAGAAATACAAAACAACCAATTTAGATAAAATGGAACTTCGGTGAATATCCGCAAAGAATCGAAGGAAATCTTCTTTTAGGAAAGACCAACATTTCTTGATAAACAAGAACGTAACCTTCTGGACCCGGACTTGAGTTTCCACAACTCCAAATAGCATCCTTGATCTCCTCTTCCGAAAACGGTGCTTCAACCATATTCTTATCCATAGACGATAACATTTTGAAGGCCACACCGTCAAGCAATGGATGATCTTTATCAAGTTCCATGAATTTCCTAGCAAAATGCACATGCACCTCCTCTCTCACCCCAACCACCGTGCCAACCAAACCACTCGCCATATTTATAGATCCCAAAAAGTTCCTCCTTCTCCTCTCTCTCTAATAATGCTATGGAAGTACCTTGAGTTATTATCACCGTCATTTAGCAACTTCAACCTCTCCTTTTGGATTAGCATATTCTCTTTGATTTTCAAATTCAACCAAAACTGATTATTTTCCTCCTTGCGGGTGTGTATAATATCCAACACATTCGACTTATCACACCATTCAAGGTCTTCATCACCTTTATTAATCCCCTCAACACCCGACTCCTTCTCTAAATCAAACTTCCCGAACACTTCGGAATTCCACTTTCTAAGATCAAGTTTGAGCAAACAAAGTTTTTCCTTGATAACAAAATCGCTTCTACCATTAACGATCAAATTTCTCCAAGACTTCTCCACAAACGGTAAGAAATGCTTGTTGCCAAACCATTCATTAATGAACTTAAAAGGTTTCGGACCCCAATCTGACTTATCTGATATCAACTAAATTGTACAATGATCAGAGACATCTCTCAATCCGATCAGTTGCCCAACAATACCCCATTTATTAATCACATTTTCCGAAACAAGAAAGTGATCAAGCCGACTCATAGATAAACCATCACCACTATACCAAGAGTATTTCTTACCCTTACAAGGAACATCCACCAAATCTCATTCCAAAATGAATTCCGAGAAATCTCTCACTTCCCCGCTCTTGTTCACCTGCGATCTACCCTTCCGCTCACTAAAACCGGCAATCACATTAAAATCTCCCCCGATGATCCAGTCTCCATCAGTGCATCAAGACTTTAAAATTATCAACTCTTCCCATAACTTCCTCTTGAGAAATGAATCACATGGCGAATACACAATTACAATATAATAATAGGCCTCCTTCCATCTAACTTTCACTCCCAGAAAACCATCCCCTTTGAAGCTGCAATTGACTTCCACATTGGAATTCCAAAGAGTTATTAAACCGCCGGAAGCACCGTTGGAACTAGAAAAATACCAACCTACCTCCTTGTGCAACAAACTGCCTGCAATGTCAATGTTAATATCTTGATGTTTCGACTCTTGAATTGAACAAATCCTCATTACCCTTTGAAATGATCTGGCAAATCCGCTTCCGCTTCACCCAGCTGCCACCCCCTCTGATATTCAAAGATCCAATAATCATTGAACCTTGCCTATCTTCTCCATCCTTCCTTCAATACTAACTCTGCTGCTAATTTCTAAATCTGCCAATTTGGACACACAATCCATCTTCGACTCCGAAACTGCAACTCCGAGATTAACAATTGCATCCCATAATTTCTCCCCCACAATTGAACTCATATTTCTTCTCAATCTAGAATTTCTCCTAATGATACAAGAATCTTCAGAATTTAACCCATGAAAAACTAATTTATTCAGATTTCCACTTCCCGTAGAAGCTTCCGCCGGATGTAGTCCCCTATTAGAGAAAAGTTGAGCAGATGAGATAGGGTCTGAATGTGTAATTGTAGCTGCCACTTTGGGTCTAACTTTTTTCTTTTTTAGTCTCTTGCTTCTCCTAATATCCATAAGATCTTTCTGGCTCTTAAGTCTTATTTTTTTCAATGCAACTTTATGGCACTCGTGTACTCCACTCGCCATACCATATGAGTTAATACGTGGCTCCTCCCTATTATCCAGCGGATCAGGGAAATTTGATGGAACCACATGTCCATGGGCCCCACTACTGGACAAAGCACGAACATTACCATCATCAAAGTCAAAAGTTCCTTTTTGTAACCTCAATTGCATCAGCTATTTACAGCCAGGTCCTTCATCAAGAGGCATGTTAACATGAGAAATTGCATTGATATCTACAGGTGTCAGAGATAAAGCCTTTTTAGCCTTGAGAAGTGCATCATTGAAAGACCCGCTTGAAAGAAAGGTAGGAATATCGTCGGCATGCAAATACTCGTTGGAGTTATTACCCTTTTCGACTACTTTCTCAACCTGCCCCTTTCCTTGAGTTCCAATATGTCTAACCTCCTCCGAACAGAAACCAGGAGATCCCTGGGTTTCTTCATCCTCTGTGAAAATATCCTCCTGAGAGACGCCTTCATCACACCGGAACTCCCTCGATTTAAGTTTCTGTGTATAACTACCAATATCGGAATCGCTAGAAGATGTATCCGGAACCGTGGTTTTGTTGATACCCAGATCTAAAGGTAGTCTCATGGGACCAAAAAAGTCCTCCTTCAACACTAAAGTGAATGACTTACCCTCAATCTCTATTCCGAACTCCTTCCGAAGAATGAAGCCCATAGGAACTTTAATCAGTATCCTAGCCAAATCCATTTTACTCCCCTTCGAGGTCTGTTCATCGCAGTAGATGAACACACCCAACGTATTTGCTAAACATTCAAAAAAATCCACCCCCCATACATGACAAGGCACCCCATAAATACGGATCCACATCGCTCTATCAATGTCTATATCTTCTTCCTTCCACTCCCTGATTTCACTAAACTATTGGCTCCACCAAAAGGAAGTATCTTTTATGAAATCCTTCAAAGCTCCCAATTCCAACTCCTCAAGCAAACACAAATTTGATCCTAAAGGAGTAACCTTGAGATAAAAAATGCCCTCCATCTCCATGTTCTGTTGCATGTTGTATGGCATTTCGGGTAAGTGTGAGTATCCTACATGGGCATTACGGAACTTTTCCAGCTAAGTAGGGTATGCCGAAAACTTGAAGAAGTTGTGTTTTGTATTGTGGGAAACCGCTTCAGCAAACGATTTCGATGGAGCAATAAAGTTCGTTACGTGAGTATGGAGATTCATCATCTTGACATCTTTTTGAGTTTCCCTCCCTATTCCTCCATGCGAACTGAAATACGTCAGTTTAGTCGTCCCTGATTTCCTCTCGAATCTAGGTGGGTTGGCGTGTATTTTCCTCCCATCAATGGTGACATTATCCAATTTAACTCCAAGTATACGTGCATCCTCCACCTCGTAAAATCTCGCAAAACCAAATCGCTTCCAGAATTTGTTTCTGTTTAGCGAAATCACCACTTCAAAGACGTTTCCAATACAACCGAATAAGACGAACAGATCTCTAGCATGGATTCTGTCTGGGAATTCTGAAATGAAGAACGAACAAGCTCCCTCCTTCTCTACAAAACCTTTTTTTCCACCGTAAGGGAAGATATCCCACCTCGCCGCATGCCTTTGATTTTGTTTGTTTTCAACTTTCGTCCACAGCCCCGGCTGTCGCTCCCTGGATTTTCATCCTAGTACAAACGCGAAAGTGGCGCGGAAAAGGTATAGTCGCCAGCCAGGCATTTTTATCCCGAAGGAATGGGAAAGATAATGTTGCACAAACCTTAGGAAGAAGGAAAGTACGAGGCCTTGCGAACCAAAGATCTGGGTCCGGAAGTCGGTTACGAATTAGGAAGGTATTAACACCCCAATCCGTCTGCCGTACCCGAAGGGATCCACGCTTGTTAGTCTGTTTCAAAAGGTGAGAAATAAGATGTTGTTTGAATGAAAGAATGGCTATCTGGAATGGAAGTGAAATGAGGAAAGGAGTTGGAAAAGAAAATGGAACGAAGGGGAAAAATGTAGGGAAAATAAAGAATGTGCTCGAATGGGCCCTACCAACTACCTACGTACCACATCGAGAAAATGAGGATCAGAGGCGCCATAGTTCGTCTAACTAAGGAGGGAAATTGCTTATGATTTTTAGGATGATGTTGCCATAGCTCTAGATCAGGTGTTACCGGCTCTGACTCGAGGGTGTTTACCGTATCGCTGTTTGAACTGTCGAGGCAAGTCGCATTCGTCCGCAAAAGAGTAAGATGAGAAGAGAAGACGTAATTTCTTGTTGGTTTATTGTCTTTTAGAAGAAATTTTTTGACTTTATGTTTATCGTGGGTACAACACTAAAGACTATGATACGGGAGCGAATACTTTCCAAGATCGCCCCCAATGGAACGTTTGTAAAGCATTCTAGAATAGTGGAGGAGACCTCCACTAATCATTTCCCATATAGCTTAAGGCTCGTGGCGTATTATACCTACTTTCCTTTTAAATGTTTTTGATTTTTTCTTTAAAGGTGAGAAGTGAGACTCAAATTGCGAAAGGAAAAACTCTAAGGGAAACTAGACTTTACCCTAAGTTAATTGAGTTTAATGGTGACCTATGGTTAGTGAAGCTTGAAATATAAAAGCTGCCTAAGCAGATATTAGATTAGAAACGCGAGTACGAAAATTAATAATGAATAAAATGGTCCTCTTACGTCATGGTGGGTGAAAACGTGTATGAACCGTAAATGAGATGAAATAATGGATTGGGTGGGTTGGTTGCGTGGTGTTGAGACGTACGACTTATGGTGTGCAACATACAAGGCTTGCTTTTGGTGTAATGGAGTGGAGCAATGGTAATCGAGGGATCCTAAAGTCACATGAAACTTTATTTATTTATTCATTTGAAAATTTACTCGACGTTGGATCGAGTATTTCTTTATTTTATTTTTGAGATTTGTTTTTCTAGCGATTCGTTTTATCTTTTCTAGCCCAATTATGAGAACTATACAGGCATAAAAGTTCTAAGCTATTACATCACAAAGTACAAACCACAAAAATATAATCGAGGCATAATAAAAATAATCCAAGTCCGTAAGCGAATCCTCGAAAAATACCTTGCACAAAAGAAGATGTTAGTAAATGAAATGAAGATACATATGCAACAATATGTCGAAAATGAATTAAGATAACTAAAAGTTGCAAGATTTTCTAAAGCATATAAGGTATAAAACCGAAATAATGGCTAATCGCTTCATGGAAACGCACTTGAACGGTTTCTTAGCCTAAGTCCTAAAACTAAAGGATTTTGCATGATATCAACATTCTAAAATCAGTAGCTAAACCACACTAAGGCCTTCTAATATTCTAAGATTAAGCCTAATTAATCTATGTCCTAATGCACCATAAAATCCTAAACTAAACTAGGTGGATTTGCAAGAGAAAAATTGACTGAGATCAAGGCACTAAAAATAGAAAAAGTCCTGGAAAAAATATAAAATTAATTCCCTAGGGTCTCTAACCTGAATATAATATTGTGATAAAAAATCTCCTAAAAATGCATAACCTAACTTTGTCAAATGGTCACCTAAATCTACCTAAGATCCATTCACAATTTTACACAAGCTAAGCTACCAAAACAATGGATAAAATGGCCTAAAATTTATACCAAAAATATTCCATGTCCTATTATTAGTCCTCGAATCATAGCAAAAAGAATGGGACCAAAATCATACAGGAGGTGAGAGAAATAAAATGTACAAAATTATGTGTTCATGTGAGAATTCAATAGAAAAGCAATTAAATGGAAAATCGAAATAAAATCGAAAAATGACTACAATCAGAAAGTAAAAACACAACAAATTTCTAAAATTAGTTATAAACCTCTTATAATATTTGTAGAATTTTATTAGGCTTTTTGATATTTTTTGCGGATTAAAATTGAAAACTACATAAAACAAAAAATTAAAAAGAACTAGAAATATGGAAGGGGTGTACACAAAGTATAAAATCCATTAGGCTTTAATTTTGGGGGCGCAAATAGCAACGTGACTAGGCCCAACATGCTGGGCAGCCTGGAGTGCATGTTATGGTCCTTAGTCAACTTATTGACTAATCGGGGCCCTACGATTAATAGTTTGATGATGATGATACTATGAATGTCTTATGATGCGATGGTGCATGGTTGTTAGAGTGGGTGACACGCGCAAAAGTGAAATCCAGTGGTCATACCGGACGGTGACACTTGTCACCGTCGGAGTGGACCGTGAAGAAGGAATCTTATCCTCTTATCTAAACCTAACGGTGACATTATTCTTGTTTCTTATAGTTTCCAAATCAACATAAATTAAAAACTCAGATCTCTCTCTTCTCTCTCAACGCACTTTCTTTTTCAATCAAGCCAACCCTAATTTCGCAGGAGAAATGGTGGCCGACGGTGGTTCCGTCATGTTCTCTGGCGATCATCCTCTAATCCCTAACACTTTCTTCACCAATCTCCTTTCAATTCTTATGCTCTTTTCAAATCTGTAAATGGTTTAGTCTAAAACTCAACCAAATGGCCGGATCGTACCAACAGAAAACAAAAGCAACAAAACGTCGAAACGAGATGAACGTCTTTCATTCGCTTACCTGGAAAAACGACGAAGTGAAAGAAAATCAAAGGTGAGTTTGTGAATCGCTTTCTCCTCTTTTCTGTGAATCAAAATGATCATTGTTGTGGTTTATGAAATTTGTTTTTTAGTTTCTTCTTCCCCTTCTTGTTGCGATTTGAATTGACTATTCAAATGTGCTGATTCTTGTTGTTGACCATATTCTTGATTCCAAACCGCAATGATGATTTCGTAATCCTCTTCAGATTGAAGATTATGATGGTGAGGCCGATGAACTTTTGATGATGCTTTGGCCTCTCTGTTTGCAGAATGTGAAGATTAGTGGTGATTCGAAGATGGTGATTGAATAATGGATTGAAGGTTATTCTGAACCCAATGAAGGATATGAAGATTCATGGTGATTGAAGAGTGATGACAATGGCTATTTGATGGATATTGAAGGTTGGTGATGAAGATTCGAAAATCCGAGATTTGAAGATTGTAGAGAGATTGAAGAATGGAGGAGAATGAAAAATTCAGAATGAGGAAGAAGAATGAAGAAGAAGAATGAGGAATTCAGAAAAATTGAAAATTGAGAGAGAGCTACAGAAGGAGATGAGTTTTTGATTTATAGTAAATCGGAAGGATGGATTCGAGATTTCACAGGTAATCGGTTAGTATTCAATTATGAGTTTTGTTATTGATTTTTGTAACTGAAATATATTGTGATTCTCTGAGTTTCAATTGAAGTTTTTCATCTTGTGGTTCTCTAATTTTCAGTTTCAACATCCACCCTTTCTTGCTTCTTTCAATTCTGAATATTTATTGATGCGGGTTAATGGTTGATGTGTGATTGGCGGTTTCGGTTGAAGAAATCCAGAGAGGGCTTGATGATCCTATTCATGAACTTTCAGGAAGAGTGGAATGACATAGGAGTGAAGATTAATTGTTATTGTTGTGGATCACTGATGGCGATATTGGCGGAAGATCGAAGTTGCAGAGGCTGATGAAGAGATTTAGAGATAATTTTTTGCAGATGAAGTTATCGCTATTGTCCAGAAGAGTTTTCCTCCCGAGTTTTTGTTCTGAGTTTTCTTTTCTTTTTTTCTTGAAGATTGTAACTGAAATCATTTTTATAATCTTGGAAATTGTTTTTTCTCTTTATGATGTAACAGAACTTAACTGAATTTCTGAATTTCTGTTGAGCTCTTTTTCTGTATTTTTTATGGCCTTTTTTTATTCATTTTTCAGATAATAATGAGGTATTAAAGTGGTAATTAAATGGTGGATTTTAGGGATAAAAAATGGTTTAAAGGGTTCAATCATGGATACAAAAAAATGTGTGATGAGTTTGAGTTTCCAAAAAAAACGAGAATATTTTGTAAAGATTATTTATGGCATGACTTAAATAGATCATTAATTTTGATTGAATTTGAATTCGGGAGTTGACAATGGATATAGATATGCTAAAAAATGGTTTATGGTATACACTAAGAACCTTGGGCCTAACAAGACTTGGGTAGAGAAATAGCTATTTGAAATAGATTTGAAAAGGTGATATTAAGATGAATGGACAGTTAAATTTGAAATGAACAAACGGTTCTGATGGACTCGTATCTCAAATCTTCAAGTGTTCCTTCTGACCATATCTCAATACATTCAATTTATATCAAACCTCTAATCCAGAGTGAAAATGTATTCTCCGCAAATCCTGAACTTCAATCCATAAACCATGTAACCCGAGCCACGAGCAATAATCAACTGACAAGACATTAGCGCATTGAGGACTCCTCGAAACATATTCTTGAAACCCTCTCCTTACGATCTTCCATTGCTGAGTACTTGACAAACTCAATTATGATGAGTATGAAACCCTAATCCTTTTCTCGATATCCATGTTAAATAAAGATAGTTCATGATATTGGAAACTCTACCTTTACCCTAATCTCATGTATAATAGCTAGATAAATCCCATTTGAATAAGAAATTCAAATCCCAAGGAAATGCTTCGATCCCACGCCTTAGGAGCCACTGAAAAGAATGATCATGAATGTTAATGACCTAGTGTGAGATGCATATGAATGAAGCATAAGCCAGTTAGATGGTAATAAATATGAGGGTAAATTTTGGGGTATTACAGTTGCCCATATTCAATCATTATAGACCTGAATGGATGATAGCGTTTGCTTTCAGACGTTTGAGGTATGCAGGGATTGAATATCATAAACCACCAGAAAATTTGTACTCTGCGGAAGAAGAACATGGAAATAAACCCAACCATATGAAATCTGCTTGGGGATAACTATGATATGAAGAATAGTAAACTGGGGATATCTTTTGAATGATGTTAGAAGACTACCGACTTGCCACGCTGCGGGTGGACTTTGGAAGTCTGTCTTTTTGAACCCTGTCAGACAACTACTGAACTGCCATACTGCGGGTGAACTTTTGCTAGGATGCAATAGTGCCTTAATGATGTATTTTATTTTTGGATGGAGTCGAAAAACTATTGACTTGCCACGTTGTGGGTGGACTTTTACCAATTTACGGTTGAACTTCAAGATACTTTGCCACCCTGAGGATGGACTTTTGCCAATCTACGGTTGGACTTCAAGATACTTTACCACACTGCGGGTGGTCTTTGGATAATTTGCCACACGACGGGTGGACTTTGGATATTCTGCCACACTACAGGTGGACCTTTGCTCATTGCATGAGACTTTTGAGATTTTTTCCCCCTACAGGGGCTGGTGCTCACTACGGGAGACGTTTGCCCACTGCGGGGGACTTTTGAAATTTGCCACCTGAAGATGGACTTTGGCTAGTTTGTGGCTGGACTTTTGCTCACTGCGGGAGACTTTTTCCCACTGCGGGAGACTTTTGCCCACTGCGGGGGACTTTAGAAATTTGCCACCCGAAGATGGACTTTGGCCTGTCTGTGGCTGGAATTTTGCTCACTGCGGGAGACTTTTGAGAATTTGCCACACTACGAGGGCTAGTGCTCACTACGGGAGACTTTTGCAGTTTTCCACCCTGAGGATAGACTTTCGCCAATCTGCGGTTGGACTTTTGCTCACTGCGGGAGACTTTTGCCCACTGCGGAGGACGTTTTCCCACTACGGGGGACTTTTGCCCACTACGGGGGAATTTTGCTCTCTACGGGAGACTTTTTCCCACCGCGGGGGACTTTTGTTCACTGCGGGAGACTTTTGCTCGCTACGGAAGACTTTAGAAATTTTCCACCCTGAGGATGAACTTTTTCCAATTTGCGGTTGGACCTTTGCTCACTGCGGGAGACGTTTTCCCACTGCGGGGGACTTTTGCCCACTGCGAGGGACTTTAGAAATTTGCCACCCTGGGGATGGACTTTTTCCAATCTGCAGTTGAACTTTAAGAATTCGTCACCCGAAGATGGACTTTGGCCAGTCTATGGCTGGACTTTAAGAATTCGCCACCCGAAGATGGACTTTGGCCAGTCTGTCGCTGGTCTTTAAGAATTCGCCACCCGAAGATGGTCTTTCGCCAGTCTGTGGCTGGGCTTTAAGAATTCGCCACCCGAAGATAGACTTTCGCCAGTCTGTGGCTGGGCTTTAAGAATTTGCCACCTGAAGATGGACTTTGGTCAGTCTGTTGCTGGGCTTTAAGAATTTGTCACCCGAAGATGGACTTTGGCGAGTATGTGGTTGGGCTTTGCATGATATAAAACTTGGATTATGCTAGGTACACATATTTTGAATTGCATGGCATGATGCCCCATGACACTGGGGATGCTAGGTTTTGAACATGTCAATGAAATGGCGTAAGTGCAAAGGGAGTTCCTGGTGCAGAAATAATAAGTCCCTGTTGATTCTGATGAGAATGCAATGATCGGGAATTCGATCTCAAGAAGCCCTGCGGGGATAACCTCTTTGTTGGAGAAGAGTGTGAATAATTCATTTGTCCCAAATTATCACCTTTGCCAAAAATAAATTGGACTTTAGATTTGAGGAACCTACTTGGGGATTCCACAACCGATGGGGATTTAATCTCACCCATAAAATTTTGCTGGGGGATCGACAATTTTCCGACTTAGCTGGGGGGGAAAGGTCTTGTCAAGGATCTGCTGAGGAGTACTCTCCGTCTACCTGAACCTTCTGCACCTCTGTGGGGAAGAAAACTGTTTAGTTGGTTGCCGGAAATACATGAACTCTTGTAAGAAATACTTCACCGCAGGAAGAGAACTCTCTGTTTGGGGATTATCAATCCTTGTTGCTCTGCTGGAGCAATGAAATCTTCCAAGATTTGTTGGGGAAGAGAAATTTTCTAAGATCTGCTAGGGAATAGGATCTACCTTAGATATGTTGAGGAAAAATATCTAGGAAACATGTTGAAGAAAAGGTTTGGCGACTTTACTAGGGATAACTTCCATCCGTCTGCTGGGGATAACAAACCCGACACGTCCTGCTGGGGAGGAAAGATTTCAAGTCGTCTCGTGCTGGGAATCATTTTCTTTTGCCAGGACTTTACCTTAAGAGGATTTTACAAAAGACTTGGTGTCTTTAAACTCTTAGGTATCGTAGTGATGGCCTGAATTGGCATAATAACCTTGCTGAGGAGGTAACCGTTGTCAACGCAGATGAGCTTGGAGCTGTCGGAAGCGTTGAACGAGATAATTGGCTTGACAAGCGACCGCTAGATGGGTAATAGACTCAATCATTAAGAGTTATGACAAGAGGGTGCCATAGAAACTCTTTGAGAGTATAACTGTACCGGTACTCTGAACTCCGAGTAAATGTTTCCGATCGTCTGTCTTCGGGAAAGAATGAATTCTCGTGTTATTGGGGTGGCCTATCCCAGTACGAGTATCTAAATAGTTTTGCACTTGACTGACCAATCTTTCTCTTGGAGAGATTTGAATCTCGAGGCAATTGCCCCAGTTTGGCTGAAATTTGAAGAGATTGCTCGATGTAATTGCCTCGGATTGGCTACCTCTTACCCTGACTAGTTGGGAAAGTCCTCACTCAACGAAACTTTATCAGAAAAGTGCACCTCGACATGAATATATTTCAGAAGTTTTAGACTTCTCAACTTGGCAAGCTTAAGCTTCTGGACTGAATTTCCGCATGTGAACCATTTATGGTGCCAAACAAATGTATGCAAGCAAAAATGTTTATTCTTAGAATGAAAATTCTAATGCAACACACATTTTAATCTTGAAGTCTTTATTGAAAAGGTGTCGCAAACCTTTGCGAGCGAATCACTAGTTAAGATACGACATTATTTTTTAATGAAAGTGTGTACATGCAATACCGACAAGGATCTTTTAGCCCAACTCATAGGAGTCAGGAACGCTATCTCATGGTAGTACGCTCTCAAAATAACCATGTTTCAGTTAGGACTTTTAAGGGTTATATCATGGTATGGTTCACGGTTATAGAAACAGAGGATATAGGCTCGAAGTTTATTTGTGCCCACCCCTCTTCGTGATGTCCTCCATTCCTATGTTCAGCTAATTTTCACAAGCGCTCACCTTTCATAAGGGTTTCGTGTCGGTTGAGGAACCATTGCTTCTATCGGTTCAAGCACCAATCAGGTTATTGTTTGGAGTCGGTCACCCCTTTCTCTTTTGTGTGTGTGCCACACGACTTTGTTCTCGTTTGAGGATCTTTCTTGTGTAATCCTTTTCGTCTTTCGCTTTTGCGTTATTTTTCTTATCCCTAACTTTTGCCTGGACTGATTCTTGTGAATCTTTGATTGTGAAGTCCAGCGGGATGCCCTAACTTTTGCCTAAGTCACTTGTTTTCAAGTTTCGACTTAGTGGGCTTTTCATATGATCTTTTTTTTGAACAAATCGTGTGAAACTATTTGTCTTGATCGCTTTGCGAGGGTTGCGACTGCCTCATTCTTTGGTCGATGAAAGATAACCATTGTGTTTTCCAGTCTTTGGACCTCTTGATTTGGATAACCATTGTGGTTTTTGGTCTTTGGACCTCTTGATTAGCATAGTGGAATGTAATGGATCCTCAAATACACTCTTTTATGAAAGCCTGAACGCTTGGTCCGACTAGCTGACATCTACCCTACCACTGGGTTACATGTGAGGGTTTTTTCATGCGAAAAGAAACTCCTACTTCAAGGCTCAAAGGGGTTAGCAGGGGTCTATCTCCCTTATATCTCCAGTGTTTATGGATTTGAAACAAAGTTTGTACATCATCAACATGGCCTTACTCGGGAGCAAACAATTAGAGATTTTTGCGTTTTTGTTTCGTCATTCTCCTTCATAGAGTTTAAGCACGACAATTGGTATTGTGATGTACACATGCGAAATTATAAGTGAATGCGAATGAATTACTTCAAGAAAAACATGTGAGTTTTATTATTGCTAACATTCAAAAGCAAACAAATTTCATACATGTAGACAAATGTTTAGCACATAAAAGAAACTAAAAATGGAAATGCAGTAAAGAAACTGAATATTGTCGTAGTTGAGGAGGCTTGACTTCGTCTGGACCTGTCAGTCTTGGATACTTTCAGTTGATCAATAGCTCTTTCACAGACTTATAGTCTTCAAGTTGCAGCCGTATACCCAACCATGTCATTCATAACTCTTCTTCTAGTTATTCTGACTCTGACACGAGACATCTGAAGGAAAGGGTAAAGCTGGGGAGTAAAGTTATCTTATAAGGTTGCTCGGAAAGAGCTGATGATCTTCTGCCTACGTATCTCCATTGACCCATGACCAATGAAGAATCAGAGCACCGTAGTTCCCCTCAATAGGTATGAAAACGAACAATGAATAAAGGCAAACTTAGAGTATTTGAATACTACTGGCTTTATTTCTTCTGCGAATACCCTTGCAAATCTAGGTGATTAATCTGAAGACTTCAGCTTAAAATGGACCATTTGGTATAGAAATCGTAACATCCTCATTCGCAAAGTTCACTTTGGCTCCACCGTGATTAGGCATTGGATTCTGGAGTACATTTAGGTGAGGAGAGAAACTGATTGCCTTGGACTCAATTAGGTCTTGTACCTTGTTCTGAAAAGCCCAATATTTCTCAATACTGTGCCCTTGGGCACCCGAATGGAACTCACACCTGGCGTTTGAATCAAAATTTGGTGGTGGATTATCAGCAGAAGGAGCCCTCATGGTACGGAGTTCAACCAGGTTCAACGTCAGCAGCTCTGGAAGCAAAACAACATATGGACACAAGATAGGATCAAGTATGTGGTTCCTTGTTCTTGTTCTTTCCTGAAATGGTCTCTGTGCCTGTTGTCGCTGACCCTGAGATTGTGTTTGAACATTTTTTTCTTGATATTGCTTTGAGTTCCTAATCTTCCCCTGCACTCTCTTACTCATAATCGGCCGAGGAGAGAATGAAGTTTGTTGATGTAACCCCTTTGAAGACTTGGTCTGAGCAATGATTCTAGAAGAAGGAAAGTTGACCACCTCTTTTGTATTCCTGCATGCTTCATCTTGCGGCACTTCCAGCTCGGTCAGTCCAAAAGTGATTACCCATTCATCAATTAAGTCTTGCACTTGATGTTTAAACGCCTTGCAATCATTAACATCATGTCCAGGAGCTCCAAAGTGGAAAACACGGTAGGCGTAAGGATTCCAACCTTGGTGAAGTTTACCAGAAGGAGGAGTTAGCTTGTGACACTCTGTTGCACCCCAAAATTTGCCCTCACAATACAAGGCTTTGTGTACTAAGAGGTTCACAAGGTTCACAAGACCTTTCATGAGGTTCATGAAGTTTACAAGACACTTTATGAGGTTCACAATACTTACAAGACCTTTCATGAGGTTCATGAAGTCTACAAGACACTTTATGAGGTTCACAAGGTTCACAAGACCTTTCATGAGGTTCACAAGGTTCACAAGACCTTTCATGAGGTTCACAAGGTTCACAAGACCTCCCATGAGGTTCACAAGGTTCACAAGACCTTTCATGAGGTTCACAAGGTTCACAAGACCTCCCATGAGGTTCACAAGGTTCACAAGACCTTTCATGAGGTTCATGAAGTTTACAAGACACTTTGTGAGGTTCACAAGGTTCACAAAGTTCACAAATAGTCAGAAGATTTGACAATTCCCTCAGACAATGCATCCTCCTAAGCAATGCATCCAAAACTAGGGTTTTGACTTTAATCAGGCTAAATGGACTTCCAAGACCTCAAGTGAGCTTCATAACATCTTACATGTGTTTAAGAATCCCCATGACAAGTTTCAAGACTTTTCTCAAAGGTTTGCTCAGTCAGATGATCAGATAAGTCAAAATCAGTCAAAGCAGTTAAAAAGTCAAACTGAGGTCAACTATGGTCAAACCAAAGTCAAACTTCATGATTTTTTGCCAACATCAAGTATATGAAGTAAAATTCATCATTTGATCAAGTGTTGATCATGATTCATCAAGGATATTCCAGATCATCAAGAATCAAAGGTTTCTAAATTAGGGTTTCCTCAGGAAAAGTCAACTGAACTTTGACCAGCCATAACTTTCACATGCTTCATCACCAATTTTCCATCCAAATCCCATTTTGAAGGAAATTGAATTCTCTACAACTTTGTGTCTCACAAGCCAAGCCCAAAAATGCTTCATTTGGAAGGTATGAGCTAAGACATTATAGGTCCTTTTGAAAGTCAACAAAAAGTCAACAACTTCAAAAGGGCATAACTTGAGAATGGTAAATGGTATAGACATGAAACTAGTGGGGTTGGTTAGAGGACTCCTCAAGCTTTCCAAAATGTCCAAGAACACCCTCATAGCATTAAAATTGAAGGATTTGTGCCCTTGCAAAGTTGGGAAATTTTTGGTTGGTTTATGAAGAAAATGGAGGTTTAAAACCAATTTTTTCTAAATGGGCTTGCCATATGATGACCCAATCCATACCAATACCTCATGCACGACCCAACCATCAAATATTAAAAAAAAAATTATTATATTATTTATTTTGATTTTATTCATTTAAAATCATTTTAAATTGAAATAAAATAGAAAAGTCAAATATTTAAATGGGATTTTGTTTCTAGAAAATCATAAAAGTGATTTGGATCAAATTGGTATGAGAATCATGGTGATTGGCTTTAAATAGAAAGGCTTAATTCTCAAATATTTGAAGTTTAAAGCTTGATCTTTTTCAATCTTTTTCAATCAATTTCTTCACACAACAATCAATATTTTTTGACCTAATCCATTGCACTATAAGTATAGAACACAACCCTATTCATTGGACACGAAAAATCTGACTCCAAGAGTAAGTTCATATTTTCAAAAACCTCACAAAAAGTCAAATTCGGTTTTCACATTGCAAGGCTTGTTAAGGTATTTTAAGGACATGAGAATGATCCTTGGACTTCACTGATCACGTACCAATGCTCATTTGCATCCAAGACACCCCATAATGCATAAACCGAATCAATATTATCACACTCTTATGATTTTTTCGTTCTCCATTGTTTATGCATTATAAATTATGTTTGATGATTGTTTTGTGTTTGTGATAAGCTTCTGAATGTTTCTGGGCAATTCAATTTGATTTTCGATGCAGGATTAAAGAATCACCATGGCTAGGGTTTCGGCCATGAGATTGGGGCTTTGTTTTAAACCTAATATAAATAAGTTCTAAGAACATAGAACAATTCTATAGACCTTGGGGATCATAATGCACTAACTATTTTTGAGAAATTTCACTGTCTTGATGCTTTTCCAATTTTCGTAGGTTCTTGTGTTTTGAAATTCGCAGGAAACATTGTAGCAAAGTTCATAGGAAATTTCGCAGGTACCATGAAGAAGATGAAGTCCAGCGCGCGTTTCTGGAAATTCAAATGTGGGATATCATATTTTATGTGTTAGTTTCTGTTTTGTTTCACAGGTGCGTGTGTAGCCCAGTGGTGAGGAGGCGTGTATAATGCTTGAGGGTTCTGAGTTCGAATCCTGGAGGCACCATCTTTTTATTGTTTTTCATAATATTCATTGGTTTTAATATATAATTAATCATAGTCATTATACTATCAGATGCGCCCTCCCGGCTGGAATGGTAAGTGCGTTTGTGTGCAATGTAAAGGTCCTGGGTTCGATCCCCCCCCCCCCAGGCCTTTTGTTTTGTTTATTTTTCATGATTTTTTCAGGAACAAACAACAAAACCAATTGGATCCTCTTCCTTGTCACCTGCGCGCAGGCTAGCCCAGTGGATGGAGGCTTCTTCAGGTATTGGGAGGTCCTGGGTTCAAAACCAGGCCTTCCCTTTTCTTTTACTTCATTATTTTTGTTTATTATTATTATTAATGTTAATTAAATTATAAATCAAGATTAACCCTAAAACTATTTTTCTAAAACCTTAATTGTGAATATTATTTATTTAAATTCTTGCTTATATTTTAATTAGTAAATAAATCTTAGTATTTTTTTAAATCAAACCCTAATTTGCTTCTATTAAAAATATAATTTTATTATAATTCTTAATTTTGTAAATATAATAATATGATCATATTTTATTTGATCATGTACATATTTTATTTAATATAATTAAATTTTGTAAATATAATTATAATTAACCCTATTTTTATAATATGTAAATATTCTATAAATTTTGTATGTAAATAATTTTTATTATATGTTTAAAAATAGTTAAAAAATTGCTAATTTAATTTTTGTAATTATAATTTAATTTTCATAATATGTCTAAAATTAATTTAATTTTTATAATTTGCATATAACTTAAAGTTTCATAATAATTAGTATAATTGTTTATATTTTATTATAAATCTTAAAAAAATAATTGTTCATTAATCTTTTAATATTTTTTGCTTATATTATTAACTATGTTTATTTTTGTATTTATTTCATTATTACTAACCCCATTGTGATTTATTATTATTATTATTATTTTACTAACCCAATTATTATTATTATTTATTTTTGCTTATTATATTTAATTTTCCTTAATTATTATTATGTAATTGTTCCTGGATGTAATATTTAGTAATAATAGTATTTAAATATTTATTTTATGCTATGGTTAGTAAATAGGGAGTGCAACATGTTTGTATGTGTAAAATAAATTTAGATCACTTAATTTAAAAGATAAATATTAAAATTGTACACTCACACACGTAAGTCGATCCTGGATCGCCATCTCACTTCCTTAGGGATACCTCTCATGTTGCCTAATCAAAAGGTCAAGTAGGGTGTATAAAGCATAAGTCCTTCAATTTCACATCATCTAGTCCCTTAACAGATAAAAGATCAAGTCCCTTTCGAATGTTGCCTTCGTAATGATCTTGTCCCTTTCGAATAAAGATGATAGTCCCTTCGAATTGCTTATACACCCCACAGTTTCCTAAATAACAGATGACCCTTCACTTGTCCCTTACATCCAAGGTGATGACTACCTATTCCTTAATAATAGGGATAGGCTTACCATTTAAAGGATTCACGAACAGAAAAGACTTAAAACTTAGGGTAGGTTCCTCTTAGATACTTGCTCACTCTTCAAAACAATTTCAAACACTTCACACATTTCAAACAAATTTTCAAAACAAAGGTTTATACGCATCCGTACATGGGTCATTATAAACACTTAAGAAAATTTCTATTCATACACTTCACATTTCAAAACATTTTAAAGTGAGCTAAGTAACTAAGAGCCCATGGATAACCATGGATGTAAAGGGTGCTAACACCTTCCCTTTACATAACCTACCCCCCGGACCCAAAAATCTTTTAAAAGGTCTTTCCTGTTCTTTTATGCCTTCCCTTTGGATAAAATAAAAGTCGGTGGCGACTCTTGCTATCCGCAACATAACTAAAGTCAGTTCTCCCACCGTGTTACAGAACTGGTGACTCTGCTGGGGATTTAATAAAAGAGGGGTACCCTTAGGAATTAGATCATTTTAAATTTGTTTGCTTTGTTTGCTTTACTTACTTGTTGGGCTCTTATGTGTGAAAGGTCCTAACCCGGATCTAGTGTACCTTAGGTAAATGGCAATAGACCAAGGAAACTGTACGGCGTATACCGATATGGTTGATCTGGTGGCCATAGTTAGTGTGACTTCTTGGTTGGTGCTTATGTTCCTTAAGTCAAGTTGAGGATAATATGAGGCTGCCATATGTTGTCAATGCACTAACTAACTTTTAGAACCCTAGTTATCCCATCTTGGCCTTTAGAAAGTAGTGAGATAACCGGCTTTGGTGAAGACTGAAGTTGGTTGATACTCGATGCTACACTCATTGAGATTCTAAACTTGGAGGGTTTTGGTTGGCAAGTAAGTTGCCTACTGAACAACCACCCTTGTGAAGGATCAATGATATTGAGATCCCTTAGAACCTGGTTACTTTATAGGACAGGATGAACCAACTAAACTTCAGGGGAGGGTATTTACCTTTAAACCTCATGCAATCCTCTAAACCTAAGGCTATTGTGTGACTTGTTTGTGTGTGCCACATGTTTGTGATTGAGCATAACATCATGACATCATCATGCATCATAAGCATAGCATTTTCCCTAACCATTTCAAGGGCCAAAGGATTTATCTTTGTTCTTTGTTGCAGGTCATGGCTTCTACTCGTAGAAACACTATCAGGATCAACTTTGTAGGCATACCTCCTAAGCTTAAAGAGTTGGTTTCTCAAGTTTCTGAAAACTCCCAGTTCATCAAGAGACATGGTCACCTACTGGATCTAGTCACTTCAGGGTTCAATGAAGACATGATGAGTGTTCTGTTTCAGTTCTTTGATCCTAAGCACCATTGCTTCACATTCCCCGACTATCAGCTGGTTCCTACAATGGAAGAGTTCTCTAAACTTCTGGGTATACATGTACTTGATCAGAAACCATTCTCAGGCTTGGAAAAAGAGCCTAAACCTGAGGTTATTACTGCAGCTCTACATCTGAAGAAGTATGACATTGTTCTAGAAACGAGAAGCGGAGTTAAGGGTATTCTTGCTAAGGTGTTGATAGAGAAGGCTCAAGTGTTCTTGAAGGCTATGAGCTATGATGCTTTTGAGGAGATCTTAGCCTTGTTGATTTATGTCTTAGTGTTGTTCCCCAATCCAGACCAGTTCATAGACGTACATGCCATCAACATATTTTTGACTCATAACCCAGTGCCTACATTACTTGGAGACATCTTACACTCTCTTCATACCCGTACTACAAAGGCACGAGGAACTCTGATGTGTTGTATACCTCTATTGTCTCGGTGGTTTACTTCTCACCTTCCTCGATCAATGATGAAGAATGAACAAGAGTTCAGGTGGTCCAAGAGGATTATGTCACTTTCTCATTCAGATATTCATTGGTGCTCTAGGTCTATGGAGAATGTTATTATCATTGACCGTTGTGGGGAGTTCCCTAATGTGCCACTCCTTGGCATAAGAGGGGGCATTACTTACAACCCTTCCTTAGCTTTACGTCAGTTTGGTTACGCTCGGAGTGATGGCCCACATGACATGTTGATTCAGGGCATTGTGTTTGACTACGACAACGATCTTCAAGGTTACCGTCAGAGATTCATACGAGCATGGGGAAAAGTGAACAAGGTTGACAGCAAGACTCTGGAGCCTAAGTACATTATTCATATGGAAGCTTATCTCAGGTGGGTGCGATCTCGTGCTCAGACTCTCATGATGCCATATCCTGCTATCCTGCCAGTTACCATGGAACCTGTTGCTGAAGGAGATACTGCTTATACCATCCTTCACCCAGACATGCCTACTGACATGGAAGACTTACAGAGATCCTGGATCCAGTTGAAGGAGCAAAGGGATACTTTTGAGGCTCATTACAAAGTAAGCCAAGAAAGGATCCTGGAACTAACAAAGCAACTTCACGAAGAGCGGAATCTCAACTCATACCTCAACACAAAGAGGAAACGTCCATGGGAGACTTAAAACCACATCTCTTGTATTTATTACATTTCATTTTCTGTAAGCCTAAGAGGCAAAACAAATTTATTACTAATAAAAGTTTACCTTCTTGTTTGTTTAAGCAAATTTAAATCCTGCGGTCCTTGAAAAACATTGCATATACATTTACATTCCATATCATTGCATCACAGGTTTATTATGCACAGGTTTCTTATCTTCTCGCTGTTTATTTCAGCAATGGCTCTTGAACAAACAGTTAAGGATCTCCAGGCACAAAATGCACAGTTCCAAGAGCAGATCCTAAACTTGTCCAAGGGGCAGGATGAATTGAAGACACTGCTGGCCAAGAAGACTAAGAAGACTAGAAGGTCAGGTGGCCTGATCAACATAGGAAGAAGGTTCAGAGGTCCTGTCAAGACCAAAGAACAGTTTGAAGACTATGAGTCTGAAGAGTCTGAGAAAGAGGGAGGCAGTCTCCACAACACTATGGGGGACTCTGATTCTGAAGCTAACTACTATCATGAGCCTAATGAAGACAAGTTCAAGATGCTGGTGGATAGAATGGATGCTATGGAATTACAGAATAAAAGTCGGTGGCGACTCTTGCTATCCGCAACATAAATAAAGTCAGTTCTCCCACCGTGTTACACACTCAATCAACCCCATTTTGAGCAGTTGTAGGCACAACTCAGCGTAAGACACGGGTATCGGATCAATAACCCTTTCTTGCTCCTGTTGATGACGGGTTGCTACCAATGGAGGAGCTACACACGAAACCTGTTGAAGTCTTTCTCCTAGAAACCAAGGTGTCGCAGTAGAGGAAGATCCCTGATAAGGAAAGAAAGTGCTCACTTCTTTGGAAACGATTGGTGTAGGATCATTTAGCTCACTTGTAGCAAGCAATGTGGAGTTGTTTTCTATATTAGGCTCTTCCTGACTGCCAAGTGGTGATTGCTTGTGAAGAGACTAAAACTGTATAGGAAATTCACCTAACAACTCTTGATTTAGTGGAAATCCCAAAGAGATGGGAGAAACATGACCTTCTGCAGACACATGGCTATTTTCCTTCTTCAACATAACATTCATGATTCCCGTAAGTAACTTCATCTGAGTCTTCATCAAGATGAATTCTTCTCTCAGCAATTTCTGATCCTGGGACAACGTTCGAATGTCCACTATAAAATTCCCCAATTGGGCCTCCGTCTCAGTCATCTCCGCTCGGATTTGTTCCATGCCCATACCCTGACAATCATGATTCAAGTTGGCCATTTTGGAGAGAAACCAAGGCAGGATAAGAATCTATTCCTAAACACCTGTCACTAATGCAAGGATGTATGCAAATGGAATGTTCGGTTATTTCCAAGGAATCTATCTGTTATAATTCATGTTTTAAGAAAAATTCCGAAGATTTAATTCAGCTATGTGATCCATAGAAGTAATTGAACATGTATGCTAAAATGCCATGATGTAATGTATGCAACTGGCATGTGATCAGCGGTCTGACGCTGGTGTGGATCAGATAAATAAGTGTTGGTGAAGAGTCATAATATCATTATCTCTGTGCAAAAATTCCAGAATTCCCAACCAAGTATCATATAGGTCCGGATCATATCATGGAGTAACACTGGCAAAAGTGGGTATGTTGGAAGTTCAGGGTTCCTGCAAACCTGTAAATCCCTCCCAATCTCACAGGTGTGCTACTACGGGTCAATATCATGGACTCTCAAAGCCGAGCAGCAATAATACGTTCACCATTTTTGAGAAATGGCTCATGCCCAAATCAGGGAATCAGTTTGGCATTATGTAATACCCAGGGAGGTCTCAGTTGAGTCCGGGAAAACAATCATCCCTCATAAGTTCCCGGCTTCAAGCACTGAAGTCTATAAATAATTGTACATTCATCCCGAAGGGTACAATACTACCGTCATACGACCAGTTGCTTTAACTGGGTTCCTATGAGAGAACAAGGTCATACTATGTGATTTCCTAGTGGGCCCTCGGGTGCGGATAGGTTTGCCACAAAATGTGGTCTGCCACTGTCACCACTAGAGAGGGTTGTTTCCACTAAGGTCCTCAGTGATCGGTTCCCAGTGTTAGCAGCTCAGGTGGGAACATTCTATGGTCTGCCTAGGCAGTATATAACATATCCCAAGAGAGCCTGATCTGGGTGTGGGACTCGTGAAAACTACACGTGCTCAAGATCACGCAAGCCATACGACTGGCAACTCTAAATCCTATGTGTATACTCAAGCCGGGTATTTGGCTTATCTCACAATAATCCCATCCCACCAAGGAAAACCAAAACAGCAAGTACATTATATGCCAGTATATGCAACAGTAAAGTAAAGTGCAGAAAGCTGTAAACAAAGTTGTAAAGTAAAGCGATAAAATGTAAATAAAACAGTAAAGCTAAACTAAAGCACAATAGCAAACAGATAAATACCCAAAGAAAACAGAAATAGATAACCGCTAGGAATGACTCTCAAAGGGGAAACCAGATATTCTGGGTTCGGTCCCCAATAGAGTCGCCAGCTGTCTATCCCGGGATTTTCATCCTAGTACAAACGCGAAAGTGGCGCGGAAAAGGTAGAGTCGCCAGCCAGGAATTTTTATCCCGAAGGAATGGGAAAGGTAATGCTGCACAAACCTTAGGAAGAAGGAAAGGACGAGGCCTTACGAACCAAAGATCTGGGTCCGGAAGTCGGTTACGAATTAGGAAGGTATTAGCACCCCAATCAGTTTGTCGTACCCGACGGGATCCACGCTTGTTAGTCTGTTTCAAAGGGTGAGAAATAATATGTTTTTTGAATGAAATAATGGCTACCTGGAATGGAAGTGAAATGAGGAAAGGAGTTGGAAAAGAAAATGGAATGAAGGGGGAAAATGTAGGGAAAATAAAGAATATTCTCGAATGGTCCCTACCCAACTGCCTACGTACCTCATCGGGAAAATGAGGATCATAGTCGTCGTAGTTCATCTAACTAAAGCGGGAACTTGCTTATGCTTTTTAGGATGACGTTGCCATAGCTCTAGCTCAGGTGTTACCGGCTCTGACTCGAGGGTGTTTACCGTATCGCTGTTTGAACTGTCGAGGCAAGTCGCATTCGTCCGCAAAAGAGTAAGATGAGAAGAGAAGACATAATGTCTTGTTGGTTTGTTGTCTTTTAGAAGAAATGTTTTGACTTTATGTTTATCGTGGGTACAAAACTAAAGACTATGATACGGGAGCGAATACTTTCCAAGATCGCCCCAATGGAAGGTTTGTAAATCATTCTAGAAGAGTGAAGGAGACCTCCACTAATCATTTCCCATATAGCTTAAGGCTCATGGTGTATATACCTACTTTCCTTTTAAATGTTTTTTATTTTTTCCTTAAAGGTGAGAAGAGAGACTTAAATTACAAATGGAAACACTCTATGAGAAATTAGACTTTACCCTAAGTTAATTGAGTTTAATAGTGACCTATGGTTAGTGAAGCTTGAAAGATTAAAGCTACCTAAGTGGATATTAGATTAGAAACGTGAGTACGAAAATTAATAATGAATAAAATGGTCCTCTTACATCATGGTGGTGAAAACGTGTATGAATCGTAAATGAGATGAAACGATGGATCGGGTGGGTCGGTTGCGTGGTACTGAGACGCACGACTTATGGTGTGCAACATGCAAAGCTTGCTTTTGGTGTAATGGAGTGGAGCGATGGTAATCGAGGGATTCTAAAGTCACCTGAAACTTTATTTATTTATTTATTTGAAAATCTACTCGACGTTGGATCGAGTATTTCTTTATTTTATTTTTGAGATTGGTTTCTAGCGATTCGTTTTATCTTTTCTAGCCTAATTATGAGAACTATACAGGCATAAAAGTTCTAAGCTATTACATCACAAAGTACAAACCACAAAAATATAATCGAGGCATAATAAAAATAATCCAAGTCCATAAGCGAATCCTCGAAAAATACCTTGCACAAAAGAAGATGTTAGTAAATGAAATGAAGATTCATATGCAACAATATGTCGAAAATGAATTAAGATAACTAAAAGTTGCAAGAATTTCTAAAGCTTATAAGGCATAAAACCGAAATAATGGCTAATCGCTTCATGGAAACGTACTTGAACGGTTTCTAAGCCTGAGTCCTAAAACTAAAGGATTTTGCATGATATCAACATTCAAAAATAAGTAGCTAAACTAAACTAAGGCCTTCTAATATTCTAAGATTAAGCCTAATTAATTTATGTCCTAATGCACCATAAAATCCTAAACTAAACTAGGTGGATTTGCAAGGGAAAAATTGATTGAGATCAAGACAATAAAAATAGAAAAAGTCCTGGAAAAAAATATGAAAATAATTCCCTAGGGTCTCTAACCAGAATCCAATATTGTGTTAAAAGATCTCCTAAAAATTCATAACCTAACTATGTCAAATGGTCACCTAAATCTACCTAAGATCCATTCACAATTTTACACAAGCTAAGCAACCAAAACAATGGATAAAATGGCCTAAAATATATACCAAAAACAATCCATGTCCTATGATTAGTCCTCTAATCATAGCAAAAAGAATGAGACCAAAATCATACAGGAGGTGGGAAAAATAAAATGTACAAAATTGTGTGTTCATTTTAGAATTCAATAGAAAAGCAATTAAATGGAAAATCGAAATAAAATCGAAAAATGACTACAATCAGAAAGGTAAAACACAACAAATTTCTAAAATGAGTTATAAACCTCTTATAATTTTTTTAGAATTTTATTAGCCTTTTTGATATTTTTTACGGATTAAAATTGAAAACTACATAAAACAAAAAAATAAAAAGAACTAGAAATATGGAAGGGGTGTACACGAAGTATAAAATCCATTCGGCTTGAATTTTGGGGGCGCAAATAGCAATGTGACTAGGCCCAACATGTTGGGAAGCCTGGAGTGCATGTTATGGTCCTTAGTCAACTTATTGACTAATCGGGGCCCTACATTTAACAACTTGATGATGATGATACTATTAACGTCTTATGATGCGATGGAGCATGGTTGTTACAGTGGGGAGACACGCGCAGAAGTGAAATCCAGTGGTCCTACCGGACAGTGACACTTGTCACCGTCGGAGTGGACCGTGAAGAGGGAATCTTATCCTCTTATATAAAACAAACGGTGACATTATTCTTGTTTCTTATAGTTTCCAAATCAACGCGCTTTCAACGCGCTTTCATTTTCAATCAAGCCAACCCTAATTTCGCTGGAGAAACAGCGGCCGACGGTGGTACCGTCATGTTCTCCGGCGATCATCCTCTAATCCCTAACACTTTCTTAACCAATCTCCTTTCAATTCATATGCTCTTTTCGAATCTGTAAATGGTTTCATCTAAAACTCAACCAAATGGCCGGATCGTACCAACAGAAAACAAAAGCAACAAAACATCGAAACAAGATGAACGTCTTTCATTTGCTTACGTTGAAAAACGACGAAGTGAAGGAAAATCAAAGGTGAGTTCACGAATCACTTTCTCCTCTTTTCTGTGAATCAAAATGATCATTGTTGTGGTTTACGAAATTTGTTTTTTAGTTTCTTCTTCCCCTTCTTGCTGCGATTTGAATTGACTATTCAAATGTGTTGATTCTTGTTGTTGACCGTATTCTTGATTCCAAACCGCAATGATGATTTCGTAATCCTCTTCAGATCGAAGATTATGATGGTGAGGCCGATGAACTTTTGATGATGCTTTGGCCTCTCTATTTGTAGAATGTGAAGATTAGTGGTCAATCGAAGATGGTGATTGAATAATGGATTGACGGTTATTCTGAACCCAATGAAGGATATGAAGATTTGTTGTGATTGAAGAGTGATGACAATGGCTATTTGATGGAGATTGAAGATTGGTGATGAAGATTCGAAAATCCGAGCTTTGAAGATTGTAGAGAGATTGAAGAATGGAGGAGTGAAGAAGAAGATTGATGGAGAATGAATGAGAGGAGAATGAAAAATTCAGAATGAGGAAGAAGAATGAAGAAGAAGAATGAGGAATTCAGAAAAATCAAAAATTGAGAGAGAGCTACAGAAGGAGATGAATTTCTGATTTATAGTAAATCGGAAGGATAAATTCTAGATTTCATAGGTAATCGGTTAGTATTCAGTTATGAGTTTGTTATTGATTTTTGTAACTGAAATATATTGTGATTCTCTGCGTTTCAATTGAAGTTTTTCATCTTGTGGTTCTCTAGGTTTCAGTTTCAACATCCACCCTCTCTTGCTTCTTTCAATTCTGAATTTTTATTGATGTAGGTTAATGGTTGATGTGTGATTGGCGGTTTCGGCTGAAGAAACTCAAAGAGGGCTTGATGATCCTATTAATGAACTTTCAGGAAGAGTGGAATGACATAGGAGTGAAGATTAATTGTTATTGTTATGGATCACTGATGGCGATATTGGCGGAATATCGAAGTTGCAGAGGCTGATGAAGAGATTTAGAGATAATTTTTTGCAGATGAAGTTATTGTTGTTGTCCAGAAGAGTTTTCTTCCCGAGTTTTTGTTCTGAGTTTTCTTTTCTTTATTTCTTGGAGATTGTAACTGATATTTTTCCAGTTTGTAACTGAAATCATTTTTCTGATCTTGGAAATTTTTTTTCTCTTTCTGATGTAACTAAACTTAACTGAATTTCTGAATTTCTGTTGAGCTCTCTTTCTATATTTTTATGCCCTTTTTTTATTCATTTTTCAGATAATAATGAGGTATTAAAGTGGTAATTAAATGGTGGATTTTAGGGATAAAAAAAATGGTTTAAAGGGTTCAATCATGGATACAAAAAAATGTGTGATGAGTTTGAGTTTCCAAAAAAAAAGAATATTCTGTAAAGGTTATTTATGGCATGACTTAAATAGATCAATAATTTTGATGGAATTTGAATTCAGGAGTTGACAATGGATATAGATATGCTAAAAAATGGTTTATGGTATACAATAAGAACCTTGGGCCTAACAAGACTTGGGTAGAGAAATAGCTATTTAAAATAGAATTGAAAAGGTGATATTAAGATGAATGGACAGTTAAATTGAAATGAACAAACGTTTCTGATGGACTCGTATCTCAAATATTCAAGTGTTCCTTCTGACCATACCTCAATAAATTCAATTCAAATCAAACCTCTAATCCAGAGTGAAAATGTATTCTCCGCAAATCCTGAACTTCAATCCATAAACCATGTAACCTGAGCCACGAGCAATAATCAACTGACAAGACATTAGCGCATTGAGGACTCCTCGAAACATATTCTTGAAACCCTCTCCTTACGATCTTCCATTGCTGAGTACTTGACAAACTCAATTATGATGAGTACGAAACCCTAATCCTTTTCTCGATATCCATGTTAAATAAAGATAGTTCATGATATTGGAAACTCCACCTTTACCCTAATCTCACGTATAATAGATAGATAAATCCCATTTGAATAAGAAATCCAAATCCCAAGGAAATGCTTTGATCCCACGCCTTAGTGTAATACCTCAAAATTTGCCCTCTCATATCCTCAACATTTGGCATAGCATTAGCATACATAAGTTCATAAAATAACCAAAAACATTGCATCATGTGTAGCATAGTTGAGGCATAGGTATGTGGTCAATGAGTGGAGCAACTGAAGGCTATACAAAGTCAATCAAAGGGTTACAAAGCTTCTCAACATCATGCTAAGGGTCTACAACATCCCACAAGTTCTTATATGAAACCACATGTCATGAAAAGTTTAGGTTTGATCAAAGAAGGCAAGCAATGTAACCTCTCCTGAGGAAATGGACCAAATTAGGGTTTCAATTATGAAGGGGTTCTCCATGAATTTTTGAGCAAAAGTGGTTTCCATTGTGTTCTATATGACAACAAGTGTATAGGGTTCAAATTTCATCCACAAATTCATTTTGGAAGAGGTTCAATTGGTCAGATGATTGAAAATTAGGAATTTGGGGAAAAGTCAACCATGTAGAAGAAAAAGTCAACTCCTGACTTTTGAGATCAAAATCATGAAATTAGGGTTACAAGGGTCCTATGTTTCAAATTTGATCAAGAAATGATGGAGGAATCAAGAGAAATAAAAAAAACCAAAACTTACCATTTTTGGAAAATTAGGGTTTCCAAAAATGGCAAGTTTTGGCTATTTTTGCAGCTACTTTGAATGAGGCCTTCTCCCAAAATATGAGGGCTATGAAAATTATACTTTGAGCCAATTAAAGAGGGCATATTGAGCTTAAAATACATAGGTGGAACTCTTCCATAGCATAAAAAATAAGAAAGTTATGATCATGTAAAGTTGAGGAAAATCAAGGCAAAACTAGGTCATGGGCGAGGCAGCTTGCAGCAAACAGGTGGTGGGTCACAAGGCAAGCCATGTTTCTCCATGTTAGATGCCTCAAATGAATTTTCTTTGAACTACAAAGTTCTTCATTGCCATGTTTCCAACAAATATGATGTTCAAATATTTTTCATCTGATCAAAGAATTGAGAGTTATGGGAAGGCAAAGAGATGGTGTTCAAACTGAAAGTGAGCAAGGCATCTGGTCAGACCAAGGGCAGGCCATGTAGGCCCATTTTTCAGCTTCATGACATGATATTCATTGGTATGTTTGATATGTTTAGAGGTCATGTTTCATCTAGAACCAAACACCAAACATGTCCATTGCATCATTCTCTTCAATTTGATCACAAGAAGTCGGCGCTTTGATGCCTTGACGAGGAAGAAACATCCTTTAGAAGATCACCATGAGCAAGCTGGTTACTTGTATGCTAAGGCATTGTATCAAGGCTTGAATCCAAGTCAGTTCAATTGGTAGACATCATTCACTCTGCTATGATCACAAAGTATCCAATTGAAGGATCAAATTATTCCATGTATGCACATACATCATAGCTGCCATGCACTATGGGGATAGTTCAAGTGAATGAGAAATTCCCTGCATATACTAGCTGCATTGTTCTCAACTTCATCACACCTCATTGTAACCTCATCATAAGGCATGAACCTCACCACATTCAATCAGTTTCGAGCCAAGCCAGATCAACATTGTACACTTGCTGTACACCCTTGATGGAGTTCAAGCCAACTGAATAAGAGGGAACTTGCTGCAAGCATGATTAGAATAGTTTCACTTTCCTCCACTTTAGCTCAACATAAGTGCCATGTTCATCATTGCATGAGATCACAACCATCATGGAGAATCCAGCTAAATGTGGAAGTTTCTAGAGAGTTTCAGTTGCATAACCAACTTGACTCACCTCTAACAAACTCAACTCAGTTAACCAGGGTTGTAACCCTGGTTTTAACTGTTACACAGAGGTCAAGGACCCTATAAAGGCAAGAGCTCAGTGCAGTTTGAAGCTCTCTCATCATTTATTTGCTCAATTCACCATAGAAGTTCACACAAATCCTCTCTGCATTCTCTCTGCATTTTGCCTCGAGCAAGCATCATCATCTCCAATTCATCCTCATTCTTCATCAAGCTATCATCTTCATCATCTCAAGTACAATATACAAGCATGGCACAATTTGATTCACCAAGGATTCAATAATGCACCATTGTTGATCTTCACTGCAACTTGGATTCAAGTTCCTGAAATTGCCATAATCTTGATCTGATTTATATCTATTCATCAACAACATTAGGCATAGCTTCATATCCATGGTTTGATCACCTCAAATCATCAAGGATTCAATACTGCACAATTGAAGAGTTCCACTGCATTTCCATCAATCTCTCAAGATCCACGCATCACAAAGTGTTTATTTCACTCTTGTTGATCAAGATCAAGATCAAATAAGCTAAGGATCCTCATCTCTGGTCTTCTAGCAACATCTTGCCATCTCTGCAACTCAGGTATGTCATGAAACTCCACTTGCTCGAATTGCATATTTCCAACTGTTTTTATGTGGATTAAGGCCTGATAGAGGTTATTGGATATCTGGCTAGTGGATAGACACCCCAGGTGTGTAGTTTCAGTTTCATAGGTCAAGTTTTTTGTCTTCGATTTGGCTATTCTAGGAACCCTAAATGGATTATGAGGGTAGATTCTTGATCAGTGATGAGAGGCGATTGCAATGGTGGTCTTGGAATTTATTTTCATGGAGGATTAGAGAAACCCTAGGTCAGGGGTGACCGGAGAAGATGACCGAAGGTCACTTCCGTTCACCTGAACAGTAACCCTAGGCCGAAGATAAATTATAATGTGACCGTTAGATTAATTTGATCCAAGAGTCCACAGCGTGCCAGTACATAAATGAAACGCGTGCCATTCACATGACCAAGTCAACACAAAGTCAATCAATTCATATTCACACCCCACACGCATTTGACATGAGCCCATTTCAGTGTATTTCCTTGTTATTCTCACCCCCTAGGCCCAATCCAGTCATTCTTTAAAATTCTTTTTCTTTCTTTTATTCCCATTTTATATAAGTTTCATTTTTTACTATTAAAAATAGTAAAAAGCCTCAAAAAGTTCCCAATTAATTCATGGACATTCCTCGCATTTTTCTTTAATTTTACATAATATTAGATTTTATTTTTGTTCAATTTTGAGATCAGAATTAATTTCTCATTTGAATTAATTCCATTTTTCTCATATTTTGACCAATCACCTTGTACAATTTCTTCCTCTCAAACCATAAAACATACATGACCCATTATTTTTTCCTTATTTTAAGAGCTCATCAAAATTCCCCAAAATTATTTTTCTTTGAATTTTTAGGTCTTTGTTTAGGTCTTTTGAGTCCATGGTTTCCACATTGATCATATAAACCCTAATGGTGTTCCAATGAGCCTTATACCACTCAAAATTAGGAATATTTGTGAGATCTTTAATATGTATTCAACTCTCTGGATTTTGTATTGAGTTGTCAAATTTCATAATTTTTTAAGGTCATTTAGTATTTATTTCAAGTTGTTTGGTTCACAAGTCATGTTTTTGATTCTTTTGTTCCCTTCCTTTGGTCCCATTAGCATAAGTCACTCATGCTATTAGTCTAAGGTCTTGGTTCTGGTTCTTGTGAGTCATATTATAGGTCTTCTAACATTTAAATCCATCCTTGGATCCTTACCTTTAATTTTTAGGGTTTAGTTGAGTCTTAAGTCACACATGTCCCATTTTAACCTAATCTTCCTTTTCTTTCCATCTTAAGCACTTCAAAATCCTTTTGTACATGATTTAACTTCATCTTGTCATTGTTTTGAGTCTTATAAGTGTTTTGTGATCATCCATACATGTTCATCTCAATTTTAGAACCATTTTGCTTCCTTTTGAACTTCATTTGTCACCTAAAGGACCTTAGAAACCCTAATTTGAACACCTAGCCTTAGGATGCTTCTTAACCCACCATTTGTGAACATTTTCCAAGTTTAATCTACATTTTATTTTGTTGTCAATCCCCTGGTTTTTTCATAGGGAAGTCAAGTCCCTTTCATTATTTTTGAATAGTTTCCTAAGTCATTTTGTTTCATCTTTATAACCATGCTACTATATGCATTCTGCCCCCTTTCAATCTCATACTTGATTATCATTAACTTGAATCCCTCCTTGCTCATTTGATCCTTTCATTTCCTTCACTTTGCTATAGTTTTAAGTTCTGACTTTTTCATTTACCTTTGAGTTTAAGGGATTTTAGCAATAGTAATCACTTAGGTTATCTTTCTAACTTCATCCTAAGGGTTTAGTGGTGCCTTAGGGCATATTTTGACTTTAATTCACTTAATTACTTTAGAACCCTTTGAATTGGTTTAGCTACTGACTTTTTAGGTATGTTACCTTATAAGATGCTCTAGGCTTAGGTATTGACCATAGGAGTTCATTAACATCTTTCCTAGGTTAGTGTGAGTTCTTGTGTGAAGTTTGCCATTTGTTTATGCTTTCAATATGAATTGTCATGCTAACTATTGTTTTGTAGGGGGAAGATGAGGTAATCACTTCATTCTTTATCTCTTGTGCATTTATTTGCCTTGCCTTGGCATTTTGTGCCTTGTTCATAGGTTCCCTCTTTCTCTCTTTAGATTCAACTTAACTTCCTTAGGAAGTAAGTTGAATTCTAACTTGTTCTTTCTTCTCATTTGGTTAGAAAACCTCATTAACCATAGGATCACACTTGTGCATAATAAAATGACTTAGGGTTGTGTCTTAGTCCCCCATTAGCTTTGACCTTTTCCTTTTGAGTATTCTCTCCTCATCTTCAAACAAATCCAAAAAGACTTAACAAATGCATGAAAGGATCCCTTGTGTATAGCCTTACTCCATGAGGCACTTGCACTCATTCCATCTTGGAGTGGTGTAAGCTTGTCTAGCATGATGCACAAGTCTTATAAGGGGCTGTTTCACAAAGAAAAACATAAAAGACATTTCTTCACAAAATCAACAAAAACATTTAATAAGTTCAACAAGATAATGAACTTAGACCCTAATCCTTGGAAACCAGTCTTGGATAAATTCTCCTTGCTAGGTGTGCTTGTTCTGTAATACCATCTTAGAATGTAGTAGCAAGTACATATTCCATGGAAAAGAGTTTGAATTCACTTCCTTGTGCCAAATTCATATAAACGCTTAAAAAAGCAAACAACAAACAATAAGCGACTATCCTGCGCGAACTTCTCTTCTTATCTCATTCATTCGCAACACGAACTTGCGACGGCTTGTCTCGCATGCAAGACGGTAAATGCACTCGTACCAGACGAGCCTGCAACACCTGAGCATAGACATACGTAGTTCCAGCATAACAAAACACAAACAAATAGTTCCCGCCTTAGTTAGGCGAACTACGTCGACTCTAATCCTCATTTTCCTGATGAGGTACGTAGGCAGCGGGGTAGGGCCCGTTCGAGCACATTCTTTATTTTCCCTACATTTTCCACCTTCTGTTCTTTCTCTTTTCCAGTTCCTTTCTCATTCCCATTCTAGTTAGAAGTTCATTTGTTCAGCATCAGTTATATTTTTTACCCTTTGAAACAAACAAACAAGCGTGGATCCCGTCGGGTACGGCAGACGATCTAGGGTGCTAATACCTTCCCAGGTCGTAGCCGACTCCCAAACCCAGATCTTTGGTTCACAAGACCTTGTCCTTTCCTTCTTCCTCAGGTTTGTGCAGCATTACTTTTCCCATTCATTCAGGATAAAAATGCCTGGCTGGCAACTCTACCTTTTCCGCGCCACTTTCGCGTTTGTACTAGGATGAAAATCCCGGGAGCGACAGCTGGCGACTCTGCTGGGGACCGAACCCAGAATCTCTGGTTTCCCTTGTAGAGTCAATCCTAGCTCTTGTTTGTTTTTATTTCCTTTGGGTGTTTATATGTGTGTTGTGTGTTGTTGTGTTTATTTACTGTTTTTGTTTACAACTTTATTTAGTGCTTTCAGTTTCACATTCATCATGCTGGACTGTGTTGGTTTCATTTTTTTCTATGGGAGGGGATTTATTACTGTGAGATAAGCCAAATACCCGGCTTGAGTGCACCTAGGATTTAGAGTGGTTCCACTTTGGCTTCATGGCATCTTGCTATGTTGGTATTAGTGAGTTCCACACCTTGACTTGCGACCTTCTCGGAAATGTATTGACGCCGGAATCTTTCTGGGGAAATACACTACCTTGATTGTTATGTGCAGTTAGGGGACCGATCATTGAGAACCTTTATGGAAACATCCCTCTCCAGTGATGACAGTGGAAGACCACATTTGTTGGCAAACCCACTCGCATCCGAGGACCCACTGGGAACTCTCATAGGATGGCCTGGTTCTCTCATAGGAATCCAGTTAAGGCAAATTGTTCGTATGACGATAGTATTGTACCCTTCGGGATGAATGTACTATTGTTTTTCGATTCAGTGCTTGAAGCTGAGGACTTATGAGGGATGCTTTTTTCCTTGGACTCGGCTGAGACCTCCCTGAGTAGTACATAATGCCAAATCGATTCCCTAATTTGGTCATGAGCCATTTTTCGGAAATGGTGAACGTATTATTGCTATTCGGCCTTGAGAGTCCATGATGTTTGACCCGAGTAGCACACCCGTGATATTGGGAGGGGTTTACAGGTTTGTAGGAGCCCAAAACTTCAACATACCCATGTATGCCAGTACACTTCAGTGATATGATCTTGTTCTGTTAATTATGGAGTCTGAAATCATGAACTCCTGATCAGAAAGATACTTATGATGATGTTGTGGCCTTGCACAAACACTTGATTACCTGATTCACTACACAAACACATCACTGATAACATGCCTTGCCTTGCATAACATCATAACATCGTTAATCATTTTGTGTTCTTTTTACTCTCAGGGTTCATTACCTCCTATTCTGGTCATATTTGCTGCTTCAACATGGAGATTCCAAGGAAGAGAAATGTCCATTATACTTTCCCACATCCAGAGACAGATGGTATTCAGAAGTTAATTGGCTTGATGGGTGACAAAGTGCTTGATGATTTCAGAAAAAAGTTTGGAAAGATCCTAGACTATTTGAATAAGCCAACCAATGATCAGAGGGATAGCTTGCATTCTCTACTGCAAAGATATCCAGCATTAGAAGAGATATCTAGCATCCTCAAAATCCCCATCAAAAACGGTGCTCCTTACTATGGCTTAGAGAAGATGCCTTCATCCAAAGATATAGCTGAGTATTTTCTTCTGGATTTATCCAAAGTTAGCAGAGAAGTGGATGCCACCAAAGGTAAAGGACTTTTCTTAGATTTTCTTATCAAGGAAGCTCAGGACCTGGCCTCTGAGAACAAATGGGCTAAGTTCAACACCTTTCTTGCTTTGATAGTATATGGGACTAGTTTGTTTCCAGGAGAGAAGGGTTTAATTAACATGGAAGCTATCACTATATTTGCCAGAAGAAATCCAGTACCTACTTTGCTAGGTGACTTTTACTACGGGGTTCACCATAGAAATGAAAAGAGAAAGGGACATGTAAATTGTTGTGCTCCCCTATTTGCTGATTGGTTTGTAAGGCAACTCCATAAATCAGGGCCTTTTCAGGATTTGAAACAATCTTGGAAGTGGTCCAAAAGATTAATGGGCTTAACCTCAGCTGACATTTCACGGGGATGCAACAGTGACCTTGTGGGCAAAGAAATACTAGTCAGTTGTGGTAGTTTCCCAAGTGTTCCTTTGATAGGAAGGAAAGGTGGGATCAGTTACAATCCTATCTTGTCCAGGAAGCAGTTTGGTTATCCATTAAGAGATGTGCCTTTGATTGAAGAGATAAATGAATCTTTATACTTTCCAGCATAAGGAAATCTCAAGAAGAGCATACTAGTATCCCAAGCTTGGGAGGTTAGAGTGATGAAAGGGAAGAAAGACTTTGGGAGAGTGGATCCCAACAGTTATGACCCTTTTTCCAGCTGGTTGGAGGATCGTGTGAAAACCCTGTTACTCACATTTTCTAGAGAAACACCTATCTACCCTAAGGAGGTAGCACCCACAACTTCGGTGCCTCTTCAAGATTATCAAAAGTTGGAAGCCTTGGTTCAACAGCTCAAGTTAGAGAATCAAGAGGCTTACAATTCATGCCAGAAACTGAAGATGCAAAATCAAAAGTTGGAAGAAAGAGCTCACAAAGCTGAAGAGATGGTCAGGCTCAAGCATCAAGATTTTCAAGAGAGAGAGCTCTACTTCAAGAAAAGGGGATTAGCTGAAACTCACAAGGCGGCCCAGCGTCGGAAGGAAAGGAAGGATTTGAATGAAGCCAATGAAGCTGTCACCTTATGGCAAGAGAAGTGGGATGACAATTTGAGGAAGCATAAGGAGCTAGAGATCAAGCACAAGCTAGAAGTCAAGAGTCTTCAAGATTCTTTGGATGGACAGAGGGAACTCCTTCAGAAGGCTTACCATCAAAAGAAGAATTGTCTCCAAAGTTTAGCAGAAAGTCAACTGATGGGCGCGAAGACGCGATATGTGTCTAGCGGTATCTGAACTGCAAGCGCACAGCCTATCGAAGTAATATAAAAGATTGTCGATCCCATAGGGACTTTATAATCACTTAGTGCTAGAGGGTCTACTAGTTTAGCTAAGGTGGATGTTTGTCACGATTTTGGTTTTAAGGATTAGAACGGGAATTAAATTTTAGTTTTAATGAAATAATAAAAAGGCGGTCGGTATGTAATTATGTTAACCTATGCGGGTCAATCTAACCTAAGTTTATAAGGATGGTTCACTTAAATTATTCTGTAGAGATTATCAGTTTAAATACCCTCGACTCACACTCTCATGGTCTCATCTCAGATCTTACTCCTAAAGCCCTATGCCTGCTCTCGCTAGCCCATAAGTGTTTAGAAAATAATTTTTGAAAACTAAATAAGTCTAATTCATTTTAAAGCGCTCTCGCTGTATTTAAATCAAATGCCTAACATTAGCTATCCGGTTAAAATCTCACACTCTCGTGGTCTCGACCTAACCTATTACACTTTTCTTACTCTCGTAACAAAAAGATTAATTTTAATAATAAAAAGTCACAGCCAGAATTTAAGTTCTTAATTATTTTAGCTTAGATTTGATTTTACCGGTTTGGTTTAGTTTAATTACATACCGCCTAATTAGTTTAGCTACTCATTTTTGTTGTACCAGACAGATGCAGAAACAGATAGATATAAATTAAAACATGCATTATAAAATAATAGAAATAATATCTTAACATAAATAAATAACTTAATATAAATGCGAAATTATAAAAACCTGAATGATTAAAATCGTAATACTCCTTCTTCCACAGACTGGTAAGCTCGGAATGCGGAACCGGAATCGAAAATAAAATTAAACAATTTCTGAAGGCTAGAAAAGAAATTAATAATAATAACAATTTCCTAATGTTGGAAATTGTTATGGAGTTTGGTTTGGATATAGAAGCAGAAATTAAACAAGAACAATTGCTAGAAAAATAAAATAAGGGTGCAACAAAAATACGGCAGAGCTTCCGCGAAAATCTAAAAATAAAACTCTGTCCTTTCTAATTCGTAACTAGGCTATTTATAGAAAATAATTTATGGGCTTGGGCAGTTGAAATCCATAGCGTGGGTATCGTTCCGTTGACGAGAGAATCCAGGAAAAAATGCATACTGGGTTGAGAAATAATAGGAATGACTTTTGACTTCACGTTGCACGTCTTCATGACCAATTCAATTAAATAAAACCTATTTTCCTTTGTCACATTCGTGACAAAGGTGTCACGCTCACTCTTCCTATATAAAGCGCGTCACGGTCGTGACACTTGAGTGACGATCGTGAGTGTTCCAAGTTGGGCGTCATGGTCGTGATGATGTGGTAACGACCGTGGCTGTTACAAATTATGCAGAATTACAGAATTCCTTTCTTCTTCTTCTTTTCATGCTTGTTTTTGTTCATTTGATCTTTGGCTCATGGTTTAGCTCTAGAAATGTTATACCTGCAATATGACATAGAAAACTCGAAGAATCGTGGGTTAATATGATAAATGTGCGATAAATCGGACTTAAAACGTAGTAATAAAATGATACGATTTCTCGTTATCAAACTTCCCCAAACTTAAACCTTTGCTTGTCCTCAAGCAAATAGTCGGTTGAAAAATGATCGGACAATTTTCATCGGATGCATACACAAAACAAACCATACGAGGAATCATTTAGCTAGATAAACCGGTACTAGAATAGAACACTAACGATACACTAATGACACAAGCAACAAGCTAAGTCGTCGACTTCCCGTTAAACGAAACATTCGGTAATTGTGTTACGATTCTACCTAGAGTCTTTCGATCTTATTTCACCCGGTTTCATTCTAGCGCAATCACATTAAGCCCTTTGCCTTAGCACGCACGTAGTGGAGTAGCCGGTTAGTGACTTTGATCCTTTATAAGCACGGGGTCTGGTACACGAATGTGGCAACCCTATATATATTATCCGAATTGGAGGTTGTGGGGGATCAAGCCGTAGCACGCCCTACCAAGTTCAAAACCAGGTACCTCTGAACCAACCCGCAATGGACTCCTTCTTATATTTCTCGGTTCTTATATGCGACCGTGTACTTTGGTGCAATTTCTTTTCATTGCCATCGAGATATGAAGGATCGTTTATAGATTAGGCATCAAACACTTATGTTCATCGGCTCCCCACGTGGTTTGTGTTCAGACGATGCTGACTGCTAGTATAAACTACTAGGGGTTACTTTAGAACTAAAACTTAAGGTGTATTTGTAACAATTATCGGAACATAATGCTTAAGTAGGAAGTCTAAGGTGTCAAGACTGTATTGATCTTGTTGGATCTTTCTCAGCTTCCTAACTATGATTTCATAGGTAAGTCGGGTAATGCGAAGATAAAATAAAAATTTTCGGTATGGCTAAATAAAGCGGGGAAAATTCGAAACTGAAGAAATAGAACAAATATTACTTTGTTTAATTTAAATACGGAAAGGGAAATACAATGAAATGGAAAATGCGGAAAGGGAAAGGTATCTCTCCCACACTATATCAGACATTGTCCTCAATGTTGTGATATAATAGCGGGGAAAATACAACATAAAAACAGAAATGGAAAAACAAAAACATAAACTAAGGCTGCTGACGACCACGACCTCGGCTTCTGGTGCGGGAGCGTCTGGTAGGAGTGGCTTCTAGATCAGAACCGGTGGTGGTGAGAGCAGTGATATCTATATGCAAAGCCTCTAGCTCGCTAAAAATATCTCCTAGCTTCTCATCTGTCGTCCTCTGGTTACTGGCAACAGCTGAAAGTAGTGCGTCATATTGCTCTTTTTTCCTTCGCTCGAGTGCGGCATTCATCTGATTCTGCTGATGAATGGCACGGAGGACGTCTTCAAGTGTAATGTCGGGTAAAGGTGGATGCCTGGTGGAGGACTCAGGGATGTCCTGTACTAGCTCAGCAGCATCCATGGTATCCTGCATCTCGTCCAAAGGTGCAACAGTCTGCTCATCAATGATCGGAACGTGGCCTGAAACATCCGGTAAAGCAAATAGCCAATTGGCTCGGTTCGATAGATCGATGCGGTCACGGCAAGGCAAGGTGATGTGATGATAAATGGTGCCTTGGATTACAGGGTTGAACCTGCCATCCTCTCTCTGCGATATCAAATGGGCGGACTTGCAATAGCTCTTTGTAAGCAACTCTGCTGCTCTATGAGGGAAATGAGTAATCTGGTCACCAAGCTCCAGCTGAATGGAAAGGGTGGTAACAATCCCGCCTATGTAGAAGGGAGTTGCGCCTCTATGCGCTACAGACTGGATATGGGATAAAAGGAACGGGGCGGCATTGATGCGTTCCTCATTTAAGGCATAGTGCAAGAACAAGAGCTCTTTTGAATTAAGCTTGTGATTGCTCTCTCTTGCGAAAATAGTGTTGCAGATGATGTGATGGAAATACTGAATCGTCGGGTTATGGATGTGGGTGGCATTCAGACTCTGATAAGCGGTAGCACGGCTGTTAGTGATGTCGTGCCATAAAGTGAAAGTAGCTTCGTTGAAGTTGTCGGGCACGCGGAGATGAGCATTGTCACCGTGATGGAAACCTAACAGTTCCGCGATCCTTATTTGTGTGATTTCGAACTCTCTTCCGAGCATTCTAAACTTTGCAATGCCGGTGATTTGACTTGTTGAACCGGGTGGTGTAAAATACTGAAACGAACTCAGAAACTCCAAGGTGAGGATTTCGAATGTCGGTTGTGGTTGACTGCACAAGTCCCACAATCCAACATGCTCAAGCAGTAGCTTCACGCCGTCTAGCAGTCCTAACTCCCTCAAGCAGTCAAGGTCGACATACCGAGTGGGTTGGATGCCACGGTTCTGAAACCTGATAAACTTCTGTCTTTGTGCTTCTCCTTGGTCACCATCTCTAAATTGGATATTCTCCATTGCATGCAAGTAAGGTAAATGAGAGATAAGAGTTTTTGAGGTTTTGTGAGAAAATGAAGAAATGTGAAGAATTTTCCGGATTATAATGAAATGAGTGAATGTGAGAAGTTTGGAATAAATGGAGAGGTTTAATGGGTTAATGGGATTAATTGAGAGTAATGGGTGGTTACGGGAGAATGAGGAGATAATGGGAGGTTTTCGTTTTTGTGAAAATGGAGATGGGGGTTCTGCGAAGGTGAACGGTTCTGTTTCTTCAGAATTCATAAAATAGGGTTGTCATGGTCGTGAGGGAGGTCTTACGGTCGTGACACGCTAAATAGCTCGTCACGATCGTTAGGGAATGGTGACGACCGTTGTGGCTTCAAAACTTGTAATTTTTCACAGAATGCATTATCTCACTTCAGTTCAATGCAATTTTTTATTACTTTCAATTAATTCTAACATAAACAATATATATAATACTGGATCAACATATATTAGCAGTAGATTTCATCAAATGAGGATTCATAAAATATCCGACAATTCAAATATAACAGTAAATAATGAAAAGCATGGAAATTTATTAAATTAGAAAGTTGCAAAACTAGAAGTACTTTTCTATTGACATAATAGAAGGAAAATTACATTGATAAAAATAAGCTACGAAATGTTTGCAAAATATTAAAACTAACTGGAAACAAAAGCGAAAAGTAAAATAAATTAGATCACTACAGCATTTTCAAAGTTGCTTCTTCAAATCTTCAAGTGCGGAGTTTAAATGGTAGAATTGTTCACATGTTATGTCAGTTAAACCTATAACGTCCAATCGCATGCTTTTAACCTCATCCTTAACAGCATTAATATCGGCTTGGTAAACTTCAAGAGTATTCATAATTTTCTTTAAGTTGTCAGCATATCCTACTTGATTTACTTCAGGGGTTTCAATCATTTCATCAGTGTGGTCGATATCATGGTAACCAGGAGGTGTCTTAGGGTCACTTTCTACATCAGTCATTATGTCATCCCTAATTCTGTAAGATTGTGGTGTTTCGGGTGTAGATGGATAGTCAGGAGGGGTAAGCTCATAAAGCCAATTATAATTATTGTGAACACTGACTCTAGCATGGTTCGGTAATGTGAACAAGGTTACTACTTCATTTCTGATTAGGTACTCGTAAGGTGGTTGTCCTAAGTTTCTTATGATTTGGCGGTTAAAGCAGAAGTTCAGATTCATAGGACGGATGGTACCTAAACGGTTACACTTGTGTAATTGGTATCTAAGTCCAAGGGCATCAGCAATCATGGTGACCAGGCCTCCTACCAATATTGGTAGATCAGGTTCCTCTTGGATTCGGGTAAAAGTTTGCATCATGAATGGTACACCATTAACTGGTTGTCCATTGGTCAAACAGGACATAATGAATATCTCATCTTTAGATACTCTAGTGAGGTTTTCTTCCTTTCCAAAGAAGGTGTGGGCAAGGATCTTATGGAAATAGCGGATAGCAGGGTTATGTATTTCATCATTGTTCATGTTATCCGGCTCAGGATGGTAATTTCCGGTTAAGGTTCCCCAAAAGAAGTCTAGCTGAATATCCATTAATTCTACCTGGGTGGTAGTAAAAGCAAAGGGTCCACTAGGGAATCCTAATAAGTCAGCTAATTCTTTATGGTTAAAGTCATATTCGATTCCGAATAGTCGGAAACTGATAAATCCTTTCCTTAATCCAAAACCGCGCTCGGGTAAGTAAACTAAGGAGCTTAAGAACTCAAGGGTGAGCTCGCGGTAAGTTAAAAACTTTTGTTTTATGAGAGCATTCTCCCATCCAAGTTGGTTAAACAGGTATAGGATGCTATCATGTATACCTAAAGTTTCCATAGTCAGTTCATCATGGTACAAAGTCAAATCCATTGGTCTCTGTGATAACTCCTCAAATTTCATTCTTTGGTTCCTACCTCTAAATTTGGTTTCCATAATGTTTCTTGGTTGGTTAGCCATAGTTAGTGTAAATGTGGAGGAAACAAATCAGGGGGAAAAGGAAAGTGGAAAAGACTTTAGAAAATCTATAAAAGTGATTTAGAAAATAAAAATTAAAATAAAGAAAAAATAAGAAAATAAATGCATAAATAGAATCAATAATGATAATAATGAAATAAAACAATAAAATGATAAAACGATAAAACGATAAATTGATTAAAATAATTAAATGGTAAAATGGTTAAAATGATAAAATGGGTTGCCTCCCACTAAGCGTTGTTTTTATCGTCATAAGCCTGACGTAATGCTTAGGGGTAGATTAATCAGGGAGATTAGTGGACAACTCTAAAAGCTTTAGACTATTCGCATAATCTCTATTTTCAATTTTATGGTAATGTTTTAATCGTTGTCCGTTTACTGTGAACGATTCACTATTCCTACCCTTAATTTCTATTGCTCCGCTCGGGAACACTTTAGTTATTTCAAAGGGTCCTGACCATCTAGATTTTAGTTTTCCAGGAAAGAGCCTAAGTCTTGAATTAAAGAGGAGTACAACGTCTCCCACACTAAATTCTTTCCTAGATAGGCGTTTATCGTGCCATCGCTTTGTTCTTTCCTTATATATCTTAGCATTCTCATAAGCATCTAGCCTTAACTCTTCTAATTCGTTAATGTCGAGGATTCGCTTTTCTCCAGCGGCATTGTAGTTAATATTGAGTGTTTTAATCGCCCAATATGCTTTGTGTTCTAGTTCTACCGGGAGATGACAAGACTTTCCATACACTAATTTGAAAGGTGTAGTTCCTATGGGTGTCTTGTAGGCTGTCCTATAAGCCCATAAAGCTTCATTAAGTTTAGATGACCAATCTTTCCTAGATATGGCGACAGTCTTTTCTAGGATTTGTTTAATTTCTCTGTTTGAGACTTTGACCTGTCCACTTGTTTGTGGATGATATGGTGTTGCTACACGATGTATGACTCCATACTTAGATAGTAATTTTTCAAAAAATTTCGAAATGAAATGCGAGCCACCGTCACTTATGACAAGTCTAGGCACACCAAATCTTGGAAAGATTATATTCTTGAAAAGCTTAATTACTACTCGTGTGTCATTTGTAGGAGAAGTTATAGCCTCAATCCATTTTGAAACATAATCGACAGCTACGAGTATGTAATTATTACCGAAAGATGATGGGAATGGTCCCATGAAATCTATTCCCCAGACGTCAAAGACTTCTACTTCTAATATTCCTCTGTGAGGCATTTCATCTCTTCTTGAAATATTACCGGTGTGTTGACACCGATCGCAATTTATAACAGCGATGCGGACATCTTTCCATAAATTAGGCCAGAATAGGCCGGCTTGTAAGATTGTTGCACAAGTCTTGGAAGTGCTTGCATGTCCACCATAAGGAGATGAATGACAATGAGCAATGACATCTTCTATTTCTTCTTCGGGAATACATCGACGAAAGATTCTGTCTGGTCCTCTTTTAAACAATAATGGTTCATCCCAATAGTAATGCTTGAGATTGTGAAAGAATTTCTTTTTCTGCTGATAGGTTAAGTCAGGTGGAAGTGCTCCTGCAGCTAAGTAGTTGACAATGTCAGCGTACCATGGCAGTCCTACGGTTGTTTGGATTGTTTCCACGGGTTCTGGTTCATCTATGTCTAACTGAACTGGGTCGCTTCCTATTTGCGCTATCAGCTGTTCATACGGAAAATCGTCGTTGATCGGCACTTGTTCGGGTTTAATACCTTATATTCTAGATAAATGGTCCACTACGACGTTTTCAGTACCTTTCTTATCTTTTATTTCGAGACCAAACTCTTATAAGAGTAAAATCCATCTCAAGAGTCTTGGTTTAGCATCTTTCTTGGTTAATAGATATTTGATAGCAGCATGGTCTGTGTAGACGATTATTTTTGCTCCCACTAGGTAGGAACGAAATTTGTCAAGCGCAAAGACAACTGCTAATAATTCTTTTTCAGTAGTGGCGTAGTTCATCTGAGCAGAATCTAAGGTTCTACTGGCATAGTAAATAGAGTGAAGTTTCTTGTCCTTCCTCTGTCCTAGAACTGCACCTACAGCATAGTCACTCGCATCGCACATGATTTCGAAAGGTAATCTCCAGTCAGGGGGTTGCATGATTGGTGCGGTGATGAGGTTTTTTTTTAGAGTTTCGAATGCTTTAAGACAATATTTATTGAATATGAACTCAGCGTCTTTCATTAATAAACCGGTAAGAGGTTTAGTGATTTTCGAGAAATCTTTGATGAATCGTCGGTAGAAACCGGCGTGTCCTAAAAAGCTTCGTATTTCTCGAACGGTCTTAGGGGGTTGAAGATCTTTTATGACTTCTATCTTAGCTTTATCAACTTCAATTCCCTTGTCAGATATAACGTGTCCTAGTACGATTCCTTCTCTGACCATAAAATGACATTTCTCCCAGTTAAGTACGAGGTTTACTTTTACACATCTTTCTAATACCATTTCTAAATTTGATAGACATCCTTCAAAACTTTTCCCGCATACAGAGAAGTCGTCCATGAACACTTCCATGATGTTGTCTATGAAATCTGCGAAGATTGACATCATACATCTTTGAAAGGTTGCAGGAGCGTTGCATAATCCAAAGGGCATTCGTCTATAAGCGAACGTTCCATAAGGGCATGTGAATGTCGTCTTCTCTTGATCATCTGGGTGGATAGGAATTTGGAAAAATCCTGAGTAACCATCAAGATAACAGAAATACGAGTGCTTGGCTAATCGTTCTAACATTTGATCTATAAAAGGTAGTGGGAAATGATCTTTTCGAGTGGCTTTGTTTAGTTTACGATAATCGATGCACACTCTATGTCCGGTCACTACTCTTTGTGATATCGATTCGCCTTTAGCGTTTTTCACAACAGTGATACCTCCTTTCTTTGGTACTACATGTACTGGACTAACCCATTTACTATCAGAGATTGGATATATTATTCCAGCGTCTAGTAGTTTCTTAACTTCTTCCTTTACTATAGTGCTAAGGATTGGGTTAATTCTTCTTTGAGATTCTCTGGAGGTTTTGCAATCTTCTTCTAGCAGAATACGATGCATACAGATTGAAGGGCATATTCCTTTGAGATCAGATATGTTATATCCTAATGCAGTTGGATATTTCTTTAAGACATCTAAAAGTTTCTTTGTTTCAATTGTTCCTAAACTGGAATTGATTATAACTGGTCTTGTACATTTAGTGTCTAGGAATTCGTATCTTAGGTTGTTAGGTAAAGTTTTTAACTCTAATGTAGGTTTATTCTTACTTGGCATGGGATCCGGTGTAAGTGCTAAACTTTCGCTTGGACTATCATCCTGATATGGTTTACGCCAATTGTCATCTTCGAAAATCGGAGGGATTTGAATTTTCATAATTTCAGAATACGTAGTTTCTTTCATTTCCATTTCTCTTACACATTCGTCAATTACATCCAATAAATAGCATGTATCCTTTATAGCTGGTGATTGTAAGAATTATGTTAAAATAAATTCAACTTTCTCTTCACCTACTTCAAAGGTTAGCTTTCCTTTTTTTACGTCTATAATAGCTCCGGCGGTAGCTAAGAATGGTCTTCCTAGTATGATAGGTGTAGTGGAGTCTTCAGAGATGTCCATGATTATAAAATCAGTAGGAATGTAGAATTGTCCTATACGTACTGGGACGTTTTCTAGTATGCCTACAGGATATTTAATAGAGCGATCGGCTAGTTGAATAGACATTTTAGTTGGTCTTAGGTCTCCCATGTCTAGCCTTTTGCAAATTGTTAAGGGCATAACACTGATACTGGCTCCTAAATCGCATAGAGCTTTGTGAATGACGAATTTTCCTATTACACAGGGTATAGAGAAACTTCCTGGATCTTTTAGCTTAGGAGGCATATTATTTTGAATTATTGCGCTACACTCAGCAGTAAGTGTAACGGTTCCGTTATCCTCTATCTTTTTCTTATTGGATAAGATTTCTTTTAGAAACTTAGCATACGAGGGCATTTGAGTGATAGCTTCTGTAAACGGAATAGTAATATTCAACTGTTTCAGAAGTTCAACAAATTTCTTAAACTGGCTCATCATCTTAGAATTGGTTAATAGCTGAGGGTACAGAATTGGTGGTTTATAAGGTGGTGGAGGCACATAAGGCTTTTCTTTCTCCACTGCCTCTTGATTATTATCTTTCTTTTCTTCTGGTTCATTCACCTTTTCAGTCGGCTTATCCGGTTTTTGGTACATGGTTGGATTGTCAAGTCTTGGATCGGTTGGTCTGTCAAGTTCCTTGCCACTTCTTAATATCACAGCATTGGCCTGTCCTTTTGGATTAGGTTTGGGTTGTCCAGGAAATACTCCAGCTGGTGCAGCGGTAGGTGCTTGTTGTTTAGCTACTTGTGAAATCTGAGTTTCAAGCATTTTGTTATGTGTAGCTAACGCATCTACCTTGCTCACTAATTGCTTAATCTGCTCACTAGTGTGTATGTTTTGGTTTAGGAAATCCTTGTTCGTTTGAGATTGGGTAGCAATGAAGTTCTCCATCATCAACTCAAGGTTTGATTTTCTAGGAACATTAGGAGCAGTCTTTTGATATCCTGGTGGTGTAGTTGGTGCTTGACCTGGTGCGTATAAGGCATTGTTGTTCTTATAGGAGAAGTTCGGATGATTCTTCCAACTTGGGTTGTATGTGTTCGAGTATGGGTTTCCTTGAGCATAATTCACTTGATCTGTGGGAATTCCTGCTAATAGTTGACAATCAGGGACAGCATGTCCTGGAACTCCACATAACTCACAATTAGGTGTTACCGCAGCCATGGTGGCTGTTGGTGTTATGGCCAAGTTGTCGATCTTTTGGTTTAGTCGTACATACCTCCTTTTGTTGGTTTCTCAGTTGCGACTCTCTCGCTTCCCCATTGGTAATGGTTTTGAGCCATACTCTCGATAAGTGCATAAGCATCATTATATTCTTTGTCCATTAGTGCACCGCCTGCGGCAGCGTCAATTGTCATTCTTGTATTGTACAAGAGTCCATTGTAGAAGGTATGGATGACCATCCATTCTACTAATCCGTGATGTGGACAAAGTCTCAGCATATCTTTATAGCGTTCCCAAGCTTCGAAAAGTGACTCGTTTTCCTTTTGCTTAAATCCGTTGATTTGAGCTCTTAGCATAGCTGTCTTGCTAGGTGGGAAATATCTTGTCAAGAAGACTCTCTTTAGTTCCTCCCACATAGTTACTGAATTCGAGGGTAGAGATTGAAGCCAGGCTCTTGCTCTGTCTCGAAGTGAAAAAGGAAAAAGACGTAATCTAATAGCTTCTTGGGTAACTCCATTAGCTTTTACAGTATCAGCGTAATGCACAAATATCGAAAGATGAAGGTTAGGATCCTCGGTAGGATTTCCGGCGAATTGATTTTGTTGCACGGCTGATATCAGTGAAGGTTTCAATTTGAAATCTTTTCGGTTGATAGTCGGTGCGGCAATGCTGGAATGCGGCTCAGCTTTTGAAGGACTAGCGTAATATTTGAGTGGATGATTCGGTTCTTCAGCCATCTTTGCGTCCATTGATGTTCCGACCGGTTTAGGTGGATCAATTTGAAGATCTGGAATGTTGTATTTTCGTTCGTAATCGAATATTCGTCTTCTTACATGTAAGAAGCGTTCTAATTCTGGAACTGGAGGTTGCAAGTCTTCGCCTTGAGAACGAGTACTTGGCATACAATCGGGAAATTAGATTAGGAAAAGAATAAGTTGTTACCTTAGTCTAGACAATGCTACTCTAATAGTGCACTAGTAACTAAATTAAGGTCCCCGGCAACGGCGCCAAAAACTTGATGGGCGCGAAGACGCGATATGTGTCTAGCGGTATCTGAACTGCAAGCGCACAGCCTATCAAAGTAATATAAAAGATTGTCGATCCCACAGGGACTTTATAATCACTTAGTGCTAGAGGGTCTACTAGTTTAGCTAAGGTGGATGTTTGTCACGATTTTGGTTTTAAGGATTAGAACGGGAATTAAATTTTAGTTTTAATGAAATAATAAAAAGGCGGTCGGTATGTAATTATGTTAACCTATGCGGGTCAATCTAACCTAAGCTTATAAGGATGGTTCACTTAAATTATTCTGTAGAGATTATCAGTTTAAATACCCTCGACTCACACTCTCGTGGTCTCATCTCAGATCTTACTCCTAATGTCTGCTCTCGCTAGCCCATAAGTGTTTAGAAAATAATTTTTGAAAACTTAATAAGTCTAATTCATTTTAAAGCGCTCTCGCTGTATTTAAATCAAATGCCTAACTTTAGCTATCCGGTTAAAATCTCACACTCTCGTGGTCTCGACCTAACCTATTACACTTTTCTTACTCTCGTAACAAAAAGATTAATTTTAATAATAAAAAGTCACAGCCAGAATTTAAGTTCTTAATTATTTTAGCTTAGATTTGATTTTACCGGTTTGGTTTAGTTTAATTACATACCGCCTAATTAGTTTAGCTAATCATTTTTGTTGTACCAGACAGATGCAGAAACAGATAGATATAAATTAAAACATGCATTATAAAATAATAGAAATAATATCTTAACATAAATAAATAACTTAATATAAATGCGAAATTATAAAAACCTGAATGATTAAAATCGTAATACTCCTTCTTCCACAGACTGGTAAGCTCGGAGTGCGGAACCGGAATCGAAAATAAAATTAAACAATTTCTGAAGGCTGAAAAAGAAATTAATAATAATAACAATTTCCTAATGTTGGAAATTGTTATGGAGTTTGGTTTGGATATAGAAGCAGAAATTAAACAAGAACAATTGCTTGAAAAATAAAATAAGGGTGCAACAAAAATACGGCAGAGCTTCCGCGAAAATCTAAAAATAAAACTCTGTCCTTTCTAATTCGTAACTAGGCTATTTATAGAAAATAATTTCTGGGCTTGGGCAGTTGAAATCCATAGCGTGGGTATCGTTCCGTTGACGAGAGAATCCAGGAAAAAATGCATACTGGGTTGAGAAATAATAGGAATGACTTTTGACTTCACGTTGCATGTCTTCATGACCAATTCAATTAAATAAAACCTATTTTCCTTTGTCACGTTCATGACAAAGGTGTCACGCTCACTTTTCCCATATAAAGCGCGTCACGGTCGTGACACTTTAGTGATGATCGTGAGTGTTCCAAGTTGGGCGTCACGGACGTGATGATGTGGTAACGACCGTGGCTGTTACAAATTATGCAGAATTACAGAATTCCTTTCTTCTTCTTCTTTTCATGCTTGTTTTTGTTCATTTGATCTTTGGCTCATGGTTTAGCTCTAGAAATGTTATACCTGCAATATGACATAGAAAACTCGAAGAATCGGGGGTTAATATGATAAATGTGCGATAAATCGGACTTAAACCGTAGTAATAAAATGATACGATTTCTCGTTATCATCAACAAGCAGTAAAGGAAGCTCAGTAAGAAATAGAAGATTTGAAATTGAAAGTTGATGTCAAGAGGGCCAAGAATGATTCCATTACAAGCCAAGAAAGTGAAAAGGTGTTCCTACAACAAATCGAGGAATTGCATGCCTCCTTTGACCTTAGGGATATCCTAATTCAGAAGCTTGTACAAGAGCCTACGCATCCGGATGTAGCTCAAATGATGCAAAATGTCAAGCGCCTCAGTTGGAGATTACAGGATGTAGACTTTCCTAAGCTTTAGTTGTATATGCATATGACTTGGATTACCCACAGGCTTGTTGTGGGAATCCCCTCTTTCTTGGTGTACTTTTTCTTTCTTGACATATTGAATTTGTACCTTGTAAGGATCTTTGTTATTCCAATTGTCTTCCGATTTACCTGAAGTCTCTGGTTATATCTGTTGCACAGACATAAAATAAATGCCACCACTTCAAGTTTGAATGTCACACATGATTTTCTTGCAAGGGATCTTTTTCTCAGCACCAGAATTGGAAAGTAGTGGAAGCCTGGGAATAAAAGGAACATATTGCATTGCATACACATCATTTTCATTTTTCTTTGTTTTGCAGGTCTTCTACAGGTTGCTTAACTTATTTGTGTTACAGGCAAAGATTGTGAGGGCCGCCAAGACCCGTCATCCTCGACAGAATATCCCACATCATTACACAACTCGCAACAACCAGAGGATAGTCATGGATGTTATGGAAACTGAGCTTAATGAATTTTGCACCAGAATATGATAGTTCATGGTCATGATGCAAGGGATGGCTCAGGGGAACAAGAGTTAAGAAATGAAATCCAGGGGCTCAACCCTCCTCAAATTAATATCCATGTAACTACTCCTGATGTCCAGGTGACTCCTCCTAACACCAACAATGGCCCAGGTGGACCTCAAGTTCCAGAATAGGGCGCATCAACTTTCATTCCAGTACAAGACAGGCAGGAGGATCAGTTCCTTTCTTTCAACAATGACATGGGGTTCGGCGGAGAAGGAAATCTTCAAGACTTTTTGATGCTTGCTGAGAAAGTCAAAGCCCTCGAGTGTAGAGACACTTTGGGGATAGATGTGTCTGACATGGGTCTAGTCCCCGGGGTAGTTATTCCTCACAAATTCAGGCCACCTACTTTTGACAAATATAACGGTAGTTCCTGCCCCAAAACTCACTTGCAGGCATTCTACCGGAAGATTGCTTCCCATACTAGGGATGAAAAGCTCTGGATGTACTACTTCTAGGATAGTCTCTCTGGAGGATCCTTGGAATGGTATATGAAGCTAGAGAGAAGCTGGAAGGAATTGGGAGAAGCATTCCTCAAGCAGTATCAATATAATATCGACATGGCGCACAGTCGCACTTAACTTCAAATTCTGACTCAGAAGAACTCCGAGAGCTTCAAAGATTATGCGCAAAGGTGGCGCGAAGTGGCCGCTAGAGTGCAACCACCTTTGCTGGAGAGAGAAATGGTAGACCTGTTCCTGGATACCCTCCCTGGGCATTTCATGGAAAGGCTAGCTGGATGTTCCTCAAGTGGATTCTCAGATATCATCTTGAAGGGTGAAAGGATAGAAAGATGGATCAAGCAAGGGAAGATTCAGAATGGGGGCGCTTTGTGTTCTGGTGTCAAGAAGCCCTTCGTGAAGAGGAGAGAATGAGAGACTGGGGCAGTGTACGTGTAGAGGGGAGGAAACAACATAAGGTTTTATCAGCAAGTGGCCCCCGTCACTATATCAGCTCAACTTGTTCAACACCAAGTCCAACCACCGCAGACGCCACACTAACAAGGGTATCAACAAAGAGTTCCTCGTCCATATTACCCCCAGAAGACCAGAGAAAGACATTTTGAAACTCCGTCGATGTCCTATTCACAACTTTTGAAGAATATCCTACAGCTCCAAATGGTTCAACTCCGAACTCTAAAACCCCTGAAGCTAGGCCAAATCCCCAAGGTTTATGATACAAACGCCAGATGCAAATTTCATTTCGGAGCTCCCACGCATACTACAGAAAACTGCAAAGCTCTGAAGCATGTTGTTTAGGACCTACTGGATTCTAAAGCGATTAATTTTTCTCCTACTCTAATGTAATACAGAACCCCATGCCTCCTCACGGAGGTACGGTTGGGGAAATTGATGAAGGGGAGAATCTAAACTTGGTGCGTGATGTCAACGACCTGCAGACTCCATTGAGTGTTGTTAAAGTTTGCTTGTCACAAAGAGGTGTTTTTCCTGGGTGTGAAGACGGTTGTCCGAGATGTGCTGAAGCTCCAAATGGTTGTGAGCAGTTAAAAAAGGGGATCCAGATTATGATTAATGAAGGGGTTCTGCAGTTTGACAAAGTTGTAAAGGAAAGAGAAGTCTCTATAGTAACCATTTTCTATGATCCATCTCAAGTTCCCCCACGGGCCAGAGTGGCACCGATAACCATCACCACTGCAGGACCAGTAATGTATCAGAGTGATAAAGTCATTCCCTGGAATTATGGTGGCGAAGTATACTGTAACGGCCAGAAGAAAGAGTTGGCCAAGTCTAGTACGACCCCAGCTCAAGTAGAAAACTTTGGAGTAGGGGGCTTTACTAGAAATAGAAGGTTATTCGCGCCGGAAACACTAAGAAATAGTGTGATACCACCTAGAGACACCGCAGAAGCCCAGGCTAAGGCAAGAGGGAAGCAGCCAGTGGTTGTCAATGAGCCCGCACCAGTAACTGATCCAGACGTTACCTTTGATAAAGAAGCTGAAGAATTTTTGAGAATTATCAAAAAGAGCGATTACAAGATTGTGGACCATCTGTAGCAGACTCCGTCGAAGATTTTCATCTTGTCCTTGCTAATGTGTTCTGACTCCCATAGGAAGGCTCTCTTGAATATTTTGAACAAGGCTTATGTGCCTTAGGATATTTCAGTAAATCAGGTAGAAGCGGTGGTATCTAGTGTCAATGCCAGTCACGGATTGGGCTTTACATACATGGATCTAACATCTGAAGGGCGTGCTCATAATTGGACACTGCATATCTCTTTAGAATGTAAAGGTGCAGTACTTTCTCACGTGTTGGTAGATACTGGATCATCGTTGAATGTTATGCCCAAGAAAGCATTGATGAAGTTGGATTATGATGGAGTGATTCTAAAGCCTAGCGACCTGGTAGTTAGAGCATTTGATGGGTAGAGGAGATCGGTGTTCGGAGAGGTGGATTTACCAATTAAAGTAGGTCCACAAATCTTCAATACCACATTCTACGTAATGGATATATAGCCTACATACAGCTGTTTACTGGGAAGACCTTGGATACATTCAGCGGGAGCAGTATCATCCACACTTCATCAAAAGTTAAAGTTCTTCTAGGAAGGCCAAATTGTAAGTCAGTGGGGAAGAAGAAATTTTTGTTAGTCATCTGGCTTCATTCAAGTATGTGGAGATGGATGGCGAAATAGTTTAAACTCCATGTCAGGCTTTTGAGCCCCTGAAAACTGAATAAGCATCTTCATTGGCAGCTTCTTATGAAGAACCAAAGAAGGGGTTTCCATAGCCTCTTATAAGAAATCTCTTGAAGTGGTAGAATCTGGGATACGAGAAGGCTGGGGCAGTCCAGTAGAAGTGCCAGAAAAGAAAGATATGTTTGGGATTGGTTACCATCCTGGGCGGTCATCATCTGGACCGAGTGCTAGAGGTCGTCAAGGCCCGATTACTTTCACGAGTGCGGGAGTGGTGGATTATGGAAGCATCAGTGTCGTGCAAGACGATATAGTTGATAGTGACTGTGACTTAGATGAGTGGATTAGGCATGTGGTTCCAGGGACTCAACTTAGCAACTGGTCGTCTGAAAGGCTTATCTCAGTCACTTCCTTCGAAGAGTAGTAATCTTTGTTTTTGTCTTTCCTGTACTCAAGCACTATGTCTTGCCCGTGGCATAGTAGCTTTTTGTAAGGGTTCTTTTGTTCCTAACACAATCCATAATCATAAATAAAGCTGACGTTTCACATTCATCCATGTTGTTCTTTGCCTTTCATTTTTGCTTTTGTTTTTCAAAAAGAAAGAAAGTTTTTAAAATGGCAATGTTTCTCATTTTCTCAAGCTTTTTCTAAAGCCTTGCATGAATCACCATTCATGCAGGTGCTCGTCACCGGATCTTATCAATGACGACCCTGTTATGGCTAAGTATGACTTTGACAATCCAATTTATCAAGCTGATGAGGAAGGTGAAGAAGATTGCGAAATACCTGAAGAATTGGCCAAACTGCTTAAACAGGAGGAGAAGATGATCCAACCGTATGAAGAGGTCGTCGAAGTGATAAACCTGGGTACCGAAGAAGACAAGAAAGAAGTTAAGATTGGGGCCGCATTAGAAGAATCTATCAAGACTCGTCTAATTGCCATGCTTCGAGAGTATGTCGATGTCTTTGCATAGTCTTACCAGGATATGCCTGGTTTAGACACTAACATTGTGGTACACAAGCTGCCTCTGAAAGAAGACTGCCGCCAGTGAAGCAAACGTTGAGACGCACACGCCCTGATTTTTCAATCAAGATAAAAGAGGAAGTACAAAAGCAATTTGATGCTGGTTTCTTGGCAGTGACTAGTTATCCTCCGTGGCTTGCCAATATTGTGACGGTCCCTAAGAAAGACGGTAAGGTCAGGATGTGTCTAGACTATAGGGATTTGAACAGGGCCAAACCTAAAGATGACTTCCCTCTGCCTCACATAGATGTGCTTGTTGATAATACTGCTCAGTTTTCTGTGTTCTCTTTCATGGACGGGTTTTCAGGTTATAACCAGATTAAGATGTCTCCCGATGATATGGAAAAGAATACTTTCATCACGCCTTAGGGCACCTTCTGTTACAAGGTCATGTCGTTTGGTCTAAAGAATGCTGGAGCCACTTACCAACAGGAAATGGTAACGCTATTTCACGACATGATTCATCATGAAATTGAGGTTTATGTTGATGATATGATAGCAAAATCCTAAACAAAAGAAGAGAACTTGGTCAATCTAGCAAAGTTGTTTGACAGACTCCGGAAGTTCAGATTGAGGTTGAATTCGAATAAGTGCACCTTCGGGGTCCGTTCCGGCAAGCTACTTGGTTTCATTGTTAGTGAGCGGCGAATTGAGGTTGACCCAGCCAAAGTAAAAGCCATCCAAGAGATGCCTGAGCCGAAGACTGAAAAGCAAGTGTGTGGTTTCTTAGGGAGATTAAATTACATTACACTGTTTATCTCTCACCTAACGGCCACATGTGAGCCTATCTTTAAGATTTTGAGGAAAAATCAGGCAATTAAGTGGAATGAAGAATGCCAGTAAGCTTTTGACCGAATCAAAGAATACCTGCTAGAACCTCTAATTCTCATGCCTCCAGTACCAGGGAGACCTTTGATCATGTATCTTACTATGCTCGAAGGATCAATGGGATGTGTGTTGGGTCAGCAGGACGAGTCTAGTAGAAAAGAGCATGTCATTTATTACCTTAGCAAAAAGTTTACCGATTGTGAGACACACTACTCACTACTCGAGAAAACTTGATGCGCTTTGGCATGGGATGCTCGCCGACTAAGACAGTACATGTTGACTCACACCACTCTCTTAATTTCCAAGATGGATCCTCTGAAATACATTTTCGAGAAGCCGGCTCTGACGGGATGGGTAGCCCGATGGCAGATGATACTAACAGAGTATGATATCCATTACACTTCGCAAAAAGCAATCAAAGGAAGTGTATTGTCAGAATACTTGGCTCAGCAGCCAATTGATGATTATCAACCCATGAAATTCGAGTTCCCGGATGAGGACATCATGTTCCTCAAGTTGAAAGACTATGAAGAACCAGTTCCGGAGGAGGGGCCAGACCCTGAATCCAAATGGTAGTTGATGTTTGACGGAGCTGTGAACATGAACGGAAGCGGAGTAGGTGATGTTATCATCTCACCAGAAGGGGTCCATACACCTTTAGCTGCTCGGTTGATTTTCGAATGCACTAACAATGAGGCAGAGTATGAAGCTTGCATCATGGGGGTTGAATAGGCAATCAACTTGCGAGCCCATGGCAAATGGTTAGTTCATCAACCTCACTTGGTTCCTTACAGGGATTATGTCAGAAGGCTGTTAACTTTCTTCACCAAGGTCAAGTTGAATTATATTCCTCGAGATGAAAACCAGTTCGCCGATGCTCTAGTAACTTTGTCGTCTATGATTAAAGTTTGTCAAGAGAATTTTGTGCCTCAAATCATGGTCTCCCGTCTTGAAATACCTGCTTATGTCTTTGCAGTTGACAGTGGTGAAGATAACAAACCTTTGTATCATGATATCAAGCAATTCTTGAAGGCTCAAGAATACCCGGTTGGGGCATCCAGTAAAGATAAGAAGACCCTCAGAAGACTAGCAGGTGGTTTCTTCTTGAATCAAGATGGTGTGCTATACAAGCGAAACTTCGACATGGTTCTGCTCAGAAGCGTGGATAGACACGAAGTAGACCTGTTGATGCAAGAGGTTTATGAAGGCTCCTTTGGTACCCATGCTGGAGGACATGCTATGGCCAAGAAATTGTTGAGATCGGGATATTATTGGATCACCATGGAATCCAATTGTTGTAAATACTCCCGTAAATGTCATAAGTGTCAGATTTATGTTGATAAGGTCCATGTGTCTACGAATCCTTTGAGTGTCATGTCTTCACCATGGCCGTTTTCCATGTGGGGCACTGATATGATTGGCAAGATTGAGCCGACAGCTTCCAACGGTCACTGATTCATCCTGGTTGCTATAGACTACTTCACGAAGTGGGTCGAAGCGGCATCTTATGCTAATGTCACTAAACAAGTGGTAGCCCGGTTTATTAAAAGAGACATCATTTGCCGGTATGGAATTCTCGAAAGAATCATTACTTATAATGGTTCTAATCTCAACAACAAGATGATGGCTGACTTGTGTCGGGATTTCAAAATAGAACATCACAACTCTTCTCCATATTGCCCGAAGATGAATGGCGCCGTCGAGGCGGCCAACAAGAACATCAAGAATATCGTGCAGAAGATGGTTGTAACATACAAAGACTGACATGAGATGCTACCATTCGCTTTACATGGGTATAGAACGTCAGTGCGTACCTCAACAGGGGCAACCCTGTTCTCACTGGTGTATGGTATGGAGGCAGTCCTACCAATTGAAATGGAAATCCCCTCGTTGAGGTTAATGATGGACATTAAGCTAGATGAGGTTGAGTGGCTCCGATCCAGATATAATCAATTGAGCCTCATTGAAGAAAAACGTCTAGCAGCTGTATGCCATGGACAGTTGTATCAGAGGCGGATGAAGCAGGCTTTTGACAAGAAGGTATGACCATAGAGGTACATACTAGGTGACTTGGTTCTGAAAAGGATTCTTCCTCCTCTTAACGATCACAGGGGCAAATGGACACCTAATTATGAAGGACCGTTCGTGGTTAAAAAGGTTTTCTCAGGTGGAGCCTTGATGCTGACAACCATGGATGGAGAAGACTTTCAGTCCCCTGTCAACGTAGACGCAGTAAGAAAATACTTCGTGTAAAAAAGGACCCACTAGTTAAAAACATAATAAAGATCCAGGTAAAAATGGGCATCCCGGCGAGCCAAAAACAAAATAAAAGACTCGGGCAAAAATTAGGGAAATCTTGGAAAAAAAATTACACCCGCTGAATTGAAAAGCCACATCGGACAGCTCAGGCAAAAAAGGGTATCCCAGTGGATTGAAAACCCGAAAGGGCGGTCCACGCAAAAGAGGGACTAACACGAATGATTGTGATCTGCGAAATTCGTAACCTATCTGCAACTGAGGTTATTCTAAGGGTTGAAGACCAGTTTAATTATCTTTCTCAAGGGGAAGAGCGAGCTGATCGTCTTAAAGATATACGAGTCATAACCGGGTTGAAACGTGATGAGATCTACTTCTTACATTGCCAATAGGATAGTTTGTTTTCCTTTTTGGCTATTTCCTCTTTCTAGGGAATTTCTTCCTTTGTAATGCCTATTCATGGCCATTTTTCCAAATCAATAAAAATCAATTCCAGTCAACTTGTGACTATTCGCTTCTGGTTTTTATTTTTCATCTAGCATTGATTGATTGCGAAAACGTCCAGCAAATTGTGATTTATATTGTGTTGTGAATATTTGAATGCTTTCTAACTCAAGCAGGAGGACGGGAACATTTAATACAACTCTGAAAGGGTGTCGAGATGCCCAGATAATGAATCATGCTATGAGCCTGGGGCATACAGGTCCAAACTAACTCTCCGTGTTGCAGGCACTATCGATTGCGTTTATGCATGTACATGTACAGGTGTTGCTAATAGAGCTAAAGTAGATTTCCAGGAGGAACATTGCATTATACTTGAACAAGAACAGGTGTTTTCCAGGGTGTCTCTAGTTATCCCCAGTGTAAGGGAATTGAAATCTCCCCCAGCAAGGAAGCAGAATGTTGTTGTCCTCCCCAAGCAGAGACTTCCCTTCAGCACAGGGGCAATTCCCAGCAGTACAAGGAGTGTCTTTCCTCCCCAGCAAGTTGCTTCCTCAGCAGTGTCATACTTCTGGTTCCTAGCCAAGTCAGGAGATCTCCACTTCTCCACCAGAGTACAAGAAGGGTCCATCTCCAGCAGGGTCTTGGCTCTCCAATCTCAAAGTACGATTTATTTTTGGCAGTGGCAGCTATTCAGAGCCGGTGTATCATTAATAGCTTTCCCCGCAGAGTTATCTCCTCCTCATCAGGATGGATCAGATCAGTGCAGTGATCATCAGTTCCTCTCCAGTCAAGCTATCTGGGATACTTGCAGTTTCCTTTCCGGGAGATCCTTTGCATTTGCATACCCATAATCATCATTGCATTTGCATCCTCCAAAGCGTAGCATTTCCATCCTCATGGAGCATTACGCCATAAATCCAAGCATATGCATGCCAACATGGGCCAGTTTTGAGGTATATTACGTATGACCCATAGCATCTTCTCAACCTGAAGTATTCCTCGCAGAGGATATCAATACTATTTTCCAGGCATCCTTGCCTTTTCAAGTCAATATTTGTCACTTATTCCACGTCTTGTTTTGTACAACAATCGCGTCGCAGGTTCTCGTTTTGTACAATGGTCCTATTTGCCTGGGCTCTCGTTTATGTACAACGATCTCGTTCCATCTTGTCCTATTTTCTTTGTGTTTCTGGTTATCGACTGAGGTCGGTATACCATTGCGTCTCCATTCGAGGATGGTTTCTTGTTAGATTCGAGGATCTTTTGAGAGTTGTCATTCGAGGATGGCATTCTTTTCTTCAAGTCCTTCTGAGGTTGGTCTTGTTGTTGTGGCTATCATTCGAGGATGATAGACCATTTTGAGCTTATTGATTGAGGTCAGTTTGTCTCTTTTACAAAGTTTGTCTGAGGTCATTCTTTGTGTTTCTGGTTATCGACTGGAGTCGGTATACCATCGCGTTTCCATTCAAGGATGGTTTCGTGTTAGATCCGAGGATCTTTTGTGAGTTGTCATTCGAGGATGGAATTCTCTTCTTCAAGTCCTTCTGAGGTTGGTCTTGTTGTTGTGGCTATCATTCGAGGATGATAGACCATTTTGAGCTTATTGATTGAGTTCAGTTTGTCTCTTTTGGCAAATTCTGTCTGAGGTCATTCTTTGTGTTTCTGGTTATCGACTGAGGCCGGTATACCATCGCGTTTCCATTCAAGGATGGTTTCGTGTTAGATACGAGGATCTTTTGTGAGTTGTCATTCGAGGATGGCATTCTCTTCTTCAAGTCCTTCTGAGGTTGGTCTTGTTTTTGTGGCTATCATTCGAGGATGATAGACCATTTTGAGCTTATTGATTGATGTCAGTTTGTCTCTTTGGCAAAGTCTGTCTGAGGTCATTCTTTGTGTTTCTGGTTAACGACTGAGGCCGGTATACCAATACGTCTCCATTCGAGGATGGTTTCGTGTTAGATCCGAGGATCTTTTGAGAATTTTCATTTGAGGATGGCATTCTTCCCAACATATTTTATTACCCTGAGTTCAAATTTCCAAGTTTATTCGAGTATTCAATTACTCCATATCTTGAATGTCTAAGAGCTTTCGCAACTAGTCATTCAAGCTTGTAGATAATTGAATAGGGGCAGTTGTAATACCTCAAAATTTTCCCTCTCATATTCTCAACATTTGGAATAGCATTAGCATACATAAGTTCATAAAATAACCAAAAACATTGCATCATGTGTAGCATAGTTGAGGCATAGGTATGTGGTCAATGGATGGAGCAACTAAAGGCTATAAAAAGGCAATCAAAGGGTCACAAAGCTTCTCAACATCATTTTAAGGGTTCATAACATCCCACAAGTTCTTATGTGAAGCCACAAGTCATGAAAAGTTTTGGTTTGATCAAAGAAGGCAAGCAGTGCAACCTCTCCTGAGGAAATGGCCCAAATTAGGGTTTCAATTGTGAAGGGGTTCTCCATGAATTTTTTAGCAAAAGTGGATTTCATTGTGTTCTATATGATAACAAGTGTATAGGGTTCAAATTTCATCCACAAATTCATTTTGGAAGAGGTTCAATTGGTCAGATGATTGAAAATCAGGAATTTGGGGAAAAGTCAACCATGCTGAAGAAAAAGTCAACTCCTGACTTTTTGAGATCAAAATCATGAAATTAGTGTTACAAGGGTCCTATGTTTCAAATTTGATCAAGAAATAATGGAGGAATCAAGAGAAATCAAGAAACACAAAAACTTACCATTTTTGGAAAGTTAGGGTTTCCAAAAATGGCAAGTTTTGGCTATTTTTGCAGCTACTTTGAATGAGGACTTCTCCAAAAATATGAGGGCTATGAAAATTCTAATTGGAGCCAATTAAAGAGGGCATTTTGAGCTTCAAATCCATAGGTGGAACTCTTCCATAGCATAACAAATGAGAAAGTTATGATCATGTAAAGTTGAGGAAAATCAAGGCAAAACTAGGTCATGGGCGAGGCAGCTTGCAGGCCAGCGCGCGTGCCCTGCTTGGAAATTCATCAAACAGGTGGTGGGTCACAAGGCAAGCCATTTTTCTCCATGTTATAGGCCTAAAATGAATTTTATTTGAACTACAAAGTTGTTCATTGCCATGTTTCCAACAACTTTGATGTTCAAAGATTTTTCATCTGATCAAAGGATTGCGAGTTAAGGAAAGGCAAAGAGAGGGTGTTCAAACTAAAAGTGAGCAAGGCATCTGGCCAGGCCAAGGGCAAGCCATTCAGGCCCATTTTGCAGCTTCATGACATGATATTCATTGGTATGTTTGAGATGTTTAGAGGTCATGTTTCATCTTGAACCAAACACCAAACATGTCCATTGCATCATTCTCTTCAATTTGATCACAAGAAGTCAGTGCTTTGATGCCTTGACGAGGAAGAAACATCCTTTAGAAGATCACCATGAGCAAGCTGGTTACTTGTATGCTAAGGCATTGTATCAAGGCTTGAATCAAAGTCAGTTCAATTGGTAGACATCATTCACTCTGCTATGATCACAAAGTATCCAATTGAAGGATCAAATTATTCCATGTATGCACATACATCATAGCTATCATGCACTATGGGGATGGTTCAAGTGAATGAGAAGTTCCCTGCATATACCAGCTGCATTGTTCTCAGCTTCATCGCACCTCATTGAAACCTCATCATAAGGCATGAACCTCACCATATTCAATTAGTTTCGAGCCAAGCCAGATCAGCATTGTACACTTGATGTACACCCTTGATGGAGTTCAAGCCAACTGAATAAGAGGGAACTTGCTGCAAGCATGATCAGAATAGTTTCACTTTCCTTCACTTCAGCTCATCATAAGTGCCATGTTCATCATTGCATGAGATCACATCCATCTTGGAGAATCAAGCTAAATATGGAAGTTTCTAGAGAGTTTCAGTTGCATAACCAACTTGACTCACCTCTAACAAACTCAACTTAGTTAACCAGGGTTGTAACCCTGGTTCTAACTGTTAATCAGAGGTCAAGGACCCTATAAAGGCAAGAGTTCAGTGCAGTTTGAAGCTCTCTCATCATTTTTTTGCTCAATTCACCATAGAAGTTCACACAAATCCTCTTTGCATTCTCTCTGCATTTTTCCTTGCAAGCATCATCCTCTCCAATTCATCCTCATTCTTCATCAAGCTATCATCTTCATCATCTCAAGATCAATATACAAGCATGGCATAAATTGATTCACCAAGGATTCAATACTGCACCATTGTTGATCTTCACTGCAATTTGGATTCAAGTTCCTGAAATTGCCATAATATTGCTTTGATTTACATATATTCATCATCAGCATCAGGCATAACTTCATCTCCATGGTTTGATCACCTCAAATCATCAAGGATTCAATACTGCACAATTGAAGAGTTTCACTACATTTCCATCAATCTCTCAAGATCCACGTATCATAAAGTGTTTATTTCACTCTTGTTGATCAAGATCAAGATCAAATAAGCTAAGGATCCTCATCTCTGGTCTTCTAGCAACATCTTTCCATCTCTGCAACTCAGGTATGTCATGAAACCCACTTGCTCGAATTGCATATTTCCAACTGTTTTTATGTGGATTAAGGCCTGATAGAGGTTATTGGATATCTGGCTAGTGGATAGACACCCTAGGTGTGTTGTTTCAATTTCATAGGTCAAGTTGTTTGTCTTCGATTTGGCTATTCTAGGAACCCTGAATGGATTATGAGGGTAGATTCTTGATGAGTGATGAGAGGCGATTGTAATGGTGGTATTGGAATTCATTTTCATGGAGGATTAGAGAAACCCTAGGTCAGGGGTGACTGGAGAAGATGACTGGAGGTCACTTCCGGTCACCTGAACAGTAACCCTAGGCCGGAGATAAATTATAACGTTACCGTTAGATTAATTGGATCCAAGAGTCCACAGCGTGCCAGCATATAAATGAAACGCGTGCCATTCACATGACCAAGTCAACAAAAAGTCAATCAGTTCATATTCACACCCCACACGCGTTTGACATGAGCCCATTTCAGTGTATTTCCTTGCTATTCTCACCCCCTAGGCCCAATCCAGTAATTCTTTTAATTTATTTTTCTTTCTTTTATTCCCATTTTATTTCAGTTTCATTTTTTATTATTAAAAATAGTAAAAAAGCCTCAAAAAAATCCCAATTCATTCATGGACATTCCTCACATTTTTCTTTAATTTTCCATAATTTTAGATTTTATTTTTGTTCATTTTTGAGATCAGAATTAATTTTTCATTTGAATTAATTCCATTTTGTAGATGTTTAGAATTGGCAGAATTTTTGACAAACAAGAAGTGTTGAACTTAGTTCAGGATGTCACGCCAGATGTTGTGACATTATCAAACAGAGTATAAGTTAATGAACTTAGTTCAGGATGTCACACCAGATGTTGTGACATTGTATAAGTTAATGAATTAAGTTCAGACATCAGGATGTCACACCAGATGTTGTGACATCTCAAACCTGCTACCAGACTTAAATGATGCATAACAGAACTGAGTAAATTCAGGGAATTTATCTGGAATTAATTGTGAATGGATAAACAATACAAGGCGCATCTGTAGGGAGCTTAGTTATCTGATTTCAGTATAACAGAATAACTACCTCACCTAGAATCAAGGAAGTAACAAACCCTAATTCAAGGTGATGACAGCATGCGTATCTGGACTGGATAATCTACAGAAAGCCCAAAATCCAAGCATCTATTTAAGGAACAGAAACTCTCAGAATAGAGTACGAAATTAAGAAGACTAAATAGGGTGTTTGTGTTTAATAGCAGGTTTTAGTTGCGTATCACTTTATGAGCTTTTAAGCAAAAAGTGTATTGTGTCTTGATTGAAACTGTTAAGTAAAATCAAGTTGTTGTGTTTGAAGTGTGACTTCAATTTATTAAACATTGTAACATGTCACTGTGTGATTGAGGGGGAGTGAGTTGGTACTCATATCTAAGTTGTGTCTTAGGTAGAAATTGCCTTGGGTAGATATTAAGTGAAGGATTAAACTGAGTGGTTTAAGTCCAGAATTAATATTACTTATATTGGATTTCCTTCCTGGCTTGGTAGCCCCCAGATGTAAGTGTGGAGATACACTGAACTGGGTTAACAATTTCCTGTGTTATTTAATTTACCTGCACTTTAAGTTTTGTTTATGTCTTCAAGTGTTTAAACATCTCATTCGACATCACGTACCTGATCCCAAAATTTCAATTGGTATCAGAGCAGGCACCCTGCCTGTTTAACTGGGTGAGATCTAGGGATTGTAAATTTTGGGAACATGGACAGAGATGTAGGATCTGTGAATAGACCACCTATATTGGATGGATCTAACTATGACTACTGGAAGCCAAGAATGGTAGCATTCTTTAAATCACTTGATAGTAGGGCTTGGAAAGCAGTCAACAAAGGATGGGAGCACCCTGTCCAAGACAATAAGGATGGGGCAAAAGTGTTGAAACCTGAAGAAGAGTGGAGCAAGGAGGAAGAAGATTCAGCACTTGGAAATTCCAAAGCCTTAAATGCCTTATTCAATGGCTTTGATAGGAACATATTCAGACTTATGCATCACTGTGAGCTGGCCAAAAATGTTTGGGACACTCTCAAAACCACTCATGAAGGAACATCAAAGGTGAAGATGTCAAGACTTCAACTTCTCACCACCAAGTTTGAAAACTTGAGAATGAAGGAAGATGAGACAATTCATGATTTTTACATGAACATCTTGGAAATAGCTAATACTTATGGTGCTTTGGGAGAGAAGATGAGTGATGAAAAGCTGGTAAGAAAGATTCTCAGATCTTTACCAAAAAGATTTGACATGAAGGTTACTGCAATAGAAGAAGCTCAGGATATATGCACAATTGGTTCCCTTCAAACATTTGAGATGGGAATGAATGATACAATTGTAAAGAAAAACAAAAGCATAGCCTTGGTCTCAAATACTGATAAAGATGAAGAAAGTCATGAAGCAGACCATGAAGAAAAATTATCAGAAACAATTGCTATGCTTGGAAGACAATTCAAAAAAATTCTCAAAAGAATGGATAACAGGTCCAGATCAAGTGGAAGAAACTCAAATTCTTCTGAGAATAAAATACCTTATGATTCTAATAGAAGGCCAAATTATGATGAGAAGACCAACCAAGGGAAAGGGATTCAATGTCATGGATGTGAAGGGATCCAACGTATCTAAAGAAGCAGAAGAAAGGTCTCTCTGTGACATGGTTAGATGAAGACTCAGGATGTGAGTCAGAAGAAGAATCTGCAAAGCACATCACTGCTCTAGCTGGAGTATGTGAATCTGAAGGGGGATCCAGTGATGAGGAGCTGACTTTTGAAGAGCTTGAAGAATCATACAAGATGCTGTGTAAAAGGAGCACTGAAGTATGCATGGAGAATATAAAGCAGAAAAGGCAGATTGAGGAATTAAAGGCTGAAAAGACAAGTACTCTAGAGATCATTGACACTTTGAAAAGTGAAGTAAGCCTTCTCAACTCCAAATTGGAGCATATGTCCAAATCTGTCTGAATGATGAACAGTAGCTCAAACACACTGGATGTCATTCTCAACAACAACAAGCACTCAGGGGATAGGACTGGGCTGGGATTTAATAAAGCTCAAAAGTTTGAGGCTAGCACCAGCAAAACAACTTCAAATCCCATAAAGACAAACAAGATGTCCCAACAGATGTCCCAACATCATGAAAAGAACATGATGAAAAAGAAGTATCAAAGATGGAGAAGCCATCATTGTGGAAGGTTTGGTCACATCAAACCTTTTTGCTACAAGCTGCATGGACATCCAAATCAGAGGTATCAGCAACCCCCTAAGCAGAAGACAGAGGTTACCAAGAAAGTGCTGCATGGACATCAAAATCAAAGATATCAACAACCCCCTAAGCAGAAGACAAAGGTCATCAAGAAAATATGGGTACCTAAAGCTAGTCTTCATGCTGATCAAAGCTGCAAATACATGCCCAAGAACAAGTTCAACAAACAACCTTAGAGCTCTAAAGATAGACACTACACAGGGAAGAGGCATCAAAAGAAACCTCACAATAGGCAAAAATGGTCAAAGAAGGTTGTTGCCTATATAGCTCATACATCTCTCAGAGTATCAGCTAAGGAAGACTGGTACTTTGACAGTGGATGCTCAAGGCACATGAATGGATTGAAGAATCTGCTGGTAGACTTAAAGTCACACTCATCCAGATATGTAACCTTTGGAGATGGAGCTAAAGGAGAAATCAAGGGAGTTGGGACTTTGGACTGCCCAGATGTACCAAGACTAGATGATGTGCTGCTGGTAAAAGGATTGACTGTTAACTTGATCAGCATAAGTCAATTATGTGATCAAGGTTACAGTGTAAACTTTACCAAAACTGAATGCATAGTGTCTGATACAGAACAAAAGGTTGTCATGAGAGGAGCCAGATCTAAAGACAACTGTTATATGTGGGAACCTCAAGATTTCAGTCTCACTTTAACTTGCTCCTTAGCCAAAGAAGAAGAAGTGAAGCTATGGCACCAAAGACTGGGTCATCTTCATCTCAGAGGAATAAAGAAGATCATATCTATGGAGGCTGTAAGAGGTATTCCAAGACTGAAGATTGATGAAGGCAAAGTATGTGGTGAATGTCAAATAGGCAAGCAAACCAAGATGTCACATCCAAAGCTCCAACATCTGACAACTTCCAAAGTTTTGGAATTATTGCATATGGATCTTATGGGACCAATGCAGGTTGAGAGCCTTGGTGGAAAAGGTATGCCTATGTGGTTGTTGATGACTTTTCAAGATATACATGGATAAATTTCATCAAAGAAAAGTCTGATGTGTTTGATGTATTCAAAGATCTGTGCCAAAGAATACAAAGAGAAAAAGCAAGTTGTGTGGTCAGAATAAGAAGTGACCATGGAAAGGAGTTTGAGAATAAAAAATTCTCAGATTTCTGTTCTTCAGAAGGAATCAATCATGAGTATTCTTCTCCTATCACCCCTCAACAGAATGGGATTGTTGAGAGGAAGAACAGAACTATCCAAGAATCAGCAAGAGCTATGATTCATGCTAAAAAGTTACCACTGTACTTCTGGGCTGAAGCTATGAACACAGCTTGTTACATTCACAATAGAGTCACTCTAAGAAAAGGAACCTTGTCCGCCATTTATGAAGTCTAGAAGGGCAGAAAACCTACAGTCAAGTACTTCCATGTGTTTGGAAGTAATTGCTACATTCTGGCTGATAGGGATCAAAGAAGAAAGATGGATCCTAAAAGTGATGAAGGGATTTTCCTTGGATACTCCATAAATAGCAGAGCCTATAGAGTATTTAACTCCAGAACCAAGGTTATAATGGAGTCAATAAATGTGATCATTGATGATGCCCCTGCAGATGTAGCTGATGATGTTGGAACATTTGTTGACAGTCAGACTGAAGTTGAAATAAAGAGTGATAATCCTGACTTCACTCTAACTGAGGCAAGGACAGAACAATCCAGCAAACCTCCCTCCATCAGAATTCAGAAGGATCATCCTAAAGATCTGATAATTGGTGATCCCAACAGTGGTGTAATCACTAGATCAAGAGAGATGATTTCAGGTTCTTATTTTGTTTCAAAGATAGAACCTAAAAACATCAAGGAAGCTCTGAATGATGAGTACTTGATTTATTCTATGCAAGAAGAATTAGGCCAGTTTACAAGGAATGAAGTGTGGGATCTTGTTCCTAGGCCTGATGACATAAATATGATTGGCACTAAATGGGTGTACAAGAACAAGTCAAATAAGCAGGGAGTTGTTACAAAGAACAAGGCTAGACTTGTAGCTCAAGGATACACACAAATTGAGGGAGTAGACTTTGATGAAACCTTTGCACCAGTAGCAAGGCTTGAATCAATCAAACTACTTTTAGGAATTACTTGTATCCTGAAGTTCAAGCTATTTCAAATGGATGTGAAAAGTGCCTTTCTAAATGGGTATCTTAATGAGGAGGTATATGTGGAGTAGCCTAAGGGATTTGTTGATCCAAGTTGTCCAGAGCATGTTTACAAACTAAGGAAGGCTCTTTATGGTCTGAAGCAAGCCCCAAGAGCATGGTATGAAAGACTAACCACTTATCTCATAAAACAAGGGTACATGAAAGGTGGAATAGACAAAACCTTGTTTGTGAAGGATGAAGAAGGAAATGTCATGATTGCTCAAATATATGTAGATGACATAGTCTTTGGTTGGATGTCAGACAGGATGGTTAAACATTTTGTTACTCAAATGGAATCTGAGTTTGAGATGAGCCTAGTAGGAGAACTAACCTACTTTCTTGGACTGCAAATCAAGCAGATGGAGGACTCCATGTTCATATCCCAAAGCAAGTATGCAAAGAACATTGTCAAGAAGTTTGGGATGGATAATGCTAGTCACAAAAGAACACTTGTCCCCACTCATTTAAAGCTGACAAAGGATGACAAGGGTGAGAATATGGACCAAAGCTTATACAGAAACATGATTGGAAGCCTATTATATCTGACTGCTAGCAGACCAGATATAGCTTTTGCAGTAGGTGTATGTGCAAGATATCAAGCTGAGCCAAAAGTAAGCCATCTAAACCAGGTTAAGAGGATTTTGAAATATGTCAATGGTACTTGTGACTATGGCATAATGTACTCTCATGGATGTGATCCAATTCTTACTGGCTTTTGTGATGCTGATTGGGCTGGAAGTGCTGATGATAGAAAGAGCACATCAGGAGGATGCTTCTTTCTAGGAAACAATTTGATTTCTTGGTTCAGTAAGAAACAAAATTGTGTATCCTTATCCACTGCTGAAGCTGAATATATTGCAGCTGGTAGCAGTTGTTCACAGTTGTTTTGGATGAAGCAAATGCTCACAGAATACAATGTCCCACAAGATGTCATGACATTGTACTGTGACAATTTAAGTGCTATTAACATATCAAAGAATCTCATTCAACACAGCAGGACCAAAAACATTGATATCAGGCATCATTTCATCAGAGATCTTGTGGAAGAGAAGGTGATCTCATTAGAACATGTAGCCACAGATCTGCAATTGGCTGATATATTTACTAAAGCTTTGGATGCTACCCAATTTGAAAACCTAAGGGGTAAATTGGGAATCTGCTTATGTGAAATATAGCAGTTATGGAGAAGTGCCAACATGTCCTATGACATCGTGTGGCATGATCACCAGATGGCAACATCAGTCTGGTCACTAACTCTGTGTATTCCACTTTTTAGAATTCCACCAGTAACGGAATTTATAAAAGCTCAAACGTGCTCTCAGCTCTTCATCTCCTTACTATCTCCTCAAAACCATTTGCATGCTAAAGCTGATTTTCTGAGCTCATCAAAATCAATCAAACCTAAACTCTTCTTCCACCACATTCGAAAAATGTATCAACATCAAAACCCTAACCTCACTGATGAAAATCTCAACCAAGAAGATGTAGTGCATGCAACCCCAATCTCTATGGTACGAATGGATACTACTACTATAGACGAAATCAGAGGAAGTGTTCCTCTTGCTCAAAAACCTAGAACTCCAAATGTGAGAAGAGCAAAGGAACCTGTGTTCAGCAAAAGCAAAGGGATTCCTTCAGCTTTAAACACCACCCCCAAAGCTTCTGACTATGTGGATGCTTCCATCAAGCATCTTGTGAACAGAATTCTATCTGAACAAAGAGTGGTGCATGGGATATTTGTTCCCCTGAACAACATGCCTGCTCCACAAGAAGAACAAAGCAATCAGGCTGAAGAGGACACTCCTGCTCAACAGGATGTCCCAATAAATGTTGAAGCATTTGAGGACCAAAACAAGGCCTCAACTGATGATGATGAAGCCACTGATGACCAAGCTTCTGTTGATCCACCTACTGAAAAGGAGGCTTCCCAACCTCCTCCTGTTGAAACCATAGATGATGACTCTGACACAGAGATCATTGCATCTGTTAACCCTAGCATAGCCAAAAGGCTTAGGGCTAGGAAGGAGAAGAAGCCGGATGGACATTCAACTCCTGAAAAGAAACAGCCTACTCCAAAGAAGGACAAAGCAAAAGTTTCCCTTGGCCCTACTAAACAATGGAGCAAGGTGAGTACCCAAAAGAGGAAATCTACTACTCCACCTGATTCAGATGTTGAAGAGGATGTCCCAACATCCCAACCAAGGAAGAAGCCAACACCTTCCAGATCTAACTCTGCTGTTCCTGAAGCTCCTCTGGACAATGTGTCCTTTCATCATGTGTCAAGTGTGAGCAAATGGAAATATGTCTACCAAAGAAGGATAGCACTGGAAAGAGAGCTGGGCAGCAATGCACTGGAGTGCACTGAGGTAATAGACCTAATATCCTCTGCTGGTTTATTCAAGACAGTTTCAAATTTTTCACCCTGTTATGAGTTGCTGGTTAAGGAGTTCATTTTCAACCTGCAAGAAGACTGTGTTGATGGAAAGTTAGAAGAATTCAGAAAGGTTTATGTAAGAGTGAGATGTGTGGAATTCTCTCCTAGGGTTATAAATCATTACCTAGGGAGAGAATCTGATGGGCCTAATGAGCTGGGGAAGACTGACAACCAAGTTTGCAAGGTCATCACTGCCAACCAGGTCAAAACTTGGCCAGTCAAGGGCAAACTTCCTATTAGTTTGCTTACAAGGAAATATGTTATGCTGCATCGTATTGGTACTATCAACTGGGTCCCTACCAACCATACTTCTTCAATTGCTACTGGATTGGGAAGATTCATTTATGATGTAGGCCCCCAAACAAAGTTGGACTTTGGGGCTTACATATTTGATCAAACACTGAAGCATGCAGGAACATCAGCAACAAAGCTTCCCATTGCTTTTCCATCTCTGCTCTGTGGAATCATCCTCAACCAGTATCCAGGCATCCTCACTGAGAAGGATTCAGTCTGCAAGAGAGAAAGTCCACTGGCCTTCCACTACAAACTATTCTTGAGCCATCATGCTGCTGATGTTGATGCTCCCAGTGGGACATCTGCTGGACCTTCAAAAGCAAAGACTCCCATATCCAAAGCTTCCTTGATTGCAGAACTCAAGAACACTTGCAAAGAGCTGGATTCCAGAAAGAAAAAGCTTGAGGAAGTAATTCAAAGGCTGGAGATGGAAGAGGGTGCTCAGAATGCTGCTAAATCTGATGATGAATCTGAAGAGGAAGAGGATACTGAATATGATGAATCTGAGTGAAATATGTGAGGAAAATGTTTCAGCATTGTATTTTGGTTTTGTAATTTTGAATACTTTGTTTTCTCTCTGCTTATGTAAAATTTGGCCCCAATTTCTGTCTAACAAGGGGGAGAAGAGAAGTGTACTGAACAACAACAATGTCTGCTGCAGTTTGCCTGATTAATGAACAATGCTGTTTGTCTGTTTAATGCCTGCTTCTAAACTAAGTTTATTAATAGAAAATTCTGTTGAACAAGTCAGTATACATACAGGTTTGAGGGGGATCAAAATCTCATATGATTAAACAGAAAAGAACTCTGCTGCACTCTGATAAATAAAACTTTGCTGCACTCTGATAAAACCAGAAGATTGTGTTAGCCAAAAATTAGCCAAAGGGGGAGTTTGTAGATGTTTAGAATTGGCAGAATTTTTGACAAACAAGAAGTGTTGAACTTAGTTCAGGATGTCACGCCAGATGTTGTGACATTATCAAACAGAGTATAAGTTAATGAACTTAGTTCAGGATGTCACACCAGATGTTGTGACATTGTATAAGTTAATGAATTAAGTTCAGACATCAGGATGTCACACCAGATGTTGTGACATCTCAAACCTGCTACCAGACTTAAATGATGCATAACAGAACTGAGTAAATTCAGGGAATTTATCTGGAATTAATTGTGAATGGATAAACAATACAAGGCGCATCTGTAGGGAGCTTAGTTATCTGATTTCAGTATAACAGAATAACTACCTCACCTAGAATCAAGGAAGTAACAAACCCTAATTCAAGGTGATGACAGCATGCGTATCTGGACTGGATAATCTACAGAAAGCCCAAAATCCAAGCATCTATTTAAGGAACAGAAACTCTCAGAATAGAGTACGAAATTAAGAAGACTAAATAGGGTGTTTGTGTTTAATAGCAGGTTTTAGTTGCGTATCACTTTATGAGCTTTTAAGCAAAAAGTGTATTGTGTCTTGATTGAAACTGTTAAGTAAAATCAAGTTGTTGTGTTTGAAGTGTGACTTCAATTTTATTAAACATTGTAACATATCACTGTGTGATTGAGGGGGAGTGAGTTGGTACTCATATCTAAGTTGTGTCTTAGGTAGAAATTGCCTTGGGTAGATATTAAGTGAAGGATTAAACTGAGTGGTTTAAGTCCAGAATTAATATTACTTATATTGGATTTCCTTCCTGGCTTGGTAGCCCCCAGATGTAAGTGTGGAGATACACTGAACTGGGTTAACAATTTCCTGTGTTATTTAATTTATCTGCACTTTAAGTTTTGTTTATGTCTTCAAGTGTTTAAACATCTCATTCGACATCACGTACCTGATCCCAAAATTTCACATTTTTCTCATGTTTTGACCAATCACCTTGTACAATTTCTTCCTCTAAAACCATAAAACATAAATGGACCATTTTTTTTACTTCTTTTAAGAGCTCATCAAACTTCTCCAAAATAGTTTTCTCTGAATTTTTAGGTCTTTTTTTAGGTCTTTTGAGTCCATGGTTTCCACATTGATCATATAAACCCTAATGGTGTTCCAATGAGCCTTATACCACTCAAAAATATGAATTTTTGTGAGATATTTTGTATGTATGCTACTCTCTGGATTTTCTATTGAGTTGTCAATTTTCATAATTTTTTTAGGTCATTTAGTATTTTTTCAAGTTGTTTAGTTCACAAGTCATATTTTTGATCCTTTTGTTCCCTTCCTTTGGTCCCATTAGCATAAGGCACTCACGCCATTAGTCTAAGGTCTTGTTTCTGGTTCTTGTGAGTCATATTATAGGTCTTCTAAGATTGAAAGCCATCCTTGGGTCCTTACCTTTAATTTATAGGGTTTACTTGAGTCTTAAGTCACACATGTCCCATTTTAACCTAATCTTCCTTTTCTTTCCATCTTAAGCACTTCAAAATCCTTTTGTACATTATTTAACTTCATTTTGTCATTGTTTTGAGTCTTATAAGTGTTTTGTGATCATCCATACATGTTCATCTCAATTTTAGAACCATTTTGCTTCCTTTTGAACTTCATTTGTCACCTAAAGGACCTTAGAAACCCTAATTTGATCATCCATTTTATTTTGTTGTCAAGCCCCTGGTTTTTGCATAGGGAAGTCAAGTCTCTTTGGTTATTTTTGAATAGTTTCCTAAGTCATTTTGTTTCATCTTTATAACCATGCTTCTATATGCATTCTCCCCCCTTTCAATCTCATACTTGATTATCCTTAACTTGAATCCCTCCTTTCTCATTTGATCATTTCATTTCCTTCACTTCCCTATATTGTTAAGTTCTGACTTTTTCATTCACCTTTGAGTTTAAGGGATTTTAGCAATAATAATCACTTATGTTATCTTTCTAACTTCATCCTTAGGGTTTAGTGGTGCCTTAGGGCATATTTTGACTTTATTTCACTTAATTCCTTTAGAAACCTTTGAATTGGTTTATCTACTAACTTTTTAGGTATGTTACCTTATAAGATGCTTTAGGCTTAGGTATTGACCATAGGAGTTCATTAACATCTTTCCTAGGTTAGTGTGAGTTCTTGTGTGAAGTTTGCCATTTGTTTATACTTTCAATATGAATTGTCATGCTAACTCTTGTTTTGTAGGGGGGAAGATGAGGTAATCACTTCATTCTTTATCTCTTATGCATTTATTTGCCTTGCCTTGACATTTTGTGCCTTGTTCATAGGTTCCCTCTTTCTCTCTTTAGATTCAACTTAACTTCCTTAGGAAGTAAGTTGAATTCTAACTTGTTCTTTCTTCTCATTTGGTTAGAAAACCTCATTAACCATAGGATCACACTTGTACATAATAAGATGACTTAGGGTTGTGTCTTAGTCCCCCATTAGCTTTGACCTTTTCCTTTTGAGTCTTCTCTCTTCATCTTCAAACAAATCCAAAAAGACTTAACAAATGCATGAAAGGATCCCTTGTGTATAGCCTTTTTCCATGAGGCACTTGCACTCATTCCATCTTGGAGTGGTGTAAGCTTGTCTAGCATGATGCACAAGTCTTATCAAGGGGTTGTTTCACAAATAAAAACATAAAAGACATTTCTTCACAAAAGCAACAAAAACATTTAATAAGTTCAACAAGCTAGTGAACTTAGACTCTAATCCTTGGAAACCAGTCTTGGATAAATTCTCCTTGCTGGGTGTGCTTGTTCTATAATTCCATCTTGGAATGTAGTAGCAAGTACATATTCCATGGAAAAGAGTTTGAATTCACTTCCTTGTGCCAAATTCATAAAAACTCTTAAAAAAGCAAACAACAAACAATAAGCGACTATCCTGCGGGAACTTCTCTTTTCATCCCATTCATTCTCAACGCGAACTTGCGACGGCTTGTCTCGCATGCAAGACGGTAAACACACTTGTACTAGACGAGCCTGCAACACCTGAGCATAGACATACGCAGTTCCAACATAAAAAAACACAAACAAATAGTTCCCGCCTTAGTTAGGCGAACTACGTCGACTCTGATCCTCATTTTTCCAATGAGGTACGTAGGCAGCGGGGTAGGGCCCGTTCGAGCACATTCTTTATTTTCCCTACATTTTCCCCATTCTATTCTTTCTCTTTTCCAGTTCCTTTCTCATTCTCATTCCAGTTAGCAGTTCATTTGTTCAGCATCAGTTATATTCTTTTACCCTTTGAAACAAACAAACAAGCGTGGATCCCGTCGGGTACGGCGGACGATCTGGGGTGCTAATACCTTCCCAGGTCGTAACCGACTCCCGAACCCAGATCTTTGGTTTGCAAGACCTTGTCCTTTCCTTCTTCCTCAAGTTTGTGCAGCATTACCTTTCTCATTCATTCGGGATAAAAATGTCTGGCTGGCGACTCTACCTTTTCCGCGCCACTTTCGCGTTTGTACTAGGTTGAAAATCCCGGGAGCGACACTTAGGAGCCATTGAAAAGCATGATCATGAATGTTAATGACCTAGTGTGAATGCATATGAATGAAGCATAAGCCAGTTAGATGGTAATAAATATGAGGGCAAATTTTGGGGTGTTACACCGACCATAATTTATGTTTCGTCATCCTTTAAAAATCTTATGAAAGAACCTTAGTTCTAGAGAGAAGTCAGACCTTCTCTCTCATCTTATAACACTAGTTGATGGTAAGAAAATGTATTAGTAAAAGTATTCAAAACTTTATTATTATTTATTAATTACTTGAAACGAATTTAATTTTATAAGTACTCTAATTGATTATCTATGTTTTCCAACTATAAATACACATAAAATGACAAACTATATATTCTCATACAATGGTATACATTAATATCACCATGGGTAATTGGATACAAAATTTTCAGTGATATAATGGATTTTGTACCAAAGAATGAACTATTATTTAACACAATAATATATATATTAATTATTATATTCTTGAAGAGAGATTTGAGAATCTTATTCTTTCTTCAGACAAGCTTGTGATGCTGCTGCAACCATTTGTTTCACACTAATACCAGCATTGCACATATTAGCAAAGGCTCTTAAGTATTTTCTTCCGTAGTTTGATAAGGTACTACAATGACCTTCATAAGTTTCTATCTGCATAAAACATTAAGAAAAATCCCTATGTAATATTTTTCATTTATTCATTTTAAAATCATATACGTTTGAGAGTGCATATTGACACGAAATAGGAAAGAGATTTTTGTGCTTGGAAAAATTATATGATAACAATGTAGATGAATTTCTCCAAGAATCCACAAAATAAATTGAGAAAATAATAAATCATTATAAGGTATAGAACTTACAAGAGTCTTGAAACAATTCCAATCATCAACAAGAGGTTGGCCGGGAGCACGAACATGGACCATCATTGTGGAACCATTCCCTTTTCCAAACAAGAGATTGCTTATGTGTTGAATAGTGTTGTCAACATGTTTTCTATGAGCAATTTCAATTTCTAGTTCCTTTTGTGATTTTAGCTCATCCGGTGAACCATTTAAAGCCATTTCAACCTGAAAAAAGTCAACAATATATATATATATATATATATATATATATATATATATATATATATATATATATATATATATATATATATATATATATAACACTCAAATGTCATACCAAAAATGACGAAAATAATAATAATAATAATAATAATAATGTCAATAGATTTTCACTTTATTGACTAAAACCAAAATAATTTTATTATTTAATAATTATTTCCTAAAAAAATTAAATTAGGGAATAAAAACAAACAGCTAGGAAAAGATTATTTAATAATAATAATAATAATAATTGTTACTACCTTGGTCTTGAGATAAATTAAACGGGCATCTCTTTGACTAATATGCCTTGTTGAAGTTGTAGGATATCGACGAATGTATGGTTCATGGTCAACATTAACATTAGTATGGTTTGCACCAATGTATGTGGATAAAAAATCATTGCTCATCTTTAAATCACCGTATTGCATCACATGAGAACCATCTGGTAGTTGACCTATTGTTCTATTCCGAATCTATTCGTTACATGCAAAAGAATTAATCGACAAATATATGTATTAAGAAATTAAGCAAGCAAAAAATTCGTTAATACTTACGGTTTTATATTGTTGTTTCAAAGTCTCCTTTGTCAAATCATTTGTATCACTGCATCGTTAACAAACTCGTTTATCAAGATTTATTTGAGACTAATGGTAATCTTTAGAGTTATCACAAAAATATTTAATCAACAATTATACCATACCTATCTTCCATCCAAGAAATACTGTATAAATCTCCTAAACAAGTTGTATACCCAGGCGGTGGAGGAGTAGGAGTCTCTGGACAGTAAAATGCATAACTGTTCTCGATTGCATTTGATGCCGTTGTTACATAAATATTTATATCATTTGGAAGAAGTCCTTCAAACATACTCCCAGATTCACATGCTTCCAGGTATATCACCTTTATTTTATATTGTTAAATAAATAACAAATTTAAAATATCAAGTTCACAAATATTGTTTTGTATCAAGTATTGTTAGAATAATAATATATCAAGTATATAGAAACAATATATATTTTTTAATATTTTAGTTGATCTTGCATATGTTTATTATTAGTAAAATAATACTTTATAAACTAAATAGACTAATTTTCACCATTTTTTTATAGGATTTAGCATCATGTTTCTTCTTCAATGCGTTGACAAAATCTTCGCCATAAATACCACCGTTATCCGGCAAACCTGATAATAAATTAAAATAGTTATACATTTCACTAAACAAATAATGGTAGATAGAAACGAATTTTAAGAGTTTTTCTAACATTCTTCGTAAGATTATATATACACGTCTGTGTGTGTGTGAGAGTGTGTTTTTTAATTCTTTTTAAAATTAAAATAATGTGACTCAAGATATTGGATTTGAGACAAGACTATTTTTTAATTAGTGAAATAATATTTAAGTGACTAGTTGTACCTAATAAAAATTATAAAAGAGGATTGGAAAAAAACTTTTAAAATGAATTTATTAATTGTTATATAAAAATTAATTACCAATAATATCTGTTTTTTCCTAATAACTTTATTTAAAAAAATTAAATAAAAATAATATATGACATGAAAAATCATTCTATACACTATTAATTTATAAATTTATTTCACTATAAATATCACAAGAAAGAACCAATATCTAAAAACTTATTTCACCTATTTTTTGACAAAAGAAAACGGATCAACTGAGTTACTTACCGACATAACCAGTGGTGCCATGGTCTGCATAGTAAATGAAAATTGTATCATTTGGGCCACTTTCCAATACTTTACTACTACCTCCTTTTACAGCACTTTTATTGCCACTAAGTACTGCAAAAAAATTCCTTTCATTTCCATCATCTCCAATATAATCCTACACAAATTTCAGAAACAAATTAAAAAACTGTTATTTTTTCAATGATAATATATTATTAAAATAATGAAAATGAAAGAAAAGTCAAGATAGAATATGTATATATGTACCTTTGGAACTCCATGATAAACATCAGAACCATTTGGATGATTAATTAAAACACCTGGCCTTGGATTTTCAGGACTAAAGGCAATGTCATCATACATGAAAACAATAATGTTTTCATCTTTAAGACCACCTTTTTTTAATATTTGGTAAGCATGGCAAACATCAGCTTGGTGCCTATAATTTTCATAACCATTAGATCCAGCAATAAGTAATGCCCATTTTGTGGACTCACTATGTCCTAATACTCTCATAGTTGCACTCATCCACATTAAGACTGTCAATGCAACCCAATATTTGTTCTTCTCAGTCATTTTTCTATATGATTTGTTTGTGAAAGACTGATAATTTGTGACAATAATTTAAGAGTGATAAATAAACACTTGTATTATTATGAAGGGTTACAAGAGTTTACTTGATATTTATAACATATTTATTGCTAAATAAATAATAAATATTTGTTAAATAGTTACTTCATTATTCCCTCCATTCTTTATTATAAGAAAATTTTAAATTTATTGAATAATTAGTGTATTTGGTCAATATATAGACAAAATACATAAATTATTTTGTAAATTTAAAAAGTAACGTTTTTTTAAAATAAGGATTGGACTAAAAATATTGAGTATTAAATAATAAATATATAATACATAAATTATTATATATTTTTTAAATATCTATTTATTTTTATAAGAGACAACTCATTTTTTAGATTTATTGAATAATTAATGTATTTAGTCTTTAAATGGACCAAATACATTAATTATTCAATGAACCTAAAAAATGAGTTGTTTCTTATAAATAAGAACGAAGGTAATATTAAATAATTGACGTGTTTGCTTTATATACCGAACATTACATTAATAATACATTAAAAGTCAAATTTTGACTTTAATAAAGAAGGGAAGGAGTATTGTATTCAATTTTAAATCCTTTTATATAAAAGTCATTTTTAAAAGTAACCAATAATTAAAAACATTAATAAAATGTGATTTCTTTTGATAACTTCTATTATTTTAATTTATTTTAATAAAAATAATTTTGAAAGTAAAATAATTTCTCAAAAAAATTTATAACAAAAGGTCAATTCATTATTATGTGAGAAAAGACAAAAATAAAAAATATTTTTTTATAGGATTGAGTTAGGTCAAACTCTAATTCTAATATTTTCTATATCAAATATCAGATGAATTTTTATAATTAAAAATGGTTAGGTCAATCTACATTTATTTTATGAAACAAATATATAATTAAAGTTTTTTTTCTTTATATTTATTAAAAATACTCTCTCTGTTCCTTTTTAAATGTCATCTTTTGAATATTTTTTTGTTTCTTTTTAATTGTCACTTACAAAATTCAAGATAGTATTAAATGCATTATAGGTAAAAAGAGAATTATTATATGAAAAGTAAAAAATAACACTTAAAAAGAAACTTAGAAAGTATAAAATAAAATTGATTTAATATCATTTTTTCCGGCATATGAAGCAAATTAAAAAAATGTGTAAAATACCGTAGATTATCGAATTTTTTTTTAATATAACATACTTTATTAAATAATTTTCCAAAATAACATATATTTGAAAAAAAATACCAAACTAACATAGTTTGGTAATGCATTCGCCAATCCATTTGAAGAACATGTGAAATTCTGGAGCAATTCGCCAATTCATTTGAAGAACATGTGTATTTTTGCATGGATTCGCCATACCATTTGACGAATGAGTGTACTTTCATGTACCAATTCGCCAAATGGATTGATGCATGTGTATGTGTTGATTTTTGAATTTTTGGATTTAAGGTTTTTGATATTTTTGTGTTATATATATTTACTTATATATTTACTTATATATATATATATATATATATATATATATATATATATATATATATATATATATATATATATATATATATATATATATATATATATATATATATATATATATATATATAAAAGTAAATATATATACTTATATATATTTTTCATTTATAAAATAAAAGAAAAATATATATACTTATAAGTATATATAAGTAAATATATATATATATATATATATATATATATATATATATATATATATATATATATAATATATATATATATATATATATATATATATATATATATAAAAGTAAATATATATACTTATATATATTTACTTTTATATATATATATATATATATATATATATATATATATATATATATATATATATATATATATATTACTTATACATATATATATATATATATATATATATATATATATATATATATATATATATATATATATATATATATATATATGTATAAGTAAATATATATAAGTAAATATATATAAGTATATATATATATATATATATATATATATATATATATATATATATATATATATATATATATATATATATATATATATATATATATATATACTTATATATATTTACTTATATATATTTACTTATACATATATATATATATATATATATATATATATATATATATATATATATATATATATATATATATATATATATATACTTACATATATTTACTTATATATATTTACTTATACATATATATATATATATATATATATATATATATATATATATATATATATACTTATATATATTTACTTATATATATTTACTTATACATATATATATATATATATATATATATATATATATATATATATACATATATATATATATATATATATATATATATATATATATATATATATATACTTATATATATATATATATACTTATACTTATATATATATTTTTCTTTTATAAAATTATATTTAAAGAAAATTATTGATATAAAAGAAAATTAGAGAATATGAGAAAACGAAATATAAAGCAAAAGAAAATTCTTATTAATAATTCAAGAACGACATTACAAAAACTAATGTCCCGCCCGATCTAACTGCCCCCCAGTACCACATCCACGGGGATGACCCCGTCTTCGAACTCTACCACCAGGTGGTCGAGGTTCCGCTTGTATTTGTGTGTTTGGTGGAGGCGGTTGTTGTTGAGTCCATGATTCAGCCTGTCCCCAATTACGTGGAAGGTTGCTGCCAAAGGCGCTGCCGTAACTGAGTTGTGTGCCCATGTTTTCAAAGCTGGGTCAGATAGGTTGGGCTGGGTTGGATTGGGTTGGGTGAGGACGATAGGCTTGACCAAACGAGGATATTGCCTCGTTTTGAGAACGAAACAAAGGTGGGGGGCTATAGGTTGGTGTGGACATGAAGGGGTTGTCGGGGGTATAGTGGTGTTGGTAAGGCTCTTGATGTTGTGATTGGGTTTGTGGCATGAAGGGGTCATGTGTTTGGATGAATGGCCTATGGGTGTTTGAAGTCGATGGCTGGAATTGGGTGGGGTAGTCATGTTGTGGAGTTGGTGGTTGGGCGTATGCTGCGGCCTGGGAGCGGGGGTCAATCAAGTATGGGTTATCAGACACCCATTGTTGCATAGTAACTGACCTAAACCAAACTAAATATTCTCTAGTTGGTTTGACGTTTTGCAGCACTTGGTCAGTTAGGACATGTTGGCGTCGATCCCTCCATTGTTGACGTAACTCCCTTGCAAAGTCTCTCCAATCCTCCATGTTCCACATGTCACTTACTCTTTTCAAATGCCAATTTCCCAAACATGTCGGAGGGCCCGGAATATCCTGTTGCATTCCGAACTGCATTTTCACCCGATCTATTTGGTGCATTTCAATTGTAGTGAAGCGGATGATTGGAGTTTTTGCCGTCCAAATTTCAGCATCTTCCGGGTTAGGCTCATGGTCGAGGGCTAAATATGGGCACCAGATGAACTACGGAAAAAAAAAATTCGTTTAGTATAAAATTATTTTAGTTAATAAAATGCAATAAAACGGAAAAATATTTTTTATATGTGACAATACCTGATCGATCCCCACGTGGTCTAACAACTGGCGATATAGAACTATAGAACTTCTTGGGTTTCTACTATAATCCATCCCAAGATCGGACCAGCTAAGCACAACAAATTTAAACACATTTAGATACAATTACAATTTAAATATTTAAAATTTAATATGTTTGGAAATAAAAATTAAAAGTGGACTTACTGGTTTGCATAGGGGAACGGGCATGGATTCATGTTGCGTGGGGCAAGCATCGGCAGTCTGGAATACCCCCAAGCTTGTAACAAAAATTCACACCCATAAAAGGTACAAGTATCCTTTGCGGCATTTTTACAAAGGCTACTGTACAAGTGTGCCAAAACAGCTGAACCCCAACTGTATGTATTTACATTGTTGATGTTTCGCAACAATGGTAAATACATCATATTTATTGTGTTCCCGGTACCGTCGGGAAATAAAAAATGACCAAATAAAAGCATAATATAACACCGAGTTTTTTGCATTATTTCTAACTCAGTTGAATCTTCGGTTAAAATAAAACTAGAATAGTGCTCTCTAAGGAGTCCTAGATTTATACCTGAACCCCGGCTACGAGTATTTGATGGCTGCTCCTCGTCAATTAGAGGGGCACCCAGCAAATCCGCAACTATAGAAACATCCTGGTTCACCTTACCAAAGACGGCTTTGCCGGATACACGTAACCCCAAAAGCATGTATACGTCTTCCAAGGTGACAGTGCATTCACCGAAGGGCAGGTGAAAGGTGTGTGTCTCTGGCCTCCACCTCTCTTGGAGTGCCAAGATGAATTTTGAGTCTATAGAGTTGTTGTGAACCTTAATAACTTCCCCAAACCCGCATAACCGTAGACACGGTTCAATGATCGGATCAAACTCAATGTAGTCGTGCACCCGACAGCGAAATCTTCTTACATTCTGTAAAAATATTCATCGAAATAAGTACGCAATAATATATATATTTATGTGTAAAAATAAAAAGAAATAAATATATATATATATATATTTATATATATATATATATTTTTTTTTTACATATAAATATATTTACATATATATTTATATATATATATATATATATTTGAGAATATATAAAAATATATATATATATATATATATATATATATATATATATATATATATATATATATATATATGTAAATATATATAAAAAATATATATATATATTAGTATGAAATATATATAAAAAATATGCGTAACAAAATGTACGAATATGAAACTTACGAATGCGGCGATATTTTCGACTGTGCCTCGGTGTTGATCTCCCATCGTTAGTAAAGCCATTTTCGATTTCGAACTGATACTTGAGATTCGCTATTTGATATAAGATGTTGAACTTGTTTGAATTTTGATTGTGTGATATTTTAGGTTTACTAGTATGGTATTTATAAGTGGTTTCATTTACATGATGCGGATGGGAAGAAGAACAAACACACACATTCGCCAATCCTTGTGGCGAATTGTACAAAACCATTGCACTAATTCGCCAATCCATGTGGCGAATAAGAACAAGAGTGTTCTTGCATGTGCTGTGATTGGTTCGTCTTTGTGTTTGTGGATCTCTCTTCTTCAATCTGATTGGCGAAAGATGTTGTTTGTGGATCACCAGCACACTACACAAAAGTCCAAGAGAATCTCTGCATGGTCAAGGCTTGCAGGCATTGGAAATGAACAAGAATGTCTGTTGCGTTTTCCAGCTTTGCAGGTCACATAAATTGAAGATGGATTCGCCAATCCATTTGGCGAATTGTCTTGAAATTACCTGGATTCGCCAATCCATCTGGCGAACGTGTACAGCATGCATAGCTTAGTTAGTTTAGTTACATGGATTGGTTAGTTAATAGTTAAGTTAGTTTAGTTACCTAGTTTGGTTAGTTACTAGTTAAGTTAGTTAGTTAAGCTATTAGTTAGTTTATGATTAGGTTAGCTAAGTTATTTTAATTAGGGTTTAGTTAATTAAGTTAAGTTAGGGTTTCGTTTAATTACTTTAGTTAGGGTTTAACTTAATTAGTTTAATTAGGTTGAGTTAGTTAGTTAAGTTATATTAGTTAGTTTATGATTAGGTTAGCTAAGTTAGCTTAATTAGGGTTTAGTTAATTAAGTTAAGTTAGGGTTTCGTTTAATTACTTTAGTTAGGGTTTAACTTAATTAGTTTAATTAGGTTAAGTTAGTTAGTTAAGTTATATTAGTTAGTTCATGATTAGGTTAGCTAAGTTAGCTTAATTAGGGTTTCGTTACTTAAGTTAAGTTAGGGTTTTGTTTAATTACTTATACATATACATATATATATATATATATATATATATATATATATATATATATATATATTATATATATATATATATATACATATATATATATATATATATATATATATATATATATATATATATATATATATATATACTTATACATATATATATATATATATATATATATATATATAATTAGGGTTTCATTAATGTATATATATATATTTAGGGTTTCATATATATATATATATATATATATATATATATATATATATATATATATATATATATATATATATATATATATATATATATATATACTTATACTTATACTTATATATATATATATATATATATATATATATATATATATATACTTATACATATATATATATATATATTTATACATATATATATACTTATATATATATATATATATATATATATATATATACATATATATATATACTTATATGTGCAGATGCCTACACCTATATGTGCAGAAGATAGCCCTATATGTGCAGAAGATAACCCTATATGTGCAGATGCTAGACCTATATGTGCAGAAGATAAGACATATGTGGAGAAGATAACCCTATATGGTGCAGGAGATAAGCCTATATGGTGCAGGAGATAAGCCTATGAGACATTAATTCACATTAATTCAGAACACTTAATATAACCATAAAATATATTTTTGCCTTTACTATTTATAGATTAGTTTCATATCTTCATTGTACCATAAACTGCAAAACATTTTCGTATCTAAAATAGTCTTTGAATACGAACTATGTCTCAAATACCTCAGTATATGATCAACGCCCATACAAATGGCGAAATATTTGAATGTAACCATTCTGGTTTCAACTTTCGAAACACCGAGGTTACTCGGTTCTCAATCGTCCGACAATCCAATTTCGCTCATCTAAAAAAGAGATTGGGAAACAAAATGCAGCGTGGTCCAGTGGACGTCATTATTTACAAAAATCCAGTATTCTATGAGGATAACCAGGTCATGTATTTCCAATTAACTATCTCTGACGACGAAAGTGTTCGTACTATGTTTCTAAGCCATGAGTATTCTGGTTTCAATGATATCGAGTTGTTTGTTACGTTTCACCAACAACAAATGTCTCAGCCCATTGATCATTCGCAAGTCTTTTTCGAATCTGACAATGATTTGGCTGAAGTGGATGTTGTTGATGAGGACGAGGAACAAGAGGAGGCAGTAGTTGATGAAATGGTCAATGAAGACGAGGTTCCGGCCAGTCATGTATATCGTCCTCCTCCACATATGACAAACTTGAACTTGGGAAGTGAAAACCCATCTTCAGACATATTTTATGATCCGTATCCACAAAGGCAGGGTTCATTAAAGGAGGGCGACCATTTTCGAACAAAAGAAGAATGCGTTCGAGCTATAAAATTTTACCACATGGATTTATCGGCTGATTATAGGGTCGACCGAACGAATCCTACACTATATATGATACGTTGTCGTAACGTGGCATGCCCGTTTCGATTGACAGCATCATACAGAAAAAGAAGTGAAGATTGGAAGGTTGCTTCAATGGGACCGGAGCATACATGTGTCATAACCAACTCACTGCAGGATCATCGGCAACTGAGCTCTCAGCTAATATGCAACGATATCCTATCAATCGTTGCTGACGATCCTTCGGTCAAGGTCAGCACGATAATTAAGCACATAGTTCAGAAGCACAACTATACTCCATCATACAGGAAAGCATGGATTGCTAGAACTAAGGCTGTTGCCGTTGTATTCGGAAATTGGGAGGACTCGTACAAAGAACTCCCAAAGTTTTTGCTGGCACTGAAGCACTATGCACCTGGGACCGTTGTCATCCTTGAGACCTTGCCGGCGTATACTTCGGAAAGTCATTGTGTCAGTGGAAATGGCATATTCCACCGGATATTTTGGGCTTTTGACCCATGTATAAAGGGTTTTTCCTTCTTCAAGCCTATAATCCAAATTGATGGAACATGGCTCTATGGGAAATACAAAGGAACTCTATTGATGGCAGTGGCACAGGACGGCAACAACAATATCTTTCCAATTGCATTCGCTATCGTCGAGGGAGAGACTGCCGAGGGATGGAGTTTTTTCCTAAAAAATCTTCGCAACCGTGTGGCTCCCCAGTCTAACTTATGTTTGATTTCGGACAGACATGCATCAATTGAGAGTGCATGGAAGAATGTTGATAACGGCTGGCAGGAACCGCCTTCAACACATGTCTATTGTATTAGACACATAGCGCAAAACTTCATGAGAGAAATCAAAGATAAGACACTGCGGAAGAAGGTCGTGAATGCAGGGTACTCATTAACCGAACCGTCATTCAAACATTATCGTGACGAAATCAGAATGGCGAATGAAGATGCATTCAGATGGATAAACCAGATTCCTTTAGATAAGTGGACCAGGGCCTACGAAAAAGGACAACGCTGGGGTCACATGACAACAAACCTCGTTGAATCCATGAACTCTGTTTTCAAAGGAATCCACAACCTACCGATAACCGCTTTGGTGAGGTCAACCTACTTTAGGCTCGGAGCACTTTTTGACACCAGGCGTTCAAAGTGGAGTTCAATCCTACAGTTTGGTCAAGTGTTCAGCGATAGTTCTATGACATTCATCAAAGACGAAGCATCCAAGTCTAACACACATGTGGTCACCGTGTTTAACCGCAATAAGGGACATTTCAATGTTGATGAGATCATGGATCACAACGAAGGGAGACCGAGGGGATCCTATCGGGTGGAACTTGATAACAATTGGTGCGACTGTGGTAAATTTCAAGCCTTTCGCATGCCTTGCTCCCATGTCATAGCGGCATGTTCGAAGATTCGGCTGGACCCTTCAGGCTTACTATCCCCTGTTTATCAAGTGCACAACCTTTGCAACGTCTACAACAAAAGCTTCCCGGTTGTTGCAAATGAGGACTAATGGCCCTCCTACAACGGGGAAATAGTCTGGCACAACGAGAACATGCGAAGAAAGAAAAAAGGCCGTCCTAACAGCACGCGTATTCGCACCGAAATGGATACAGCGAATAAGATGGTGAGACTGTGTAGTTCATGTCGTCAGCCCGGTCACAATCGAAAAAAATGTCCCAACGTTGGACCAAGCTCAACATCGTAAATTAAGTCATTGTAACCGTATTTATTTTATAAGGAAGCCTAGTTCGTTTAATTCATATCAGTAAAATCATACAACCACAAACACGAACATACATAAATAAAACAAGGAAATACATGATTCAGAAAATGACCGTACATAAATAAAACGGAAAAATATATAAATTCAGACATGACCATACATAAATAGAACAACTGCAAGATTCAACAAATCTAGCCTATCAGAACCATCAGTACAACTTCACCTCCACCTAGCATCATCGACAAAACACCTGCATCATTGACAATTTTTCTCCATTTCGTCACACCAAACTCCACAACCCGCTTCTCAATTTTAATTATCTTTTCTTTGTGGCCGATCTCTCTTTCTAACCAGCGGGTTAATTCTCTGTGCAAGTGTTCCAAAGTTTGGGGGTTCCATAACAGCATCTTCAGAGGAGGCTTTGTTGCCGAGAAAAACACTAAAGCATTTTTCTTCAAGATATCAAATTTGGGAAGCGGTTCTTCGGATGTTGAGGAAGACGGTGCCGATGCATAATTAGATGGACGGGGAGAAGCCATATTGTGAGAGAGGGAGACTGAAAGGACTGAATGAGAGAGGGTTTGTAAGGATGGAGTGAGATGAATCTTATGTTTATGAGTGAGGCATATATATAGTAAAAAAATTTGCAAACCCTAGGTATATATATATGTATAAGTATATATATATATATATATATATATATATATATATATATATATATACATATATATATATATGTATACGTGTATATATATATATATATATATAAGTCTATATATATATATATATATATATATATATATATATATATATAAATAAGTGAAGAATATTTGATTTTAGAAGGATATTTGATTTTACAACACATTCGCCAAATGGAATGGCGAATTGGTGCAGAATTTTCATTCCTAGCCAAACCATTTGGCGAATCCATGAGAAAAACCACATATTCATCAAGTGGTTTGGCGAATGTGTTAAGAAACTCTGTTATTTTGGTATTTTTTTGGAAAACAATGTTATTTTGGAAAATAAATTAATAAACTCTGTTATATTAAAAAAAAATTCTAGATTATCTCCTTGTTCTTTTCAGATTCACCTATTTTAGCCATTTTTATTTTTTTTTAAATTTTATATGGCTTTTATTTTATATTTTATTTTAGTTTAAAGATAAAAAAGCTTAAAACTCCAAAATTTTGAGAACAATGGGACTTGAACCATGACCTCTGCCTATAACTAGGACAATTCATTTTTTTTATATTTTTTTATAAGCAAAGAATTATATTAAACGAGAACAAAGGGTTATCGAATTCACTTACAAAAAATCAGACAAAACTCAACAAAATAAGATTACATGCCAATTAAACCCTACGATAAATAATACAAAGGATCCCTACTAAATTCATAAAAGATAAAATTGGTATTAGTAATTTTCCCGACGAAAGACCATCTTCAAACTAACGCATTAATATTCCAAACCGCATCCATAATATTCCAAACTTCATTACTAAAAATGACACGGTTCCTCAAAGACCACAAATACCAAGAGGTCGCCAACCAAATAACTATTTCCTTTCCACGTTTCACCCTATTCCGCTTGCCAAAAGAACACCACTTAATAAAACTCTCTTTCATGTTATTAGAACCAAAATCGACAAAACCAACTCATTCAATCACTTCCCTCCACTCCACCTTCGAAGCACTACAACCCAAAATGATGTAGTCCAAAGATTCGAAACCAGATAAACAAAACACACATTTCAAATCACTATCCGAAAAAACCAAACCTCTATTAGAAAGAGAATCCTTCGTAGGAACTCTATCCAAAAAAACATCTCCAACCAAATGCTTTTATTTTAAAAGGAACTACCATCTTCCAAATAAGAAAAAAAGCTTCATCATATATACCACGCGGACCAAAAGTAATATGAGACAAAGAAAGAATAATATAAAACGAACTAACCGAATAAATCCCTGTTGAACAAGCCGTCCAAACAACTGTATCAGAAGTTAAAGGATCCGACCAAACATGCTCTAATTCGGTCCAAAATTGATGTAAAACCGGGACAGTCCCACCAACAAAAACATTCCCCCCAAATCCAATCATCAATGATCCACCCACCATACAAGAAATCGAAGTCTCTTTAAGGTGAGATAGTTCATAAATAATTGGAAATTTATCCTTTAAACTCATGTCATCTAACCAACAAGCAAGCCAAAAAGAAGAAGTGAAACCATTTCCAATTGCATATCTACAATTAGAATGAAATAAAGTTTCCAACATAGCTTTATGCAAACCCATGACATCCCTCCACCAAAATCAACATAAAGACCTATTTCTAAAACTATTTTCGGAGTCCACCACCCTCAAACTAATATCACCATACCTAACCTTAAGAACTTTGTACCATAAAGCTTTATTTTCCACTAAAATCCTCCATCTCCATTTATTAAGAAGAACCACATTAAAATCATCAACTATTCTCAAACCAAGACCCCCATTATCCACCGAAAGACATGTCTTCTCCCAACTAACCCAATGAATTTTCCTTTTTCCCTCCATACCCCGTTCCAAAGAAAATTAGATTGAATTCTAGTGATTTCTTTAACAACCTTCACCGGAGCTTTATAGAAAGATAGCATAAAAATCGATAAACTAGAGAGTACCTATTTTAACAAAGTGAGTATTCCCCCAAAACTAAGAAGTCGATTGTTCCAACAAGAAAGCCTCCTCTTCAATTTCAACACCAACTCCGACCACAAAGCAATACCATTATTATTAAAACCAATAGGAATACCTAGAAAAATTAAAGAGCTCTCCTCTCTTCTAAAAGATAAGAAAAAAGAAGCCAACTCCAAGAAATAAGGATTAATATTAATTCCAATAAGTTTACTTTTGTGGAAATTAATACCCAACCCGACACAATCTCAAAACCCCTTAAAACTACTTTGATAGCCCGAACTTTCTTCCATCCCCTTCAAACCTTCCGCAACAATCACAAAAAGAAAAGGAGAAAGATGATCGCCTTGTCTTAAACCTCTCTCAACGAAAAATTCCTTTGTAGGACTACCATTAACCATCACCGATATTTTACTCGAAAAAACAAGAGCTTCCATCCATTTCATCCTAACCTCCCCAAACCCCATCTTTCTTAACATAAATCTAAGAAAATTCCAACTAACCTCATCATAGGCCTTCTCAAATCAACTTTGAAAAGTAAACAACTTCTTCCCTCGTTTTTCGCAAAGTCCATCAATTCATTAGCCACCAAGACCCCATCTATAATTTTCTTCCCGGGACGAAAGCACTTTGACAATCCGATATAATAGAGTTCAACACCACCTTAAGTCTAGCCGCCAAAAGCTTAGAAATATCATTATACACACATCCCACTAGGAAAATCGGCCTATAGTCATCCAAACCTAAAGGGTTGGAAGATTTAGGAACCAAAGTCAAGAAAGAGGAAATAAAAACTTTAGAGAACAAAGCATCAGAATTAAAACTTTGAAAGAATCTAATAAAATCTTCCTTCATAAACCCCCAACACTTCTTAATAAAAAGAAAAGAGTAATCATCGGGCCCTGGACTTTTAGAACCTTGACAATTCTACACCGCTTCTCTAATCTCATCCTCCAAAAATGGAGCTTCAAGAAAATATTTATCCATCCCATTAATACCTTTAAAAGATATACCTTCAATAATCGGTCTAACTAACTCCGACTTAATAAAATTCTCCGCAAAATGACTCCTAACCGCCACCTTAACCTCATCCACCTTGTCCACAATACCATTTGTCGTTACAATAGAACCAATAAAATTACGCCTCCTCCTAACCACTTTAATCTATACTTTTGGGTAATCATATTCTCCTTTATCTTAAGATTAATCCAAAATTTGTCACTCGCTTTCTTCCTTCTCTTCAACACTTCTTCCACCCCCTCTAACTCCCAAAAACCCCCATCTACATCGTCCTCCATATTCAACTCCCTCACTCCCTCTTCCATCTCCAAATTGATCCTCCCAAAAACATTATTATTCCACCATTTAAGACTATTTTTCAAAATGTGCAATCTCTCCTTAAGAACAAAATCTTTCCTTCCCACCACCACTAACATATTCCACTCGTCTTCAACAAAAGAGATGAAACGATTGTCCGAGAACCATTCATTGTTAACTTTGAATGGTTTTGGACCCCAATCAACTCTATCCACTAACAACCAACTCAGACAATGATCCAAAATATCCCTCGATCCAATCAATTGACCCACCGCTCCCCAACTATCAATCATACCATTTGAAATAAAAAACGATCAATCCTACTTTTTGCTATGTCATCACCACCATACCAAGATTTTTTTTACCTTTAAAAGGTAAGTCCATCAATCTTCCCTCATTGATGAAATGTTCAAATTCTTTTCATTCCGATCTAGAGCTAAACGAGGTTCTCCCCCTCCTTTCATGAGAATCTCTAACCGCATTAAAATCTCCTTCAAAAACCCACTCTCCATCCGTGAACTTCAATTTAACCACCAATAAATCCCTCCACAAAATTCTTTTTAACTCAAGAGAACAAGGCGAATAAATATTAACCACGTAATAAAATTTATTTTTCCATCTAACCTTGACACCAAGAAAATTGAAACCTCTAAGGCTACATAAAACCTCAACCACATTGGTTTTCCAAATGACCAATAATCCTCTAGACATTCCTTCCGAATTAGAAAAGAATACTCGACATCTTCGTTCCACAAAAAGCTCCGAGCCACCTTATCTGACAAATCTTGAATTTTCGTCTCTTGAATAAAACATAATCTGCTTTTCTTCTTGAAATAATTTGATAAATTATAGATCTCTTTATAATACTACAACCCCCTATAATGTTCAGAGATCCAACAATCATCACACCAAATTCTTTGACTCCTTCATTCCTAACAATTTTCCTTTATCAATATTTTCTAACTCAACAATTCTCCTTTAAAAATCTCCCTTCGACTCCCCCTTCACAACTCCTAAATTTGAAATAGCATTCCAAAGTATAACTCCCATATTAGAGTCTAAATTATCCTTAATTCTCTGATTACATCTACCAATACCCGACACTTCAGATTGCTCCCCATGTAAAATCTCCCTAGTAGACAAACCTTTTGAGATGCCACTAATTGATGAATTAGAATACACCCTCCCTTGACCTTGCCTCTTCTTACTGAGTCTTCATTTACATTACTCGTCCTCCCCCTATTAGAATAATAATGCTTCAAATTATTGTCATAGTAAACTTTGTGGGGCCCAATACCGTAAAAGTTTTTTAATTATTGAAGACTTTAAGTTTTTCCTCTTTCGAACATAAGGTGACTGGCTACAAGAAAGGTTCTCAACCCCACACACCATGGAGCCACCCTTTTTACCCTCCAAAGAACATTTTATAATAGTTTCATGACCACTGTGTATTCTGGTCCCACCTACCCTATCATCTGGATTCACATCAGAATGGGTCCCACCTGCCCCTACATATGATGCCACATGTTTACAATCAATTCCTCTTAAAGACACAAGAGTTGTATCGAACACACCTCCCTCTGCATCACTTACTAAAACCCTCCTTATGTTCTATTCATTCCCTGAGAATGTTTACATTGAGGAAGAAACACAATTATCCGTTAGATAATGCAAAAACTTCTCCCTTCCACCGCTATCCTCCCAACTACCCTCTTCTGTTAACGACAACAATGCTTCATCGTCAGAACCACCACCCTGAGTTTTCACATTGAAAAGACTGCAAGCATCATCCTCGACCCCGATCCATCCGAGATCAATATAGAACCTGAAGATGTAGATTTGAATGATACCACACCACCGAAATCTTCTCTCACCAGAATATCAAACACCACCTTATCTATAGAAACTTTCACAGATTCTGAAAGCACATATGAACTTGGTATCTTTACCAAAACCCTTGCAATATCCTTTGCAGATCATGTCCTAGTGTTCTCATCAACATCAACAAAAACTCCAAAAGAATTCGCAACTAACATGAAGAAGTTCATGTTCCAAGCACGATAAGGAATTCCAAACAGACGGATCAAAACCACCCTATCTTTATCTACACCGGTTTCTCTTCATGGCCTAATAGCTTTGAACCATTGTTTCCACCATGCTTCACTTTCCTCTATTAGTTTGTGAATCTCCCCATCTTCTGATTCTTCAAGTAAGCTTAAGTTCGGCCCCAATGGAGTGAATTTGATTGTAAAGCGATCTTCTAATTCAAAACCCCACTAGACATCATAAGAAGATATATAAGGGGGAATTATCCCAACATACGCCTTTTTCATATTGTCTTTTTACGACCCCTCCGATACAAAAACCAGGTTCGATATAACGTCCTTAAGAACCCCCTTTTGAGCAGTTCTCACAACCCTGCATACAACATCTGCAAACGACCTAGAATCTACTCCTCGCTGAAAATGTTCTTGAACACGACCTGAGGAAGAACACACATTATTTCGATTCTGAAATCCCTCCGCGACTCCCCCCTTCGATGCAAAATCTCTTCCCTGCAACCCTATGTTAAATCTAGGAGGATTAACATGAATCTTCCTTCCTTGAATCTGTATATTATCCAACTTAATAGCAAGGACCCTCACGTCCTCCACATCTCTAAATCTAGCAAAACCGAACCTCTTTCCAAATTTATTTCTTCTAGGAGGTATCACAACCTCAACCACTTCCCCAACACAGCCAAACAGATCGAATACGTCCTTCAATTAAACCCTATCAGGAATCTCAGAAAAGTTAATCGATGTTAACAAAGCTCCTTCTTCCATCAAATAATCTCCCCCATCCTATGGATATCCCATCTAGGAGCAACATTTTAAAACTCATTTTATGTGCCACTATCCACTCCATTACAAGCAACGATACACCACCTGCAAAACACAAAGAAAACAAACACACAAATTGCAATTTGTGAAGGTCCCTAATTCGAAAATTAGGAGGTTAAATCAAACATTCCTTGAAACCCCAAGTTGTATCCATGTGTAAACAAGATTAATGTACTTAAATCATAGTTGCCGATGATGAAACTTTGAAGATAAGGATATCAAAAACTTAGAAAATACAGTGGGACACCCAAAGCTAGAGATGGATTATAGTTTCTCTCTCCAGAAACACTTGTTAGCATTTGGAAACAAACATACTATCTAGGACATTTCATTTGTTTTGATATGTTTTACTCCTAAAATGTGTATATTACACGACAAATTTGTCATATGACAAAATTTTCATATTTCATATTTCAATTACACTTTTCTTTAAACTATTTTATATTTCATGTTTAAAAATATTATATTATATTTTATTATAAGCTAAATTACACTTTTGGTCCCCTATTTTACCAAATTCACGGTTTTAGTCCCCTTATTTTCTTTTTAAACAGTTTAGGTTCCCCATTCCAATTTTGGTAAAAAAAACGTTGATTATTCATGTACTGCCCATTAACAGTGCATGAACAGTACATAAACAGTGCATGAACAATAAATGAACAGTACATGAACAATGAATCAAAATTGGGATGAGCGATCAAAACTGTTTAAAAAAATGGGGGACTAAAACCGCGAGTTTGATGAAAACAGGGGAGCAAAACTGTAATTTAGCCTTTATATATATATATATATATATATATATATATATATATATATATATATATATATATATATATATATATATATAAAATTTAATATTGAATAATTATTTATTTCATTTAATTTTGTTAAAACTATTTTATACTTCATATTTAACATTATTATATTCTTATTTAAATATTATTTAATATTTCATAACATTATTATTTTATTTTATATACAAAATTTATTTAAAATAAGACATAAATAAATATTTATTTTCTTCTAATAATAGATAAATAAGTATTTACTTATTTATTATAATATATAAATAAATAAGTATTTACTTATCATATAAATATTTATTACATAATGTTAGTAAAAAAATATTAGTTTGAAATATATAACCCTTTTATATTTTAAAATTAAAAGCATTAAAAATATATTTCAAATATTAAAATAACATGTCTATTGCATAATATTTCTAATGAAATATCAATCACATAATATGTAAACAATGACACTCAAACACATTTGTAACACCCCAAAATTTGTTCTCATATTTATTGCCATCTAATTGGCTTATGCTTCACATTTCTCATTAGGCCATATCATTCACAATCAGTCATTTCATTAAGCTCGTAAGGCATGGGATCAAGTATTCTCATGTGACTTGAATTTTCATATTCAGAGGTGATTCATATGGCCATTATACTCGAGTTTAAAACAAAGGTTTAACGCGCATAATCGTGAGGATATTCCTATTTAAAGGATCATTAAGTTCCAAGTTGTTCCTTATCCAGATGGTTCATTAGGAGCGTCGGATCAGGATGTTCTTAGTATAGACTAAGGTTTTGTTTCCTTGAAATGTCTCAAACTGCTCACCTCATCAAGGGTCTGGAGTTATCTGTGTCATTCCAAGCACGAGTTATCTTTGGTATTCAAGAGTTTTTCCTTAGGGGTTAGGGTTTCATGTCGAGGATCGTTGGTCTTCAAATCCAGATGCCATAGGAATTGAATTACCAATTGTGGAGTCGTGGATTCTTTTGTGAGTTTAATTTTGGGTCATTTACTGTCCAATTTGATATAAACTTACATCTCAATGCTCACCTCACATTCGTGCCCATATCTAGTTTATGCAAGTTCCTTTTGTTTGTCCGCTTTAAAGCAAGCCTTGACATCGAATTTTTTTTAGGTCCACAAACCAAAAACAAGTTCAATTCAAATTCAATTTTATTTTTCTTTTTTTCTTTTTTAAGACCCATTTTAATTCCAAATTTTATTCGTGAACATTTCCATAACCGTTTTCAAGATCAAGCCATAGTAGTTTTCTTTTTAGTTTCATTTTAGCTCATGTTGTCATTCAGAGTCCATTACTATTAAATCCCTCTGTCCAATATAATTTCAAGGATTAAAGAGTGACCTTAAAAATCATGTTTACTGGCATATTTTGGGTCTCATTTATCGGTCAGATAGAGAGAATGCAGGGATGAAATCAAATGCTACCGAAATGCCCAGAGAATAGATCCTGACAATATTGAAATTCTGCGTGATTTCTCACTCTTACAGGCTCGAACGAGAAATTTATTTGGTTTTGTAGAGACTAGACAACAACTTGTGACTCTTAAACCAAATCGTCACATGACCTGGATTTCCTTTTTATTGCCCATCGGTTGAACTTTAATAATAGGTAGCTGGAAATTCAGTAGCTATGCACGGACATCATGAACAAAACGCAAGAAAAATAAAAACCAATTCAGTCTCGAAAAATCACGCGGAGATAACGCGAAAATTTCATAAAAATTCATGAGAATTTCGTGGCACCATGATACACCAGAAAATCAAAACAGAAGGGGAATTCAGAAAGTAAACAAACTAACAATCAACAAAAATAAGGGATATCTATTAGGAAGGAAACTCAGTTACAAATTCACTCAAGAAGAAAATTCATAAGAAAATTTCATCTACAAAAATTTAGTTACAAATCCTAAATGAATTCTAACTAAGAGTTCATAACCAACCTCCAATTGATTCCTAACCGATTTCTTCTGCTATAAAAGAAGAGTGGCTGCAGATTGTGGGGGGAATTCATTCAACACTATTCAATCTTCTTCTTCACTCACCCACTCTCTCTCTCTCACACACATTTTTCTTCTGATTTTCCAGAACTACATTACCATTTTCTTCATTCTGCATCCATTTTGTCCACCTTCAGGATCATCACCATCCTTGACCTTCATATTCATCAATCTATAGCCTCTCTCTAAATCTGCGGAATCATCATTGCACACTCCTTCACCTCAGCATCTTCATCACCATCGAATCACCTCTACTTCATCTTCATAAGCCCAATTAAGGTTCCGTAGCAATGTATAACCTTCGTCAATCTCCGTTTCTGAATCTCCTCTAACCGTCTTTCATTCACCTTCATCGTACCTTCAACGAAGTTGAAAATTCAAGAACAGTCCATGGAATCTGTAGCAAACTCAACAACACGAATTCAATGAAATCTGGAAAAAATAGAGTTAGTTAATCAGTGATGGAGTATAATTGCAGGAAAAGAGAAAGGGGAGGAACAATTCAAAGAAGCATACCTGAAGCATTTATCGTCACATCATTAATACCACAACCATAGCTAGCACGGATTCAAGAAGAAGAAGCCACGGAGTGCATCGGAACAGACTAGCTTCCGAAACGCATCGGTATCGCAACAAAAAGCGTCATCTTCGACACAGTCAAATAACAAGGTACGAATCTGCAATGTTTTTGTATGATTTGTTGCTACACCACCGGTCATGCTTGTTGTAACACCCCAAATTTTCCGTCTTCTTTTTAAGCATCATCATCATACCATAATCATCATAAGCATATCATATCTTTGGCATTTTTGCATGGAAAAGTAAAGCATAACATTCTCATGTTCTAGCATTAAGCATATGATCAATTGTTGGGGGATTTGAGACATTATAAGCTATAGCAAGAGGCCCAGTGGACTTGTCCAAGTCCCAGGAAGAGTCTACATGACATTCACAAGCCCAAGATCATTCACAAAAGCCTAGGAGGTTGAGAGATCATCAGTGAATTCAGGCTAGGGCAAGCTCCTACACAATGATCCCAAATTAGGGTTTCACTTTCAGGCTTGATTTCTGATCTCACCTGATCAGAAGAGCCTTCCAATGACTTGATGAACGGGCCAGAGAATGAAGTAAGGGAGGGGGTGTACCTGCAAAGCACTCCAATTCTTAAGTCAGAAGAGGTACATAATAGTAAGGTTTAGTTCAGAATGAGTGAGAATACCTGACCCTTTGCCAAGAAAGGGTATTTATAATGTGCCCACAGCGCTGGGCCAAGGCCCCTCAATGGACTTAATCTGACTAGGCCCAAGGAGGAGCTGCCAAGGGACGCGTAAGAAGCGTGAAGACCTAGACAAAAAGGTCTGCCCCTTGGTCCAACTTCCCCTATCTTTCAGGAGATAATAAAGGGCAGTTGGGTGGCGTGGCAGATGAGCTGGCAGACATGCTCTCTGCCCGTCTTCAGTGTATGCCCGTCGTATCAGTAGGTGATTTATCCAATAGGTTCACCTGCTCGAGCATATGGGCCCTTGCCCGACATATGCTGGGCCGTGCTCCTGTATGTCCTCGCGGCCCAGTCCAGAACAGGATCCCCCCAAGTCGAGTCTCTGAGTCGGAGTGATGACTTGTATTGCAATCGGGGTACACGTGCCAAGGATAAGGTAGTGGACGTATGGCCGGTCACGTAATATTCCAGCAGAACTGACTGCAGCATCCCTTTCTCCTCGGGCACTTGATACTCCAAATAGTGTCGAGGAAGAAGGTCCCCGAAGGGTTCGTGCTATTTTTGTAGAAGTCGAGGACGTCGTACGGGTCGGGGACGTTCCATGGAGTCGGGGAGGTGTATAGCTGCCCGACGTCGTTCCAGATTCCTTATGGATTGACGTGTTTCAGTATTAATGGTGTCGCTTCGTTTAGTGTGCAAACGGCGGCGTAAGCAGTAGGAAATGATGACCTAGTGCGTTGATCCATGCGTCTGGGACAATAAAAGGAGGCTGAGTGACTTCATTTTCACTTTTACGCTCAGACGTTCACCGGAAGCTCTGACGAATTTCCTTGTCTCCGTCCGTCTCGCCGCCTGAACCACCGCTGCTGCTCGTGCGCCACCGTCTCTTTTTGATTCTCAACATGTCAGGTACTATTTTTTCCTTCTTAATCCTCTATTTTCCACTTTTTTGCGTTAAATAGCTGCGAATGCATGTTTTATTTGTTATAGGGTGATTAGATTTGACTTAGAAATAGTGCAATAGACTGTAGATGAAAAAATAGGGTTAGGACTAGACTGTCCCGGGCAGGAATTTCATGTGCCGGGCAAAATTTTCATAAGCATGTATGAGATTCTTGCCCGGGGCATAAGAACGTGTGTATTCCTGCGCCGAACACATGCGAAACTTCTCAACCGGGCCTGGTGGCAGTGGGCGGAGTTTCGCACTGGTGCCTGTGAACGTCGCCTCTACGCCCTTTCACTTGACCTGCGGTGGAAGGGTGGATTGATATGACGTCGAATTCACTCTTTCTATCTGCGTTTCAGGTGCAACCAGGCGTTTACGACCGAGAAGGGAAGAAACCGGGCCACGGTCCGCGGATGCGGACATCACGCGTTTGTCTGTCGAGGAGGAGAGCGCCAGGGATGGTACTGAGCATGTCTCATCGTCTGGGCAGAATGACCTCTCTTGGGTTGCGGACGAACCCTTGGATGAGGAATCCTATTTTTGTGACGAGGTGATCCCCGCTTATGTCGTGGTGGAGGATAGAAGCCGGGAAGATCCTGAAAACTGGCAGTGCCATGCTCCCAAGGAGGCGGACCGAATATGCCATCGTTTCCCGGGGAAGCAGTTCGCCATGTACGAGTTCGCTTTCCGGGAGGCGGGGATTAGGCTGCCCTTCAATTCCTTTCAAATGTATATCTTCAAGTGGCTTCGGCTGGCGCCGTCTTAGTTACACCCTAATGCCCTTGCTTTTATGCGGGCGTTTGAGTTGGTCTGCCGCTTCCTCGGCATTGGGTGTACTCGGGCCCTTTTCTTCCATGTCTTCCACCTCCAGCGATCCGGTCTTCGGGAACGACACAGTTGGGTTTCCTTCAAACAACCTGTACGTTTGTTCAAGACGTACGTGGATTCTACCCGTCATTTTAAGGGTCGGTGGTATGTGGTGAGACCGATCACCCGTGCTGCCCTGCATTCCCTTTATTACTACAAACGGGAACAAATGGGGAGGAGAAATTGATGTCGAAGATACCGCTGAGGTGGCAGCGCGACCATTTCGATCTCACCACCAGCCACTATAGGATTAAGTTTGCGATGCTGGGCGTCGAGGATAGGCTCGCTTATAAGAAGTTGGTTGAGTACGTGCAGAGCTTCAACCTGGCGGTCTGGACGAATCGAAAGGGTGTGACTTATGTTGACGAGGCCGGGATGCCGATCTGCGAGGCCCGTATTATTAATACCAAGGCTTTTCTCGAGTGTAGAACCGAGGAGAAGGCCATGGAATTATTGAGTAGGTGTTTTATTTATTCTTATTTTTGTCTATGTCTTCGCCCGCTGATGTTCATGTTCCTGTTTTGCAGGTGCTATGTCCACTGCTCGCGATCGGGTCCTTAAGCTGGCCAACCAGGTAGGTGCCCCGGACAGGGCTTCAAAGAAGAAGAAGAAGACCGTGCCTCGTGTTCAGGTGGTAGCTGGGGATTCCGGGGCCGGGACCTCGAACACAGCGAGTCCAGTGCTCTCCTCCCCTCCCCGTGCATCTATGATCAACATACCCGATAGCCTGCCTCCATCAGTCTCCCCTCTCCACAAGCGGAAGCGTCCGGAGGGGACTCTCTCAAGGTCGACCTTAGCGGGGAACAACAGTTCGGGTGGCCCTGGCAGTTACTTACTGCCCCCATGTTATGTAGAGCGGGCCTTCTTCAAGACCGAGGATGCCATTGATGTGCCAGCGCCTGAGGCGAGGGCTATCCTGAACCAGGAGGCTGGTGTCCGGCGTAAGGAATTGTCCAGGGACTTGGCCACCGTTATCCGAGTGATGGAAACAGCCATGGTCCTGACCGACACTTCCGTGTCCACTGCCTCATTAGAGGATGCCCTCCTGTGGGTCTGGTCTGAAAAGGACAAGTTGTCTAAGGACTTGTCGGACTATAAGGAGGAGCATCAGCTTCAGGGGGGCTGAAGAAAGAGTTGGAGGAGGTCAAGGAGGAGCGGGATCTTCTGAAGGCGGCCAAGGCGAGTTTGCAGGAACAAGCAGTCGAGCATCAGAAGGTGGCTGAGGAGAATGTTGGATTGCGTGCTCAGCTTGTTTCGCTCGAGGACAAGGTCCCTCCGTTAGCTGATGAGACTGAAGAGGAGCTCGCTCTCGGTTCTCGGGGTGAGTTGATGGGGCACATTCGCTCTCTCAATCAGGACCTCGTGGCTATTTTTAAGGAGGGTTTTGACAACACCGTCGAGCAGCTGAGGGTTTTAAATCCCGAGCTGGTGACGGAGGGGTCAACCCATAATTACTGTGTCCAGGAGTGGGAGATTGTGTGCCTGTTTGAAGCTGAAGAAGAGCTGGGGGAGGATGAAGGAGAGGAAGAAAATGTTGAGGAGGAGCTCCGGACGGAGTCTTGAGAGTTTTAATTTGTTTTGTTCATATGGCATGCGTGCCCGCTTTGTATGGCCTGCGTGCCTTTTTGTTTGTATTTTGGCCTTCGGGCGTACTTATCTTTGGCTTTGGCCGTTGTTAATGAATGAATGTTGTCTTTGATTATTCATCCTGCTCGGTTATTCTTTTATTATGTTTTGTATTCATGAACTGTTTTATGCTCGACCATGTTAATCTCCTCGGTTTAGGGAACCGACGAGGTAGCGGGCGTCGTGCCCGTTCAGATCGAAAACCGGGTTTGGTGTTTGTAACCCCGGCTCCGAGGCTTGGGCTTTCCCATCGCGAGCTGGGTGCCCTGCCGGTCTTGGTACTTCGACGTTGGTGCTCGATCGAGGTCCCAACCTTCGGGGAGGGTTGTGTTTGCTGGAGGAGTCGGTTCGTCCTCGGGCCGCGCGGTTCCTCTCTGTAGTTTTGGAGACGAAGAGCGTGGTCGTACCTCCCACGTCTCCCCGTGACATATTCAGCTGTAATATTGTATAAGTTTCTCTGTGTTCAATGGTCGAGCGAGTTCTTCGCCTTGTAGGTTTTCTAGATAATAGGCCCCGTTGCTCGTCTTGTCGCGGACGCGGTAGGGGCCTTCCCAATTGGCGGCCAGTTTACCCTCTCTTGGGTTTTTTTGGTTTCTTCTGAGGACCAGGCTGCCCACCTGGAACTCTCTTTTTATGACCTTCGCGTCGTGGCGCAAGGCTATTTTTTGCTTGAGGGATATTTCTCGAAGGGCTGCTTCGGAGCGGATCTCGTCGACGAGGTCCATCTCGGCTCTGAGTGCTTCGTCGTTCATTTCTTCGTCTAGGGGTTCTTCTATACGTCTCGTCGGTTCTCTTATTTCTACCGGGATGGCTGCTTTGGTGCCGTATGTTAGTCGGAATGGGGTCTCCCCGGTTGTGGAGTGAGGTTTTATACGGTAAGCCCATAGAACGCTATGTAGCTCCTCGACCCACGCCCTCTTCGCCTCACCGAGCCTGCGTTTCAGTCCATGCAGGATTACCCTGTTGGCCGCTTCCGCTTGCCCGTTGGTTTGAGGGTGCTCGACGGACGTGAAATGTTGCTTAGTACCCAAGCTCGCCACGAAGTCTTGGAATCCCCCGTCTGTGAATTGTGTTCCATTGTCCGTGATGAGGACCTGGGGCACGCCGAATCGAGCGAGGATACTGCGTTTAAAGAATCGAAGAATGTTCTGCGCTGTTATTTTAGCCAGCACCTCTGCTTCGATCCATTTGGTAAAATAATCTACCCCTATGATGAGGTATTTATTCTGGTACGATCCGGTCACGAAAGGCCCGAGGATATCCATGCCCCACCATGCAAAGGGCCATGGAGAAGAGAATGTTTTTAGTTCATTCGGGGGCGCGAGGTGCATGTCGGCGTGCCGTTGGCACTTGTCGCATTTTTTGACGTGTTCCTTTGAGTCGTGTTGCATGGTCGGCCAGTAATAGCCTGCTCGAAGAGCTTTTCGTGCAAGTGATCGTCCGCCGGGGTGTTGGGCGTTTATTCCTCGGTGTATTTCTCCCAATGTGTCGGAGACTTTCTCTTCCTCGACGCACTTGAGTAATGGGATGGAAAACCCTCTATGGTAAAGTTTCCCTTCGAGGAGGACGTACGAGCATGCCCTCCGTTTGGTGGTGGCCGCCTCTTTTGGGTCGACGGGGAGCTCGTCCTTCGTTAGGTAATTATAGATGGGTGTCATCCAACAATGAGTATCCCCGATCACGTTGACCTCGAGTGGAGGAGGTGGTTTTTCGATACTAGGTCGAGGGAGGATCTCTTGAATTACAGATTTGTTGCCGCCCTTCTTTCTCGTGCTAGCTAGCTTTGATAAGATATCGGCCTGTGTGTTGTGCTCGCGAGGTACGTGATGTACTTCCCACTTCTCGAATTTTTCGAGTCTTTCTTTGACCAAGGCTAGGTACTCGACAAGGTTGTCGTTCTTGGTCTGGTACTCTCCTCGTACTTGTGATGCCACGAGCTGGGAGTCCGTTGATATTTTCACTTCCTTTGCTCCTAGGTCTTCGGCCAATCTGAGACCGGCGATGAAAGCTTCATATTCGGCTTGGTTGTTTGATGTCGGGAAGGCTAGTGCTAGTGAGACCTCGATCAGGATCCCGTCCTGATTCTCGAGGATGATTCCAGCTCCACTGCCTGTCGTACTGGAGGCGCCGTCGACGAAGATCGTCCATTTATGGGCGCCGTCCGCCGGTGTCGAGCTGTGGGTCATTTCCGCGACAAAGTCGGCCAGTGCTTGGGCTTTCAAGGCCTTTTTGTTCTCGTATTGTATATCGAATTCAGAGAGTTATAACGACCATTTGAGCATTCTGCCAGCCATATCTGGTCGTCCGAGAAGCTGTTTGATTGGCTAGTCGGTTCTTACTTTGACCGTGTGCGCGAGGAAGTAGTGGCGTAGCCTCCTCGCTGCATTTATGAGAGCCAGGGCGACCTTTTCAATTTGTTGGTATCTGAGTTCGGGGCCTTGGAGCGCTTTGCTCGTAAAATAGATGGGTTTTTGTCCTTCGTCATTTTCCCTTATTAGGACGGCACTGACGGCCTCGGTTGCCACGGACAGATACATGTATAAGGTCTCTTTTTCCAATGGTTGTGATAGGACCGGGGGTTCAGAGAGGACCTTCTTCAAATGGAGTAGTGCCCGTTCACATTTGTCGGTCCACTCGAAGTTGGCTTCCTTACGAAGGAGTCTGAAGAACGGCAGTGCATGCTGGGCGGATTTGGCAATGAAATGGGAGAGTGAGGCGAGCATCCCGTTGAGGGATTGGATTGATATTTTGGTCTTCGGGGTTGGAAATTTCGAGAACGCCCGACATTTGTCGGGGTTGGCCTCAATGCCCATTTCGGTGAGGTAGAAACCCAGGAATTTTCCTGCCCGGACGCCGAACGTGCATTTTTCAGGGTTAAACCTCATTTTACACTGTCTTGCCTGCTCGAAGACTTTGTATAGGTGTCGAGCATGGTCGGCCTCCTCGTGTGACTTGATGATCATGTCGTCCATGTATACCTCGAGCATATCCCTTATTTCTTCCTTGAAGACTTTGTTCATCATGCGCTGGTATGTGGCCCCGACGTTCTTGAGTCCGAACGGCATTACGTTGTAATAGTAATTTCTGGTCGGGGTCATGAACGCCGTGTGTCTCTTGTCCGTGTCCGACATAGGGATTTGATTATATCCGCTATATGCGTCCATGAAGGACAGGAGTCTAAAACCTGCAGAGTTGTCAACGAGCTTATCTATGTTAGGGAGAGGGAAAGCATCTTTGGGACAAGCCCTATTAAGATCAGTATAATCAACACACATGCGCCATTTTCCATTATTTTTCTTAACGAGGACTGCATTAAAGAGCCAGGTTGTGTATTGGGCTTCAGAAATAAAATTTGCCTCTAAGAGGTCTTTTACAGCTCGCTCGGCAGCCTCCGCCTTCTCGGGGGACTGCTTGCGCCTACGCTGTTCATCCCTCCGCCCGATATGACAAGGGCGGTCGGGAAGTCTTCCCAGGGGCTGAGTGCAGCGATTCGGCCTTCGGGCAATGTCTCGGGGAAGCTGAAATCCTCTGGTCATGATACGCAGAGGGCCACTTGATAAGGAGAGTCGTCGGGGGGTGTATCCTCCCGAGGTCTCTTCTTCTCCGGCTCTTTGTGTCTGGAAGCTTCGTTCCTCCTAGTATACTGTTTAAGATGCCCTTCTTGGATTAGGATCTCTATCGCATCTTTTAGGTGAACGCAGTCTTCGGTCACGTGCCTGTGGCTCCTGTGGAACCTGCAGTATTTGGATTTGTCGGTGTGAGGCTTTGGTGCAGATGGTTTTGGGAACCTAACTCTGCCCTGTTTGAATTTGGAGTTGAGGCACTCGGCGAGGATGCGCTCGCGGGGAGCCGTCAGTAACGTGTACTCGCTGTATCGGCCCGGGGGACCTCTTCCTTCTCGAGGCTCGCAGGGCTTTTCTTCCCTTCGCCTGTCCCCGTTGCGACGAGGCATGTCGGATCCTCGCGCTTGGGGTGATCGGTATCCCCGGTATTACGGCCGCTGCGGGCGTTGTGGGCTACTTGCTTCTCCTTGTATCTGATGTAGGCCTGGGCCTTGTGTAGGAGCCTATTCAGGGTTCGGGGAGGTTCTATCCCAACGGCTCGACTGAGCTCGCTACCGGGCAAGAGTCCTCTCTCGAGGAGGTATTTCTTCATGTGCTCAGTGGTATCGACCTCGACAGCCTCCTGATTGAATCGTTCGATGTACGAACGTAATGTTTCATTTTTCTTTTGTACTATGGCTTCGAGGGTCGCCTCTGTCTTGGGATGGCGCCGGGAGGCTGTGAAATGCCTCGTGAACATGGATCTCATAATTCTCCAAGACGTGATGGATTCGGGGGCCAAGCTTTTGTACCAAGCCATGGCCCCTTTCCTGAGGGTCGTCGAGAACAACCTGCACTTGAGATGCCCGGTGATGTCATTACGGTAGTCGAGCATCGCGTTAACGTTGTCGACGTTGTCGTCGGGGTCGGTGGTCCCGTCGTACACGGCCAGATTAGGAGGTTTCTCCATGCCTTTGGGGAGAGGAGCTTCCATTATTGCCCGTGAGAGAGGGCAGTGCACGTCTTCTTCGTCGCTCCTTGGTGGAGAGAGCTCGTTTCGGTCGGGGCTACGATCGTGTCTTGGTTAGGTTCCCGATCGATCGATTTCACGGCGGGCGCGTGCCCTACTAACGTTAGGCTCTGGGGAGCGACGTCCTCGTTTCTTTGTTGCTTCTGGACGCTGTTGTGTCCTCCTCTCCTGTTGAGGTCGGACTTCCCGTCGGTCAGCTTCTAGGGCCATGATTCTCTCATGCTGCTGGTAGAGCATAAAGCTGGCTTGGTTGAGGGTGTTCACCATAGCAATCATGGTGGCGTCTCCTTCGACGGGAACGGGGATGGGTTGAAACGTTTCAGTCCCCTGGTTCTGGATTTGAGGGGGATCCCCATTGTTCTGGGGTTCAGGAGACGGGGTGGCCGGACGGCCATCTCGGGCGTCTGCTTCTTGGAACTGCAGGCCGTCGTCCATTGTATAGTCGACGAGGGGACGGCTGCGCTCGTTGGGTTGTTCTCCGGACATGCTGGAAGGATGGTGTTTGAGCTTTGATCTTCTGTTGTGGAAGAAGGGGGAGCTAGGTTCCCACAGACGGTGCCACTGATCTCACCTGATCAGAAGAGCCTTCCAATGACTTGATGAATGGGCCAGAGAATGAAGTAAGGGAAGGGGTGTACCTGCAAAGCACTCCAATGCTTAAGTCAGAAGAGGTACAGAATAGTAAGGTTTAGTTCAGAATGAGTGAGAATACCTGACCCTTTGCCAAGAAAGGGTATTTATAATGTGCCCCCAGCGCTGGGCCAAGGCCCCTCAATGAGCTTAATCTGGCTAGGCCCAAGGAGGAGCTGCCAAGGGACGTGTAAGAAGCATGAAGACCTAGACAAAAAGGTCTGCCCCTTGGTCCAACTTCCCCGATCTTTCAGGAGATAATAAAGGGCAGTTGGGTGGCGTGGAAGATGAGCTGGCAGACATGCTCTCTTCCCGTCTTCAGTGTATGCCCGTCGTATCAGCAGGTGATTTATCCAAGAGGTTCACCTGCTCGAGCATATGGGCCCTTGCCCGACATATGTTGGATCGTGCTCCTGTATGTCCTCGCAGCCCAGTCCAGAACAATTTCTTTGTTACTTTGGCCATTTCATCTGGGCAAAGTCTCTCATATGACAAGAGGATCCTAGGGATGAAATTTGGTGAGAAAATTCCTTAGGGAAGTCAGTTATTTCTAGTTACTTGAAAGTGAAGCAAGAAAGTCAACTGTGCAGTCAAAAATAAGTCAACATGAAGATTTCAGAGTTTTTATCAGGATTATCAATTTTTGAGGTCATATCATGTCAAGGAATAATTCAGTTGAGCTTAAATGTCAAAAATTGGGAGTATGCAAAAAGTTGCTAAATTTGGAAGTCTAGAAGTTTCCATTTTTGGAAATTATTTGTCCCGAAACTTCAAGCTATTATTTCATGTGCGAAAAAGCTCCGAATGATTTTCTGGTGAACACGAAAGTTGTAGAGCAAGATTTTCCCTTTCCGAAAAGTCGTAGAACACTTTCATAGCATTTTTAGAACTCAAGTTATGATTTTTTGAAGTTTGGAACATTTTAGGGTTTTCTTTTGGTGGACACATGTCAACTTGTGATTGGTCTTTTAATGATGGAGGTTATGTTGCGTTTCATGTTATTTTCCACAAACTTTTTTTTAATAGGCCCATGTTATTTTTGCATGACCAAAAGAAGAAATAGGCATCATGTTATTCTTGGTTTATTTTATTAAAAGAATGATACAAGCAAGTGTGCATGTGATAGAAACGTCAGCATGTACTACACTCCTCAATCTCGTTTCCATTCATCATCCTTTCCACACTGACTTCACGCGTATTGCACCAAGGGAAAGAAAAATGTTCACGTGAAGCAAGGATCCTCATGCACTCCATACACCACACCAAATCACCATCTAATCATGACCTTTCTTCATCAACAAATATCATATCAACATTTGTGAAGCCTCACCATTATTACCACACATCTCACCACATGTGATCGAATTTGAAAACAAATGATGGAAGCAAGAGAGAGAGAGACGAGCTCTGCAATTTGTGGAATAACAAAATTGATGCAGCCACCCTTCACTCTTCGATCACACACTCTGCATGATATATAAGGCTTTCATTCACGATTTTAGGGCAAGGGCTTCATTCTACACTGAAAAACACACAACAACTTCACTCTCTCTCTCTCTCTCTGCAGATTCTCACATTCTTTGAAGAGAATTCTAAAATCTGAAATTCTTTATTCATTGCTTCCTTCGATCCAGTGGCATCATCATCAACATCACTACACTTCCATCATCATTATCAGTTGAAATTTGTAGTGGAGTTGAGGATTCAACATCATCTTCGGATCGTTCATATTTCTTCACATCCTTGCTCATCAAGCCTTTATTTGGCTCAAAGAAGATTCAAGGAAGTTCAAGGAAGCTCTCAACACCTCTTGTTTTCTCAAATTCTTCCAGAAAGCACAATCTCAGGTTTGAGTTTCAGATCTGTTTTGCTTCGATTTGGCCTCAATTTTGTTTGTTTTGGCTTGCATATGGTTGATATAAGTTAACTAAAGTAAGATGAAGCTTGTGCACGTCTTAAATTATAGATTTATGTTTTCATGCTTGAACTTTTTTCGATCGATCTTCTCTCTGTGATGCTTGTTTGTGAAAACTATTGGCATATTCGTGTTCCTCTTGTTTCGGACTCCACTGTTGGCTTTTACATTTTTTATTTTCATTAAGAGTTGAGGAAGTTATGCTGATGTGAATAGGTGTTGATGATGCGGATTGTTGTTCTGTTTTCTACATTTCTTTTGAATTTTTTCATGTGCAGGAGGTAGGACATGATGAGGTGGTGTGCTGTGAGTGGCTGCGTTGAGTTTTTTGTCTTGTAGTGACTAAACCCTAAGTGGACCGATTGATTTTAAGTTACATAACTTTTGTTCATTTTGTTTTAATAAAATTAATTATAACAAGTAACAAGCTGATTTAGTGAGGAGTTTTTGGAAGTTTCGGGTGGGCCTAAGGCCATTTGCTAAGTGCACCCCCTTTGTTTGGGCCCAGAGTAGATGAACTGATCCAGATTTCTTATCGCACCCCTGGTTTTGTCATTTCTTTTTTGTTTCTTTTATTATTTCATTTTATTTTCAGTTTTGATTTTTAATTATTTAAAATAGAAATAAGTCTTTAAAAATTCTAAAAAAATTCATGTTTGATCTTTTGAGTTTTCTTTAATTTTTGACATTTTTACTTTTCATTTATTTCCATATGCCACGCTGGAATTAATTGTTTCTTTAATTAATTGTTTTAGTTCATTTTTGAAGCATGTTGTCTTGTATAATTTCTATCTTGACCATTAATTTGAATTTTGAACTTATTCTTTTTGCTCTGGATTCATATTGAGGTGTAGTTTATTGTTGATTTTTCCTCTGATTTTTAGAAGTTTGCTTAATTGGTTTTGGTCTTTAACTTGTGCATGAAGTCCACTAACCCTAATCCATGTTTGAGCCCATACTTGACTTGTTTAGATTCTGATTTTGATTCTCTCCTTTTGGCATGACAATATAGTATGATTGAAGGGTCTTTGTGCAAGGTTGTGGAATTTTTGAATGTATGTTTGATTTGATTTGAATTTTTGTTCCTTACTTGTCTCTTTTTGCTTCTTTTTTGTCATAGGTTCAATCCTTAGGTTAGAAGGGCACTTGTGCCAACTTCCTTAGGTTGTTAGAACCCTTTTAGGATGTTGATCGCTCTCTGGTCTTGAGTTGATCTTTGTACTTTGGAAAATTTTGTGTTTGCTCTCTTCTGAAGTTCATTCACTTATGTACATGTTCACCTCACTTCTTTTGCTTCTTTGCTTCTCATGATGTTAATACTTGAGTTTGTATGCTTCTTTTCTTCATCTTTTATGATCCTTAGGCACATTCTTGACATGCTAGGGTTCTGGTCTTGATGTTTGTGATGGTGTTTATTTGGTTTGCTTTGTGTTCTCTCATGTTTGTTTTGCTTTGTCATGATAATCCATAATGCTTCATGTTGAGTTGTATAGTTCCTCTCTCATTCTTATGTTGTGTATTTGCATTTAACATTTGTGATTGGGATTCCACTTCTGATTGTGTGGCTTTGGTTTAATCTTATGCTCATTTTGTGTCGCATTTATTCTCATGTTACTAACCATTTCAGGGGCTTTGGTAAGTGAGAGGTGTGGATGTGATTCCCACATCTCCAATTCTCATCTCTTCTCCTTTCAAGTTATTCTCTTACTTGTGATTGTTGGGGCTTAGGCCTTACTTACTCCTTCTCCTCTTCTTCATCCTTCTCTTTTCTTTTCTTATCCTCCTTCTTTAGGATGGTAAACCTCACTAACCTAGGTTTTCCTTTGCATGATAACATTAGGATTTGTTAGTCCCCCATTAGACTTTTTCCTTTAAGATCCTTTTGTTGCTCTTCTCTTCTCATATCAAAACCCTAAAATACACTTAATAAGGATTGAAGTGGTATCCTGTGCAATAGCCTTATTCCATGAAACACTTGTGTCGCTCCCGGGATTTTCATCCTGGTACAAACGCGAAAGTGGCGCGGAAAAGTTTAGAGTCGCCAGCCAGACATTTTTATCCCAAAAGAATGGGAAAGGTAATGTTGCACAAACTTTAGGAAGAAGGAAAGGACAAGGTTCTGCGAACCAAAGATCTGGGTTCGGGATTCGGTTACGACCTGGGAAGGTATTAGCACCCCAGATCGTCCGCCGTACCCAACGGGATCCACGCTTGCTTGTTTTGTTTCAAAGGGTGAGAAATAAAGTGTTGCTGAATAAAGCTGCTACTGGAACTGGAATGGGAATGGAAAAGGAATTGAAATAAGAAAGGGAACTGGAAAAAAGAGAATAAGAATAAAATGAGGAAATGTAGGGAAAATACAGAATATGCTCGAACGGGCCCTACCCCGCTGCCTACGTACCTCATCGGGAAAATGAGGATCAGAGTCGACGTAGTTCGCCTAACTAAAGCGGGAACTATTTGTTTGTGTTTTTTACAGCTGGAACTGCGTATGTCTATGCTCAGGTGTTGCAGGCTCTGATCAGGAGTTCATGACTTCAGAATCCATAATTAATAGAACAAGATCATCTCACTGAAGTATACTGGCATATGAGGGTATGTTGAAGTTTAGGGTTCCTGCAAACCCTCCCAATCTCACAGGTGTGCTACTCGGGTCAAACATCACAGACTCTCGAGGCCGAATAGCAATAATACGTTCACCATTTCCAAGAAATGGCTCATGACCACATCATGGAATCGGTTTGGCATTATGTACTACTCAGGGAAGTCTCAGCTGAGTCCGGAAAAACAAGCATCCCTCATAAGTCCTTAGCTTCAAGCACTGAATCGAGAAACAATAGTACATTCATCCTGAAGGGTACAATACTACCGTCATACGAACAGTTTGACTTGACTGGATTCCTATGAACGAACCAGGCCATCCTATGCGAGTTCCCAGTGGGCCCTCGGATGCGAGTGGGTTTGCCAACAAATGTGGTCTGCCACTGTCATCACTGGAGAGGGATGTTTCCACAAAGGTTATCAATGATCGGTCCCTTGACTGCACATAACTATCAAGGTAGCGTACTAACCCAGAAAGATTCTGATATCAATACATTCCCGAGAAGGTCGCAAGTCAAGGTGTGGACCTCACTACTACCAACATAGCAAGATGCCATGAAGCCAAAGTGAAACCACTCTAAGTCCTAGGGTACACTCGAGCCCCGGTTACGAGCTCATCTCACAATAACCCCATCCCACAAAAAAAATGAAAACCAGCACAGCCAGACAGTCCAGTATAATATGATGCATGGAAAATAAATACTGAAAGCGGAAAATAAATGCTGTAAAGTAAAGCTGTAAAGTAAAGTTGTAAATGAAAACAATAAAGCTAAACTAAAGCGCACAACAACAAACAGATAAACACCCAAAGAAACAAAACCAAACAGGCGTTAGGATTGACTCTACAAGGGAAACCAGAGATTCTGGGTTCGATCCCCAGCAGAGTCGCCTGCTGTCGCTCCCGGGATTTTCATCCTGGTACAAACGCGAAAGTGGCGCGGAAAAGTTTAGAGTCGCCAACCAAACATTTTTATCCCAAAAGAATGGGAAAGGTAATGTTGCACAAACTTGAGGAAGAAGGAAAGGACAAGGTCCTGCGAACCAAAGATCTGGGTTCGGGAGTCGGTTACAACCTGGGAAGGTATTAGCACCCCAGATCGTCCTCCATACCCGACGGGATCCATGCTTGCTTGTTTTGTTTCAAAGGGTGAGAAATAAAGTGTTGCTGAATAAAACTGCTACTGGAACTGGAATGGGAATGGAAAAGGAATTGAAATAAGAAAGGTAACTGGAAAAAAGAGAATGAGAATAAAAGGGGGAAATGTAGGGAAAATACAGAATGTGCTCGAACGGGCCCTACCCCGCTGCCTACGTACCTCATCGGGAAAATGAGGATCAGAGTCGACGTAGTTCGCCTAACTAAGGCGGGAACTATTTGTTTGTGTTTTTTACAGCTGGAACTGCGTATGTCTATGCTCTGGTGTTGCAGGCTCGTCTGGTACGAGTGCGTTTATCGTCTTGCAAATGATACAAGTCGTCGCAAGTTCATGTGATGAGTGAATGAGATGAGAAGAGAAGCTCCCGCAGGATAGCCGTTTGTTATTTGTTTTTGTCTTTTAAGAGAAGTGTTTTGAATTTGTTTGTTTTATAAAAAAATTCCTTGATGAGACTTGTACATCATGATAGACGAGCTTACACCACTCCAAGATGGAATGAGTGCAAGTACATCATGGAATAAGGCTATACACAAGGAATCCTTTCATTTATTTTTTAAGTGTTTTTGGATTTTGTTTGAAGATGAGAAAGAATGACTCAAATTGCAAAAGGACAAAATCTAAGGGGACTAAGACACAACCCTAAGTTTATTTGTTTATTTACAAGAGAGGTCCTATGGTTAATGAGGTTTCTAAACCTAATGAGAAAGGAACTTAGAAACTATTAAAATGCAACTTACTTCCTAAGGAAGATAAGTTGATTCTAAAGCAAAGGAGAGACCTCTACAAGTGAAATATCAATCAATATAACAAAGCATTAAAATTGAACATAAGAAATAGAATTCACAACAAAACATTCAAAGGCATAAACCTAAAATAGTCTAAATTTATTCTAAGTCTAATTAATACGAATCCTAAGCCTAAGTCCTAAAATTAAGGGCATTACCTAGTATTTTCATTCAAAAAAACAGAAACTAAACTAGTCTAAATCAACATTAAACCCTAAGATTAAATCTAATTAAAACTATTTTTTATGAAATCCTAATATTCTAGCCTAAACTAATGGGAATTTACATGTAACAAAGCCTAAAGATTAATACCCTAAAAAATAGTAAAAGTTCTGGAAAAATTATGAGATTAATTCTATAGGGTCCTAAAACTACCTATAATATTGTGTTAAGAAGAATCCTAAAAACTCAGAATTTTGCTATGCCTAAAAATCATTTATTTCTACCTAAGGATTAACCATTATTTCCTAAGGATTAAGCCACTAAAACCCGAGATAAAATGCCCTAAAAAATCTACTAAAATTATGCTAAGTACTATTATGAGTCCTATAACTATAGAAAAAAGAGTGGGTCCAAAATATTACTGGAAGACTAAAAATTAAAATCAAAACATTTATGTACAGTTGAAGGAAATTCACTAAAAACTAATTACATGAAAAAATCAGAATTAATTCAAAAACAATTAAAATTCAGAAAAATAAAATGCTAAACATTTCTAAATTGAATTAGGGACCTACTTGATTTTTTTGAGAATTTTATTACATTTTTTCCTATTTTTATTTGAATTATTCTCCAAGAACAGACCTCTTGGAGTCATCAAAAGCCCTGACCACCAGATTGCTTGGTCGGAGAGCTATACCATCATATTCGAGCTTGACAAGAGCTTTCTTCGGCAAGAAATTGAGTGAATACCCAGTGTTAACAAGAACATGAGAGAGCACAACCCCTTTGCACTCCAAGGTGATGTGCAAAGCTTTGTTGTGATGACGTCCTTCCGTTGTTAAGTCAGCATTGGTGAAACCTAGCCCATGGCTAGTATTGACATTAGATACCACTGTCTCAAGATGATTCACTGTGATCTCTTCTGGCCCGTAGGCAGCGTGCAGAACTTTACGTAGTGCATCCCGATGAGCTTCGGAACACAACAGTAGGGATAAGATAGAGATCTTAGAAGGAGTCTGGTGGAGCTGATCCACAACCTTGTAGTCACTTCTTTTAATTATCCTTATAAATTCATCCACATCTTGATCAAAGGATGATTTATGAGTCTCTTTTGATGCAGATTCTTCAGGTATCACACTTTTTCCTTTGGCTTTCGCAGCAGCCTCTGCCTTAGTATTAGTTCTTGGAGCTTGTGACGCGAAGAGGCGTCCACTTCGGGTGAAGCCTCCGCCTCCCCCGACATTATCCACTTGGGGGGTATGAACCAAAGAATCAAGAAGGACTCTTTCTCTGTTGCAGTAAAGGTCTGCACCATAGTGCCATGGTACAACATTGTCTTTGTCATATGGAATAGGCCCTGGCACCGTGATGGTGGCTGGGCTAACTGCAGTAGAGGTTGGAACCGTTATTGTCTGTGGATCATAAAAGATAGTGACAGGACTTCTTGTAGATGTTGGTGGTGATGAATTGAAGCTTGGTTGTTGTTGAAATTGTTGCTGAGATTGTTGAAAGTTGCTGGAGTTTGGGACCGTTGTAGGGTCATAATAAATAGTAATTGTGGAAACATCATTGTTGGTGGTTGCTGAAGTTGTAGAAGGAGATGAAATGGAACTGTTGTTTGTTGAAGTAATGGAAGAGGTGATTGTTGAAATTGTAGACGAGTCGGTAGAAACAATTGTTGTTGCAGTTGTAGAAGAATCACTTGTTGTTGACAAAAGAGTTGCTGGTGTTGCAGAAGCAGTTGTGGTTATTTGTAGAATGCCTTCTTTAATCAAGCCATTGATGCCATTCCTCAAGCTTGCACACCCATTCTTGGAAAGCTTGCAGGATTCACAACAGGCCTCACAACCTGGAAACACTTGGCATTTCAAAAGCTGAGCCTTAACCTCTGCCAGAAGTGTCTGAATACTTGCAATATCTTCAATGGGAATCATGGGTGAGCCTTCCTCTATAGCATTAATCCTTGGCCCATTGTGGCTTGGCATAGGATTTTTCATGACATTGGGAGGTGGTGCAAAGTTCAGGGTCTTTGAATCTACCAGATCCTGGACCTTCATATGCAGAGCCCTGCATTTTTCCGTGGAGTGACCAGGTGCATTAGAATGAAAAGCACACCTAGCATTGACATCATAATTTCTCGGAAGGTTCTGAGGATCAGGTGGAGCCAATGTCCTTAACTCAACAAAATTGAGCTTTAGGAGTTGTGGCAGTAGTGTAGCATATGGCATTGGAATAGGGTCAATCACCCTGTTGATCATAGATGGCCAATGTTGGAAGGGGCGTTGTTGTTGATCGTTGTTATTGTTGTAGGATCTCTGTTGCGGAAACTGTGGCTATTGAGGAAAGTGTTGTGGTTGTTGAGTATACTGAGGAGGTGGAGTAGGAATAGTGACGGCACGGCAGCAACTGATCTGGGCAGATATTGGGGTCTCCCTCTTCCTATGTGTACAGAATTTGTTTCACCAGATCTACGGGCCCCATCAAATGGCTTCCTTGCACTGCTTGAACTGGCACCATTGTCGGAGATCTTTCCCATCTTCAGCAAGCTCTCAATTCTTTCCCCAGCTATCACCACATCTGCAAAGCTGGTAGAAGAAAATGCAGCCAATTTGTCAATGTAGGTACCCTGGAGAGTATTCATGAACATATCTGCCATCTCCCTTTCTTACATCGGGGGTTGAACGGCAGTAGCTAGTTGCCTCCACCTTTGGGCATACTCTCTAAAGCTTTCACGGGAAGATTGTGACATTCCCATCAGAAGGGTTTTGTTTAGAGCCATGTCCAGATTATACTGATATTGATGGATGAAAGCTTCAGCCAAGTCTTTCCAATTTCTAACTGTGGCCCTGGTTAAATGGGAATACCACTCTCGGGATGCCCCTGTCAAGCTATCCTCGAAGTAAAACATCCACAGCTTCTCATCCATTATGTAAGATTTCAATCTCCCCAGGAAAGACTGAAGATGGGTACGTGGGCAGGATATGCCATTGTATCTTTCAAAACAAGGGGGTTTGAACTTGTGAGGAATTCTAACCCCTTCCACCAATCCCATGGCCATGACATTAAAACCTAGAGAGTTTTGGGATTCAAGAGACCTTAGCATCTCTGCAATTTCATCCAACCGACGGTCGTAAACTTCGTCTCCAGCCCCAACCACAGTAAACTGTTCTTCTTGAGGGTCCTCCTGCAAGGCCCTCCCTCCAGTGTTACCTTTGGTGTTCTTATGGCATTGACGTCTGGGTTCAGATGAGGTCCAAACTCTGGAGGATCAGTGCGAGGTTGCACGTGATCGTTGTTACTGGTACCCCCTGTACCTGGATTGTGTTCCTTAGGAGTTTGTCGCTCATCCAACTCCCTCAGTCTCTCCTAGTTCTGAGCCAAACGAGTCATCACTGTCATAAATTGATTCATTTGGGCCCTCATCTTTGTCCTTTCATTGGCCATTTGGGCTCTCACTTCAGTCTAGTCCTGTTGAACTTGATCCATTTCTAATCCCGGAAGGTTGTTTCTTGTCGGATACCGGTGCACTCTATTGACGGGGAACACTCTTCTACGAGCAATGTTTCCTGAAACCACAACAAAGTGAGAAACAACAAGAAAACAAAAACCTACAAAACAAAGAAAAATGTTAATATGCAATGCAGGATGCCTATTTGTCTTCCAAGGGTATCCGGTTTGGTTCTTTGGTTTTGACCTTTCCAGACCTCGAGGAAATGATGATGTTGCAAAGAGATTAAGCCCACAAATAATACAAACCATATATTTACAAAAATGTGAAAATACATAGTTTGATTACAACAAAGTCCCCATGGTGGGTCATAATACAACAACAATAGAAATACAATCAAAATGAAGTACAAACAAAAAGTGTCAAACATCCAATCCAAAGTCATCCTCCCTGACTTCCTTCAGGAGAGCCTCAGTCACTGGACCTACTGGGTATTCTGTGATAGTCCTGATGAGAAGGTTCCTGGTGGCAATGGCACTGGTCAACTTCTTGTGCTTATCCTGATCCTTTGACCTCTTCAACCCCGCTCAGAGCCTTAACTCAGAGATCTCCTTCTGTGCTGCCAACAAAATTGCCTGATGCTTCTTCTCATTAGCCTCCAACTACTGTATCCTAGCTTGAGTTCTTTGATCTTCTTGTGCACGAGCCTCAGTGATCCTGATCCACCTAGCCTGGCTGTCCTCTAAATAATGCTCAGCTCTGGCCTTCTGAGTCTTAGCTTCCTTGCAAGCATTCTTCAGTACTAACTCCCCTGCTCTAGCCTTTATGATGTAGTCATCCGTCTTTTCAATCTTGGTCAAGTGCTCAATCCGGAGCTTCTCTAACCTTTCATTATCTAAACGGTTGTCATTCCTCTCCCAGAGGGTCTTCTTCAAGGCTTCAGAGAGTTGAGTATTCCTTTCTTTTAACTTCTCAAACTCCTCCAGGCTAACAGTAGCTGCAGGCTGCACTGTTGATGGTCCAGGTGTATCCTCTAAGGTGAATGGCATCCGGGTGATCTGCCCCCTGGTACGAGACCAATCAAGATACTGTGCTGAGGCTATGTTGTTGCACTTGCGAAGGATAGCTGTCCCCTTAGTCTGAATGTTGTCCCAGGCCCAGGCTGCCTGTCTGACAGTAGCAGAGTTATGTTGGATGACACAATAGAGGGTTTCTGTCAAGTCTTGCACTCTTGGGGGATGAACCAAAGCATACCCTAACTGCCTCTTGAAAAGCAAGGGGTTGTAGTTGATGCAACCTTTTACTCCAATCAAAAGCACATTAGGATATTGCCCACAGCTAGTAATGATGTCTTTGCCCTTGGTGCTCCGAGTGCACCATCTGATGTCCTCTGATGTAAGGGCAATCAATCTCTTAGCCCAATTCCTTGGCTGATGAGGGTTCAGGAAAGTGTCTGACTTTGGCAAATGTCTTAACAGCCAACAGTAGAAGAGGGGTGCACAGCATCTGACCAATCTTCCTCTTTGCTTCTCATTCCTCTGGTGTACTGAATAGTAGAAGTTTCCAAGCAAGGTAGGAACTGGGTTCCTCAATAAGAACAGGTGAATGTCATTCTTGCTTACAAACTTTGGCTCGTCTGCAAACAAGATAACTCCATATATGCTGAGGGCTAAGAGTGCACAAACAGCATCCCACTTCCCTGCTGCATCATGCAGGGTGGCATGAGAGATCAAGAAGTCCAAGTGAAGGCCTGGGACCCCAACCTTGGTGGTCATGCTCTGATCAATGAGGATAGGCTCCAAATGCAAGGCTTTAGCTGTATCTTCATTCTTGGGAGCAACCATCTCATGGTTGAAAGGAATCCCTCTCCTGATAGGGACACCTAACAACATGGAAAATTCTTCTAGAAGAGGTCCCAACTGAAAATCAGGGAATGTGAAACATCTGAGAGGAGGATCATAAAACTGGAGATAGGTGTGAATCATGCTCCTCTGGGATGCATTCAAGTCCATGATCATGTCCAATATGCCTCCATAATGCTCCCTGAATAATGGGACATGATCAGGAGTGATGAGAGACTGGATCTGTCTGATGCCTGTCAGAGTAGGCTCAAAGAAATGATATGTGATGTTGCTCTTCTTGGAAGTGTCCATGCTGACAATGGATGCTGGTGAAGAAGACTGAGAGAAGCCCTGATGAAGGTAACTGCTGAAGACTGATGAAGATAACTGGAGAAGATGTTGGAGAAGGGTTTCTTATGAAGATAAACTGATGAATGTTGTTGATGCAGATAGCTGAGCAGTAGAACAGGTCAAAACCAAACCAAAGAAGATGTGGATATCCTGTAAAACAAATAGACAAATGTTAAAATGATGCAAAATTATGTATGCAGAATGATATGCAAAGGGTTTGTGATCAAGTGATGGATCTGTTATCTTCCTTGATAAGGTCCATGTGTGTTCATAAGTCCGGATGGAGGCTTAGAAAACTAGTAACCAGGTGGGGGACTCCAATAAAGAATTAAAAATCTAGGGTTTCACAAGAACTGTCCAAAGTGATGCATTCTTAAAACAAAACTGGTAACAGGGTATGATGAGGCCAAGGGTTCCTACAAACCTGTAAACATCCCAACCCCCTCACATGTATTGTTCTAGAACAAGGATCCTCAGACTTGGATCAGTTATGAGAAGTGTAAACACTTCTAACCCAGAGGTACAGTGTTTACAATAACCATAAAAGATCCTCCTCTAACTCACCTCAGATGCTGAAGGTCATAAAAGGTCATCCAGACTTAGCAGGCTTCCCAGATAGCCCTAGTACTACAGGAAATCCGTAGCACAGAGTTCTCAAGAAGAAACCCATGTCTTAACCGTGTTTCATATTCCCGCACCAGACCGAAATGGAATGGGAAAGAATATGAAGCCACTCTAGCCTATGTGTCACTCAGGTCCCTGGTATGGAACCTTATCACTCAACAATCCCTCCCACCAAGTTAAACACAGATCCAACACTAATGATATGATAATAACAGTATGAAATGCATAAAACTGTAAATGAAAGCAATAAATAAAGCTGTACAGAAAGCAATAAATAAAGCATTAAATAAATAAGCACAAGTAGCACATAACACCCTCGTAAACACAAATCAAACAAGCGTTAGGAGGAACCCACAAAAAGAACCAGAAGCCCTGGTTGCAATATAATCTTCCCCAGCAGAGTCGCCAAGCTGTCGCTCCCAAATATTTGCATCCCGGTACAAGCGCGAACGGTAGGCGAAAGGAGAAATGAAATGAAGTGAATAGATTCGCCAGCTAGGCATTTTTATATCGAAGGAAAGGTAATGCTGGATAAACCTAGGAAAAGATGGATAAGACGGTTGCGAACCAAAGAAACTGAGAAAGGGGGTTGGTTACAACCTGGGAAGGTATTAGCACCCAGATTGTCCGTCGTACTCGACGGGATCCACGCTTAAAAGATTGTGTTTAATGGGGGTAGTGTTTGTGCTATCTGTGTGCAAAAGCTGGAAAAGAAATATACAAGTGTCAGTGCGAAAGAGAGTGAAATGCTCAAGAACTGAGCCTTTGAAAAGAATGCTGGGAGAGGGGGGAGACAAAGAGACTTTTGTTTGATAACAGTTAAGTTATTCCTACGTATCCTCTCGTGCAATGAGGAAGTCAAAACACCGTAGTTCGACCCAAAGATACTGAAAGATAAATTTATTGTGAATTGCTTGCTTGTCTATGCTCAAGTGTATGACTCGTCTGGCTTGAGTGCTAATTGTCTTGCATTAGACGGAAGAAGCAAGTTCTCGTTTATGAATGAGTGTGATGAGAAAAGAATCCCGAAGGAGACGGTTATTGGTTGTTTTTTTGTGTTTTCAGTTTTGTTATTGTTTTTGGTGTTTTGCATAAGTTAATGAGCTTAAGCCTAAATCAGAGGTTGTAAACTCATTATATCCTCCCTGATTAGGGATAATGGGCCCACTTGAGTATGAGATAAGCACCTCAACTTAATTACCATGATGATTTAGGATTAAGATCATAAACCTACTTGTGATTATTTAGATGTTTTTAGGTTTTTGTTTAGTGTTAAGTAATGAGTTTAATCTCTAATCACAAATTAGTGAACTCAATACACCATCCTAATAGAAGGATAATAGATGAGAAAACTTAAGCTGAGGAAGATACCTCAACTTAATCCATGGTTAGGGATTAAATTATTATATAACAAAGCCTTTATTAAGTAGATTTTAATTAAGGGTGAGATTAAGAAATGAATTTTATGGTTTGTAAGACAACTTGAGGGGGACTTGTCCATTAAACACTAGGGTTAGTCCTTCTTAACCATAAAGGAAGAATTAGAACCCTAATGTAAGGCCCAAGTTACAAGATGAAGTATTAGTGATTATTAAGTGGATTGATTAAGAGGTTTAAACAAATTAAGGGTTTAACACTTAGGATTAAAGTTATACACTCCATCCTAAGATAAGGAGACAGGCATAACCCTAATTCCAAAGTCCTAAAACCTTAAAGGTTTAGTCTCTAATGATGGGATGAGAAGAGAGACACAAAGAAGACTCAAAGAGAAACGATTAAAGGGAAAATAATAAGTCCTAGAAAGTTATCATGCTTGGAAGTCCTAGGGTTTGTGAGGCTTAAGAGAAGAAGTCTTCAAGGAAGCCACCAAGGAGAAGCAAGATAGGAAAGAGATGAGATGAGAAGAGAAAGAAAGGAAGAGAAACACAAGTGAGCAAGCTCACTCAAGGAAAATTAAAAATGCAGTAAGGATGCAATATGAAGGTATGAGAAGAGGTGGGAGGTGAAGGCAAATCCACCTCCCAAACAACTTACCATTAACCTTAAAAGTTAGCACAAGATGCATAAGGAACAAAATGAAATGAAACAATGCATATGCAAGGGCAAAGACCAAGACCAGAAGCATACACATGATGTAAATGATGCTATGATATGATGCAAAGACATACAAGATGCATATGTGTGATCATACAAGAGAATGAATGCAAATGAAACATGTAGGAAGCATGTAAACACATGGACGTTTATGAAATGAAATGGATGCAAAGCATAGCAAATGTATGGATAAACGATCAAGCAATGTCTCAAGATGTCTAAGATGGCATACAAATGCTTATAATGGCATGGCAAGTTCATATGTTCATGCAATGCAATGTAAGATGCAAGTAAAGATGCAAAATTAGGGTTACATGGGAGGATGAGATGCAAATGGTTACAACAGAAGCATATGACATGATAAAAAATTGCAAATGAGCTCAAACAAACCCTAATCCCATATGATATCACACCCCAGAGGAGAAGGTCTAACTCTTAACCTATTGAAAGTTATGATTTTTCTAAGTTTGCTAGGGGTTTTTGGGTGCTTCAAAAGGAAAAATGCAAATCAAATTGAAAATGCAAGATAAATTCATGCCAAAACTATCCTAGATACTACATGATATGTGTAAAACAATTCAAAAAGAACCATCTTCAAACCCTTCATGGTTAGGCAGAAAAGATTTTTCAAAGGTTAGGGTTTGAGAATGTGATTTTATGAACCCTAAATTCAAAGAAAATTGTCAAGTTATGATCAAAACAAAAAAAGAAATTTGTATGAAGGGTTTGAAAATGTCTTAAGATGCAACATGATATTTTTGGTAATTTTTAGAAACCTAAATGCTATTTTAATTAATTAATTTCCATTAATTAATTATAATAAACATTTAAATATATTAAAAATACTTTTTAAATGCAAAAAATAAAATAAAAATTATTTTTGGATAAAGAAAAATATTTAAAGCTAAAATGCAAAAAATGAGATTTTTAAAATGATTTTTGATATTTTAAATAAATCAAACAAAAGAAATGCAATAAAATGAAATAAAAATAATTAAAATGGGAAGTATGCAAATCCAATGGCTGAGATTCAAAAGGAAAATGAGGGAATTGACTGCGCGCCAGATCCAAGGGTCAACATTCAAACTGGATTTTAATTATGTTTTTAATTAATTAATCAGGATTAAATAATAATGACTTAATCTGGGCCACACGCTGCTAACCCTAATCCCAATCCAATGGCCATAAACACAACTGGGGAATTAATCACAGATTATGGCTTAACAACTTTCAGGTGATCGGAACAGTGTTCCGGTCATCTTCTCCGGCCAGACTCTCACTCTATCTCTCTCAAAACGCCATGAAACTCTACCTAAATCTCCAAAAACACTCATTAAACATCACTGAACAAGAATCCACACACAAAATTCATTTATTTTTCATCAAAATCATGAATCAAAGCAAAACAGAAAACTTGGCAAAAATTTCAGAAGCACGATACATCCTCAGAACTCAACCATTTTCAAAACAAATTACATAACCATGACCAGAGAGACATGTAGAATCATTTAGGAACTTAAAAACAAGCTTATGGAAAAAAGTTTGAAGACGGCTACCTGAGCTGGAGCTTTCACTTTTGGAGCTTTCTGACCTCTTTCTTTGTGCAATCAACCTCCAATGGCTTCCCTTGAGTGAATGGAAGGCTTAGAACAAGCTTGCAATGGCTGGTTTGAGAGATTGCACCTCAGCTGCACCAAAATGGTTGGGAAATGATCTAGAGGATGTATGGAGATGATTGGTGAAGTTTGTTTGAAGTTTTGATGCTTGAGCAGGGAGAATCGAAGAAGAGAAGTTTTGAGGGATTTTTGGTATTCTATAGTTGTGATCAGTTTCGGGCCAATGTGTTGTGTGTTATGGCTTGCATAATGTCCACATATCATGTCTTGATAGGTCAGAAGAGTGGTTGTGGCCTATGCTGATTGGTATGGCATCATTTGCAAAAAGTCAAAAGTCATGGTACCATAAGCATGGCACGGGTCAGAGGCTGTTTGAGGGGTGTCTGGCCTCAGCTTGCATCAAGGGTGTCCCTTGGATTGAAATATGTGAGCTGGATGGCTTGATTCAAGTGTTCTCATGGTTTTGCAATTTTTCCCTCTTTGGATTTTCTTGAGAAACAAGGCATGAAACCTTCCAATTCTTGGGCCAATTCTGAGCTTTTGAAGTTGCTTGATCATGTTATGAAGTTTTTGGGCACATTAGAAGTAATTAGAAGCCTTGGCAAGTGGTTTTGAAAAAATCCCTCTTTGGTGCATTCTTGAAAATTATAGGATTTTTGCCAACTTTGAAGGATCATAACTTGAGTTCCATAATGAATTAGAACATGTTCTTGTACTTTTTAAAAAGGGAAAGACCTAATCTAAAACTTTCATGACCAAGAATTTTTCATTTGAAACATTTTTAGTTGAGAAAGACGAGGTTGAAGAACTTTCCCAAAATGGAAAGTTTCCATTACAAGTCATTTCCATTTTTGGCAACTTTTCAAATGGCTCAAAATTCTTCAATCTTGTGAACTTCCAACTTCTTCTAAGATCAAATAAAGATCATAGAACTTCAATTTGATGAAAATACCCATTTGGTTCCATTGTTGGGGGCCCCAGATGCCCTGATTTTGACTTAACTTGCTCAAGATGTTACCCAGTGAACATATGTCTTCCACAATGAATTTCTTCATCAAACTTGGTACACGTGATCCTTATAACATCTTAAGAACATTAGAAACAAGAATGGCCCAAAAATTTGGAGTTGAGGCCTCTGAAACCAAAACCCTAATTTTGGTCATCTGTGTAGTGAAAACCCTAGCTCTGCTTCCATGCCTTGCCAATTCTTGTGATCTCTTGACTTCCATGAACTTTGAGGGACATAATATAATGGTGGAACACACGTGGACCCTCTTGGAATGCTTTGAGGCCTTTGGGATGGCTCAGATGGAATCTTTGATTGCTCAGATCACAAACCCTAGATGCAGATGAACTTGAACTATGCAGTGAAACAAAAAATACAGTATGAAATTGTATGCTTATGCTAATGAAAACATGAAAGATAACAAGCCATGGTGTGATAAATAGTGAGGGCAAATTTGGGGTGTTTACACATTGGATTAGTATTATTTTAATAAAATAAAAGAATTAGTAAAAAGAATATCAGGGAGAAGTGGAGAACCATGAAATTAGGAGAAAGATAAGAAAATTGGAGAACGAGGAAAAATGGAGGAAATGGTTACGAGAAGTCGCCGTCGGAAAACAAAGTCGATCGGAGATTCGAAGCGGACACCGATTAAGGTAAGTGTGGGGTTCGACTTTTATAATCGGGTATGATAATTGGTACTTAGGGTTGAATAATTTGTGTGTTGTTTTGAATCCTTGATGTTGTTGTGTTATTTGAATTATGTCTAATAATGGTGTTATGATATATTATAGAGACCCATAGGTAATTAGAAGAAAAATAATTTATATTGATTTTCTATTCAGAACAGTAGCGCAAAACCTGTTTTCATACTATGGTAATTGATAGTATGCAAAACTCTATGATGAATGGGGATAGGTGGTGATTGCATTAAATTTTTGGGAAAAATATTATTTATTTTCTTTCGGTACCGTCATGTAGGGGTTAAATGAAACTGGATGGTTTTGGTTCTTTGATATTACTACTTTTCATTTTCCTTGTATGTCCCAAAGAAATATATATATATATATATATATATATATATATATATATATATATATATATATATATATATATATATATATATATATATACACACATGGGATCATGAAGTTGGAAAGTGGTAGAAAGTCTCCTTGGGTTTGTAAATTAATGTAATGTAGAAAAGTTTTACAGGATATAAATATATATCATTATTGGGTGGCGCATGATTTTCTTTATGTGATACCTAGAACTGCCAACCGCCCCTTTTGTAATTCTAAGAAGAAATATTTCAAGTATGTGGCGCAAGCCACAGGGAACCTACATGATGGGTGGAGCAAGCCACCCTGTGTGGTAGGGACCATTCCATTTTAGTTTTCTGCAATATTTTACTAAGTGAAAACCAATTAATCTTATCTCATTAATTGATAATTCTAACTTGTAAATATTTTAATTTAATTAAATTGTATTTTGTTAAAGAATACTAAAATTATTTGAATCAGTAGTAAGTAAATTAATCAATAGCAAACAAATATGTTTTTGGTATTAGTACTGTGTTGTACAAATTTGACAAAAAAATAGTTTTGTAAACTTGACAGAAAATAGAAAACATTTTTAAGCCTCTAGTCTATGAAAGTAGAATGTATCAGGAAGCTGATTTTTGACAGAAAATTCTTAATTAGTTGTGTTAACTGCAGAATATGATAAACAATGTTGGTTTAGTCGGTTTAGCCGAAATAGGAGAAAAAACTTAGTTGCCGGGAATTTAACGAAATTCTTCGGGGTAAGACGGGTAGTTTAATAGTTGATTTTTGTTTCTTTGTTTTGTTGAAAATATGTTGTAAAGTTTAGTTGCGGGTAATGGTTGAGTTGGTAAGTCATTCTGGTTTACGGAACATTTTAAGTTGATTATGTGGGAGGCCTTATAAGTAAATGTTCAATTTATGTTGTTCACATCGTATAAGTTGTTTGTGTTACATGTTGATGTCGTTTAAGTTGATCATGTTGTCTAAGTTGTTTTATGTTGTCGAAAATGTTTTGTTGTTCAAGTTGGAGGCTTAAAAGCCAACGTTGATTTATGTCGTTCAAGTTGTATAAGTTGGTTGTGCTGTTTGATGTTGTATATTGTTATGTTGTAAAGTTGTGTATGCTATGTAGATCATTTGCATTTTTATGTCAGAGTCATTGCTCACACTAAGTTGGCTTGGATTGGCACTAAGTTGAAAGTTGAAGGCTTATGCCTTGATTGCCTCGATAACCTGGCAATGATTTTAAGTTGGGAGTGTTACTCTGAATGGTACCACATGCATATGCATAGTAGATTCGTATCTGTGTTGCATTAAGTCGCAGCTAGAAAAATACGACCTCGCGATAAAAAATATCGCGGATAAAAATTAAAACAACACAGTCGCCACCAAACTTATTTTATTCCAATTAAGGAAAAGGAAAATATCGAGAAACCTTTTGAAAAACTGATGGATAAAATAAGGTCTTTGAAACCAGATTCTAGGTTCGGATGTCGATTCCGTAAGGGGAAGGTATTAGCACCCCTTACGTCCGTTGTACTCAACGGGAACCTCTTAGTTTAACTTGCGATCTAATGTTGACTAATGCTTTCTATTTTCTTCTAATAATAAAAAGTAAATGAGAAAGATTCTAATATAAGGTTAATAGGAGAAATGGGTTATTTTGTTCCTAGGGTGCTCGGCAAGGAGTAAGATCCGTGTGCCTACGTATTCCCTTGTGCAATGGGAAAGTCAGAGCCTCGTAGTTTGTGGTACTAAGGTCGGTTGGTTGGTTTATTTTAATGAACGATTATTTAGACCGCATTCTGACTGCTAAGTGTTGGCTTGTCTGCTCGCGATAGGAGGCGGAAGCGCTAGCTTGTTTGCAAGATAGAAATGATTTAAACAATGTTCGCTTAAAAATGTTTGATTCGATTAGTGTTTTAGGAACGAAAGTGAGAATGAACCACGTCCCGTGAGGCAAGCCTCGGGAGTGTTCATTCAAGAATTCGAGGAGTACTGGACTCCAAAACTCAATTCTTTCGTTATTTGATGTGTAGATTAAGTGTTTTAATTACGAAAAGTCGAATAAACCACATCCCGTGGGGCGAGCCTCAGGAGCGTTCATTCAAGAATTCGAGGAATGCTAGACTCCAGAATTTAGTTTTTCCGCTATTTAATTATAAAAAGATATTTGAATATTCGAGTTGGAAGGATTTGGTGGCGAGACACGGTGCGCTCGGCTTACATGGGTTTGCGAATCGATCAAAGCGATAAAATACGGCGAAAAATAAATTAACGGCAACTATTTGGAGGCGTTGGACCTTTTATTCGGACGCGTCGAAATATAGTTCAATTACTTCCTTAGAACTGATTTAAAATTGAAATCGTTCTATTAGGAGTCGATCGTTTATATTGAAATGCGATAAATTAAATTAATTAAATTAATCAAATTAAATAAAATGGTGAAAATTAAATCGGAATAGAAATATAAAAGCAAATAAATAAATTAGATTGCATCGAATACGATAACATAATAAATAATCGAAATAATGTAATAAATAAAAAAATTAAACTAAATTTGTTTTGTCGAAATAGAATAATAAATAAAAACTAACTAAATGCCTCATATTAATTAAATTTCCCAATTTAACAAAATTGGAAATAATTTAACTTATATCATTGACCTGAAAATAAAATATAAAAATAAAAAGAGATTATTGACACGTACTTATTTTTTAAGCATTTTTTTAAAACCAAAAGACTATTGACAATTAGAAAAATAGATTTTGAGGACTAAAAGATAAAATAAAATAAAAACAATTATTAACATTATAAAAATAGAATAATTAATAATATATAAAAAATAGGATAGAGAGAGGTGTGGTGTTGGTAGATCTGTTGTGGTTTTAGAAAAAAACAAGGGGCTTATCAAGCCCAAACAACAATAACATGAATTCAGTAAATAAAATAAATAAATTGTAAGCATAAAAATACAGTAAATAAAATCAAAATAAAGGGTAAGCATGAAAGAATAAAAGGATAGAAAATCATTTTTCCACTTTTCAGAGAAAAAAAACTCATCTCACGCTCTCAACATACACGATAAAAGCAAACAGAGTGAAAAACCCACCCTCAGTGGCGGCGGTGCACAGTTTTCGCTCACGGTTTCGCAGATCTCAGTCTCGCGGTGTTTGCGGTTTGCTTCCGGTTCACTCGGTTCAGATCTTTTTCATTTTTGTTTGCGTGGAGATTTACGGTTCTGTTTGTGTGGTGGGATTTGTGTGTTGCGGAAAAAAAGGGTCGAAGGTGATTATGTTATGCGACTGTGAATGGATTTTGGGTGTTTGTTTTTCTGGGTTTATGGATGATGTGGGTTTATGGATGATGTGCAGCTACGATTGAATGAGGTTCACTTTCACTGCTCTGTTTTATTTTTTTGATGGTTTTTCATATTTACTGGTTTTTTTATCAGTGAAAAAGAAAGAAAAAAATATTGAAGGTTTATTCTAGTTTGAGTTTTTTTTTTTTGGGAACTTTTGAAGCTAAAAACTTATTTTCTACAGGGTATTCACATGCTATCCCAGCTTTTTTTTTGTATGAATGGAATGGTTGATTTTATAGAGAAATTTGAAGGGTGTTATGGGAAAAGCTTTGATGAATTTTGGATAAGAATAAATAACTTAAAGGCTGTGATTTTTTAGTGGAAAGCATGAGAAAAATTGGTGCGGATGATTTTCAGTTGTGGTTGTGTTGTTGTACTGAGGTGGGGGTTGTGTAGTGCTAATCTGACAAAAATATAATGATGTAATGGAATTGGTTTAAAAAACAAATAAAAATCTAATAATAATAATAGTAGTAGTAACTATAATAATAATAAAAACATTTTATTGTAATTTTGTTAATGGATTTTTAGTACATGAAATAAAGATTGAAAAGAAAGAAAAGAAAAGAAAAAGATAATAATAAAATGGACTTTTGGATTTTAGAAATTGGTTTAGATGCGTGAAACTGGAAAAAATAAAAATGTAAAATAAAATGGACTTTTGGATATTAATTGAATTTTTTTTTAAAAAGGATTAAAAATAAATAGATAGATATTGAATCAAACTAAAATAGATAAAATAGATAGTGATAATGAATAAAAATTATTTAAGAAAAATGGTTAATGAATGATAGATATTTGAATTTAAAGAGATGATTTAAGAAGACATTGAAAAAAATTTATTAGGAATAAGAAAAGAAAATTTAAAATGGTAACTAGATATTTAGAAAATGGAAGATGGTAATTGGATATTTGGATAATAATAATGAATATAAAAATCGAATTATGGATAATAATAATGGTTTAATAATAATGATAATGATAATAATAATAATAATAATAATAATAATAATAATAATAATAGTGATGGTAAAATAAAAGTAATAATGAAAAATGTATAGAAAAATAAAAATAGTAGTAATAAGTTAAGAAATAAAAATAAAATAATAGTAATAACAATGAAATTTTTAATTTTGTATAGAAAAATGTTAAATGGGCTAATAAGAAAAATATAATGGGTACAAAAATATCATCAAGTAATGAATTTAATAATATGGGATGATGATTTGGCAAAATGTAAAAATAGAAAACTTTGGACTAAAATAGTAATAATAAAAACAATAATAATGGATAATAGTAATAATAAACTATAATAATGATAACAAAAATAGTAAAGAAAAAAATAATAATAGAAATAGAAATAATATGGAAATAGAAAATAAAATTAAAAAAAAAGTAATAAAGAAATAATAATAAAAATATGCTAATAAAATAATAAATTTTTGTATTTTGTGAATAAATAATAGTAAATGGAAAAAAAGGAAATAAAGTAATAAAGTGGGTATATTAGAAAGAAAGAAAAAAGAGAAATTGATTTTTTTGTAGATTTTTGTTATAATAGAAAAAAAATGATAGGAATGGCTAATGAAAAATGAAAGTGATAAACGGACAGAAACATCACACAGCACCGACTTTTAACATTGTGCACGCACGCACCAACAAACTTAAATAATCTCCAATTTCGCACAAATCCTGAAGAAATGAAAATGACATATTTTTTTGGATTTTTTTCAATAAAGTTAAAAATGAAAAATAAAACAGTATGACAAAATTGGGGTATAATAGCATGTGTTGTGCTGACAGAAAAATAAAAAAGTGATAGAAAAATAACTATATGGTATTAATAATAATAATAATAATAATAAATAAAAAAAATAATAGAAATAATAATAACACTAAGAAAAGAGATAATAAACTAGTAATAATAATAAACATATTTTTTTTGTGATCTTGTTTAAATAATAGTAAATGGATTTAGGAAGAGAGATAATGGGCTTATGAGATATTTACAAATGGGGTCTGATAAAATATTGTAACACGTGAAATTTTTGTGATGGTTGTATTGATTAGGTAGTGGTGTTGAAAAAATAAGAAACGTATGGAGGTGGGGTCTTGGTTATAGAAAGTGTGAGCTGTGAAATTGTGATGCTATAATAATAACCGAAAATAATAATAAATATAATATAAAAAAATAATTAAAAAAAAAGTAATACTAATGATAATAATAAAATAGTAAGAATGGTAGAATATTTTAATAAAATGTGTTAGTATGAAAAATGATAATAATAATAATAATATGTGATGAATTTTAAAATTAATGGTTAAAATGGATTAAAAATGGATAGTAAGTATTTAAAATAGTGAATAAAATAAAAAGGGATTAGAATTTTTTATTTTTAAAAGATATAAATGCATTTTTTTTGGATTTTTGGTAATTGAATTTTTTTTAATAAAATATAAAATGATATTGGATATGGATGAAATTAGACACTGGACAAAATCAGATATAAAAATAAAAAACAAGTGACATATTTTGGATTTTTGAATATCAGAAAGAAAAAAAATGGTACATATTTTTGGATTTTTGAAATAATGGTTAGACAGTAAAATAAAATGATACAGATATGACAAATTTGGGGTATGACAGTTGCCCCTATCGAATTGACTTAGACCGAGTAAGATGAACTGGTCTGCATTCATAATTTCAAGGTATAAGACAAATAGATACTAACAAACTCCAAATTTGTCCGCAAAAGAAATTTGTGTAATGATAAAAACTAAATGACTGAAAACTGGAAAAATGGGTGACACAGCGAAGAAATAAGGTGACTGAAAACGAAATCACTCATCACCAAAGGATGATAAGGCGACTGAAATTTAAATGCGACCCCGTCACTAAAGGGAAAACCGAGTGACTGAAAATTAAATTCGATCCCTGCCGCCAAAGGGAAAACCGGGCGACTGAAAAAAATAAATTCGATCCCCGCCACCATAGGGAAAACCGGGTGATTGAAAAAATTAAACGATCCCCGCGGCCAAAGGGAAAACCGGGCGACTGAAAAATAGATGATCCCCGCCACCAAAGGGAAAACCGGGTGACTGAAAAAAATAAATTCGATCCCCGCCACCAAAGGGAAAACCGCGCGACTGAAAAATAAATAGACGATCCCAGCCATCAAAGGGAAAATCGGGTGACTGATAAAAATAAATTCGATCACCGCCGCCAAAGGGAAAACGGGGCGACTGAAAAATAAAATTCGAACCCCGCCGCCAAAGGGAAAACCGGGCGACTGAAAAATTAAATTCGACCCCCGCCACCAAAGGAAAAACCGGGTGACTGAAAATGGAATAAACAATCACCGCCGCCAAAGGGAAAACCGGGCGACTGAAAAATTAAATAACGACCCCCGCCACCAAAGGGAAAACCGGGTGACTGAAAAATTAAATAAATGATCCCCGCCGCCAAAGGGAAAACCGAGCGACTGAAAAATTAAATAACAACCCCCGCCACCAAAGGGAAATCCGGGTGACTGAAAAATTAAATAAACGATCCCCGCCACCAAAGGGAAAACCGGGTGACTGAAAAATTAAATTCGATCCCCGCCGCCAAAGGGAAAACTAGGCGACTGAAAAATTAAATTCGACCCCCGCCACCAAAGGGAAAACCGGGTGACTGAAAATTAAACAATGATCTGGTTGAGAAATACTAGTAAAATGAGTAAAATTTCTTGGGGAGCAAAGGGCTGAAGAAAAGTTATCCAATGGGGGACGGCCACCGGAATTTTCCAAGGAGATGCCTGGAATCTTCGATTGATCCTGGATCCTGACTTATGCACGTATGCTCGATTGTTTTGAAATAGTATTCCATAATGATGGAGATACGATGCAAATGTTTATGCATTGAAATATAAGTTGAAAATGTTGGGGAATATAAAAATTCTGATTTATTTATGCATGCAAATGATGTGTATGCTGCAAATGATTGATGTAAATGATGCATAATGATGCATATGAGGTGATTGGAAAATGAAAGGTGTCAGCTTGGTGGTCTTTTGGTCTGGTAGTTGCCAATAATGATTGGACTTTGGGTGGGTGGAAGGTTTGATTCCCCGACACTCGATCTTCGACGTTGTATGGTCAGAGGATGGATTTGAATGCTCCAAGTTCGGTTATTTGGTGATGAACGCAACGACTTAATTGACACATGAAGATTTCTTTGCTTTGAATGGTTGTCAACGTCTAGCAAGGACTGCTTGTTCAGCTGGGGAGTAAAGATAGGAAGATTGGCTCCTTGTTTAGTTGCCGCTACCTATAGGGTATTTGAAATAAATCTGGTGGGGAGCTTTGAGAACGACCATGACATGATTTGCCCCTGTATCTGGATTTGGTAGGCGTCTGCCCCTGGTTGAGTTGTTTGAAGATGATTTGCCCCTGATTGGGTCGTTGAGAATAGTTTTGCCCCTGATTAATGGACTTTGAGATAAACTGCCCCGGATTGGGTCGTTGAGAATACTTTTGCCCCTGATTAATGGACTTTGAGATAAATTTCCCCTGATTGGGCTGTTGAAGATGCTTTGCCCCTGATTGGACTGTTGAGGTAGTCTTGATTCATGTTGGCACCAATGAAGTTCAAATTTCTCTTTTGATTGTCCCTTATTGGGATGTCTTGATGTCAAGCACTATTTTTGCAATTAAATTGTTCATACACAAATGGTAATGTTAATGCAACGTTCATGTAAGTTTTGAAAAAGTCAATTTATTTGAATGCTATTAAAGTGTGACGAATGGACCGTTAGTCCAAACGAGGTGCTGATTTAGAAAATGTGTGAAAGATGCAGCAATAATAATGTGCAATCGAGATTGAAGATTATCAAATATATGGGAGTCAATTTACGTATCGTTGTTGGTAGCGTGCTTTCAGAATAAACCCTGCCTCAATTAGGTCTTTTGAGGTTTGTAACGTGGTCTGGTTAATGGTTTGAGAAACAAAGATATAAGGCTCAAATTTTGATTTGTACCCACCCCTTCTTCGTAATTTTTTCAGTCCTACGTTCAGTTAACTTCTACACATGCATTTGTATTGACGTTGCAAGAGCGAAGATGAAGCTTCAAAGTTTGCTTGAAGTGGCAGTCATCTTATTTTGCTGGTGACACTTTGATTCTTGATTTGGTGGTCATTGATTTTTTTTGCTTTTGCTGAGGATTTGGGCTCCTCTTTTGATTTATTCTCTTTTTGTCGACTAAGTATCCCTTCGGGTGCTCAACTTAGTGGTTTTTTCTTTTCGTTTTGTTTGAATGTTGTGACTGCCAAATCATTTGTTGATTGGTCCTCCGACGGGATGTCTCATCTTGCGATTTGAAGGTATAGTCAGGTTAACTGAACAACTACCCTGCCCCGGGTTACACGTAAAGGTTTGTATCCGAAAGAAACCCCTACTTCTAGGATCGAAGTGGTTGACTAGGGATTAACTCTTTATCTCTCCAGTGTTTAGGGATTTGAAAGAATGTCTGTACATCATTGACGAGGTTTTATCCGAAAGCATACTGCAACAGTTATGGGTATTTCGTTTTCATCATCCTCCCTCAAATATATGCTAAAGTGAAGTGGGGAAATATTTTTGTGATTTTTGCAATAAATGATAAATGATGAGCGAATGCGAATAAAATGATTCAAACATGCATAAACATAATATTAAAAAACCAAGTATGAATAACAATGTTCAATGGAAAATAGTACTTAAACAAACATTACAAAATAACAAGAATGCGGAAAGATAAATGGCGGCAACTGCCTTGATTTGAGGAATGAACTTCTCTTGATTGAATGCTTCAGAGTTGGAGACTACTCAGCTCGGTCTTCAACAACCCCTCCAAATGTTTTCACTTGCTGGCACCGTGCGGCAGATTGGATTGTTCTGAACATTTGGATTTCTCTGAGTGAAGGTGAGATCCTCAGATTCAATCATGTCTTGAACTTTGTGCTTGAACACTCTACAGTTCTCGATTGCGTGACCTGGAGCACCCTTGTGATACTCACAGCGAGCATTGGCATCATAATCTCGGGTGGTACTAGTTTGCGGTGGCATATCCCTCAAAGTAAGAGATCCCTTTGCCATCAGCCCATTAAAGATTTCTCCATATGACATAGGCAGTGGATCAAAATTTCTTTCAGACCTTCTTTGCTGATATGGTGGGCGCTGTTGAGGAGCGCGTTGGTGTTGTTGACTAGGATGTTGTGGATAAGTCGGTTGCATGTATGGTCCAGGTGCATATTGTGCAGCTGCAACTAGAGGATAAGGACGTGGTTGATAAGCCATCTGAGGCGGAAATGGAGCTTGGATGGCTGGCTGATAAGGCATTGGAGGAATTGGATGATAAGGCATAGGAGCATATTGTGCAGCAGCAACATACAGGTACTGATAGTAGGGGATTGAAGTAGGCGCACTCTGTTGCGGATTCCCACTTGCAGTAGAAATGGAATTTGTTTCGCCCTTTTTGTACCCGTTGAAAGGTTTCTTGACATTGGTTTGGCTGCTAGAACCTCCTTGGATATTTCCACTTTTCATACCTTCTTCGATTCTTTCTCCAACAATCACCATGTCTGAGAATCCAGAAGACACGCTGCTGATCAGCTTTTCGTAGTATTGCCCTTGTAAGGTACCCATGTAGATATCGATCAATTCACGGTATACCAACGGCGGATGCACTCTGAAAGCTAGCTCCCTCCAGCGTTGTGCGTACTCTTTGAAGGATTCGTTCTCCTTTTGAGCCATACTCTGAAGTTGAGTACGATTCGGAGCTAGGTCAGTGTTGTACTTGTATTGCTTTTTGAATGCATCAGATAAATCAAGCCAAGTACGAACATTATTGCGTTCTAGCTGCATGTACCATTCTAGAGACGCTCCAGACAAGCTGTCTTGGAAGCAATGGATGATGAGCTTATCATCTTTTGCATGAGCGGCCATTTTCCTGCAGTACATCTTCAAATGGAGCTCAGGACAGCTGAGGCCTTTGTATTTTTCGAACTCTGGCAGTTTGAACTTAGCAGGGATCACAACATTCAGAACAAGGCACATGTCTGAAGCACTCAGAAAGGTTGAATAACGTCCTTCCATGATTCGAAGTTTTTCAGCTAACTCGCGACACATCTTCATAGCTTCGGATTCATGGAAAACATGGGGGTTGGTGATTGGAATATCAGTATGCATCTTATACTCAACTCGATGATCCTCTTCAGCATGAGGAAACTGGACTTGAGTTGGAATAGGTTGATCTTGAGGGATAACACCAACAGTAACACCAGAGGTAGGTATTGGTTGGGAAGTGACTTCTTCAACAGCAGGAGTGAAGCCTGGAGGCAAACCATAGACCAAAGGATTTGGAACTGGAACTGAAGGCATTGCGCGTGAGGTAGATCCTTGCACTAGAGCATTGTTCATTGCGGCAGCAGCTTCGCGACGTTCTTCCATCCTAGCCAAAGCTTGTATGGTCTCATAAATCTGGTCAATCTTGTTCTTGACCGAGTCAATCTCTTCCCTCATAGCAGCTTTTTCTTCTTGAATCACGTCCATCAGTCTTCCAGTGTTGGCTCTAGTTAGATATGGGCGTCTAGCACGATACGGGCGTCGGGATACCAGCTTGATTTACTGAAGATGAAGGAACATGCCATGAGTTTTTCAGCTTTGGAATGAAATGCAAGATGGACAATTAAAGCAAATGAAATGAATATGCGTATGGATGCAATGCAAGATCCAGGATCACGAGTATAATCTGCTCTGAGGTGAACCATAGTAACGAGTAAATAACTGGTATCTCTGATAAGAGTAACCTTAACAGGTAGGCTCTTATATGATTGTTCTAGGTTCTTTACCCATAAAACCACTCACAGGATAGTTTCTACAGATATGGATAAGATACTCAAGGTCATGGACGCTAATCGTACTAACATCCTGCCACAGGCTAGCTGTATTATGACGATAATAACGAAAAGATCTACCTTGAGTGGAGTTCTCATGTTAGCCGTATGAGGAGCGGGTCCTCGGAGACTAATACTACACAACTGCCAACGTTGAAACCGGTTCTAAAAATGGTCCCAGAGTCACAACCCTTTCATGAATCAAGTCATGTAACAAGCTAGCTGTGTTATGACAAGATCTACGAATAGGTCTACTCTCTGGGGGGAGCTTTCATTCTAGGCTTGCAAGGAGCGAGTCCTTGGAGACTAACACTAATAACTTCCAATTCTAAACTAGGTGTTTCCTCTTTTTGTTTCAAAAACTCAGGTGTCGTCCCAGGATCCAACAAGCAAGTACGATAATGATCATAATAAAGAGAGAGAAAATAAATAAGCATAAATAAAAAGCATGAAGAAAACAGATAAGCAAAGTAAACATTGATCGCAAAGTAAACTAAGATAGGCTTGACTCTCTAGTTGTCCCCAGCAGAGTAGCCATCTGTCGCACCTCCAAAAATACGACCTCGCAATAAAAAATACCGCAGATAAAAATTAAAACAACACAGTCGCCACCGAACTTATTTTATTCCAATTAAGGAAAAGGAAAATATCGAGAAACCTTTTGAAAAATGGATGGATAAAACAAGGTCTTTGAAACCAGATTCTAGGTTCGGGAGTCGATTCCGTAAGGGGAAGGTATTAGCACCCCTTACGTCCATTGTACTCAACGGGAACCTCTTCGTTTAACTTGCGATCTAATGTTGACTAATGCTTTCTGTTTTCTTCGAATAATAAAAAGTAAATGCGAAAGATTTTAATATAAGGTTAATAGGAGAAATGGGTTATTTTGTTCCTAGGGTGCTCGACAATGAGTAAGATCCGTGTGCCTACGTATTCCCTTGTGCAATGGGAAAGTCAGAGCCTCGTAGTTCGTGGTACTAAGGTTGGTTGGTTGGTTTATTTTAATGAATGATTATTTAGACCGCATTCTGACTGCTAAGCTTTGGCTTGTCTGCTCGCGATAGGAGGCGGAAGCGCTAGCTTGTTTGCGAGATAGAAATGATTTAAACAATGTTCGCTTAAAAATGTTGGATTCGATTGGTGTTTTAGGAACGAAAGTGCGAATGAACCACATTCCGTGGGGCGAGCCTCAGGAGCGTTCATTCAAGAATTCGAGGAATGTTGGACTCCAGAACTCAATTCTTTCGTTATTTGATGTGTAGATTAAGCGTTTTAATTACGGAAAGTCGAATGAACCACACCCAATAGGGCGAGCCACAGGAGCGTTCATTCAAGAATTCGAGGAATGCTAGACTCCAGAATTTAGTTTTTCCGTTATTTAATTATAAAAAGATATTTGAATATTCGAGTTGGAAGGATTTGGTGGCGAGACACGGTGCACTCGGCTTACATGGTTTTGCGAATCGATTAAAGCGATAAAATGCGGCGAAAAATAAATTAACGGCAACTATTTGGAGGCGTTGGACTTTTTATTCGGACGCGTCGAAATATAGTTCAATTACTTCCTTAGAGCCGATTTAAAATGGAAATTGTTCTATTAGGAGTCGATCGTTTATATTGAAATGCGATAAATTAAATTAATCGAATTAAATAAAATGGTGACAATTAAATCGGAATAGAAATATAAATGCAAATAAATAAATTAGATTGCATCGAATACGATAACATAATAAATAATCGAAATAATGTAATAAATAAAAAAACTAAACTAAATTTGTTTTGTCGAAATAGAATAATAAATAAAAACTAACTAAATGCCTCATATTAATTAAATTACCCAATATAACAAAATTGGAAATAATTTAACTTATATCATTGACCCGAAAATAAAATATAAAAATAAAAAGAGATTATTGACACGTACTTATTTTTTAAGCATTTTTTTAAAACCAAAAGACTATTGACAATTAGAAAAATAGATTTTGAGGACTAAAAGATAAAATAAAAAAAAAACAATTATTAACATTATAAAAATAGAATAATTAATAATATATAAAAAATAGGATAGAGAGAGGTGTAGTGTTGGTAGATCTGGTGTGGTTTTAGAAAACAACAAGGGGCTTATCAAGCCCAAACAACAATAACATGAATTCAGTAAATAAAATAAATAAATTGTAAGCATAAAAATACAGTAAATAAAATCAAAATAAAGGGTAAGCATGAAAGAATAAAAGGATACAAAATCATTTTTCCACTTTTCAGAAAAAAACTCATCTCAGGCTCTCGACATACACGATAAAAGCAAACAGAGTGAGAAACCCACCCTCGGTGGCAGCGGTGCACAGTTTTCGCTCACGGTTTCGCAGATCTCAGTCTCGCGGTGTTTGCGGAGATTTACGGTTCTGTTTGTGTGGTGGGATTTGTGTGTTGCGGAAAAAAAGGGTCGAAGGTGATTATGTTATGCGACTGTGAATGGATTTTGGGTGTTTGGTTTTTTGGGTTTATGGATGATGTGGGTTTATGGATGATGTGCAGCTGCGATTGAATGAGGTTCACTTTCACTGCTCTGTTTTTTTTTTATGGTTTTTCATATTTACTGGTTTTTTTATCAGTGAAAAAGAAAGAAAAAAATATTGAAGGTTTATTCTAGTTTGAGTTTTTTTTTTGAGAACTTTTGAAGCTGGAACTTATTTTCTACAGGGTATTCACATACTATCCCAGTTTTTTTTTGTATGAATGGAAGGGTTAATTTTATAGAGAAATTTGAAGGGTGTTATGGGAAAAGCATTGATGAATTTTGGATAAGAATAAATAACTTACAGGCTGTGATTTTTTAGTGGAAAGCATGAGAAAAATTGGTGCGGATGATTTTCAGTTGTGGTTGTGTTGTTGTACAGAGGTGGGGGTTGTGTATTGTTAATCTGACAAAAATATAATGATGTAATGCAATTGGTTTAAAAAACAAATAAAAATCTAATAATAATAATAATAGTAGTAACTATAATAATAATAATAACATTTTTTTGTAATTTTGTTAATGGATTTTAGTACATGAAATAATGATAGAAAAGAAAGAAAAGAAAAGAAAAAGATAATAATAAAATGGACTTTTGGATTTTAGAAATTGGTTTAAAAGCGTGAAACTGGAAAAAATAAAAATGTAAAATAAAATGGACTTTTGGATTTTAATTGAATTTTTTTTTTAAAAAAAGGATTAAAAATAAATAGATAGATATTGAATCAAACTAAAATAGATAAAATAGATAGTGATAATGAATAAAAATGATTTAAGAAAAATGGTTAATGAATGATAGATATTTGAATTTAAAGAGATGATTTAAGAAGACATTGAAGAAAAATGATTAGGAATAAGAAAAGAAAATTTAAAATAGTAACTAGATATTTAAAAAATGGAAGATGGTAATTGGATATTTGGATAATAATAATGAATATAAAAATCAAATTATGGATAATAATGAAAAATAAATTTGGATAATAATAATGATTTAATAATAATGATAATAATAATAATAATAATAATAATAATAGTGATGGTAAAATAAAAGTAATAATGAAAAAACTATAGAAAAATAAAAATAGTAGTAATAAGTTAAGAAATAAAAATAAAATAATAGTAATAACAATGAAATTTTTAATTTTGTATAGAAAAATGTTAAATGGGCTAATAAGAAAAATATAATGGGTACAAAAATATCATCAAGTAATGAATTTAATAATATGGGATGATGATTTGGCAAAATGTAAAAATAGAAAACTTTGGACTAAAATAGTAATAATAAAAATAATAATAATGGATAATAGTAATAATAAACTATAATAATGATAACAAAAATAGTAAAGAAAAAAATAATAATAGAAATAGCAATAATATGGAAATGGAAAAATAAAATTAAAAAAAAAAAGTAATAAAGAAATAATAATAAAAATATGCTAATAAAATAATAATTTTTTGTATTTTGTGAATAAATAATAGTAAATGGAAAAAAAAGGAAATAAAGTAATAAAGTAGGTATATTAGAAAAAAAATAAAAGAGAAATTGATTTTTTGTAGATTTTTGTTATGATAGAAAAAAATGATAGGAATGGCTAATGAAAAATGAAAGTGATAAACGGACAGAAACATCACACAACACCGACTTTTAATATTGCGCACGCACGCACCAACAAACTTAAATAATCTCTGATTTCGCACAAATCCTGAAGAGTATGACAAAATTGGGGTATAATAGCATGTGTTGTGCTGGAAAAATAAAAAGTGATAGAAAAATAACTATATGGTATTAATAATAATAATAATAAATAATAAAAACAATAAGAGAAATAATAATAACACTAAGAAAAGAGATAATAAACTAGTAATAGTAATAAACATATTTTTTTGTGATCTTGTTTAAATAATAGTAAATGGATTTAGGAAGAGAGATAATGGGCTTATGAGATATTTACAAATGGGGTCTGATAAAATATTGTAACACGTGAAATTTTTGTGATGGTTGTATTGGTTAGGTAGTGGTCTTAAAAAAATAAGAAACGTATGGACGTGGGTTCTTGGTTGTAGAAAATGTGAGCTGTAAAATTTTTATGCTATAATAATAACCGAAAATAATAATAAATATAATATAAACAAATAATTAAAAAAAAAGTAATACAAATGATAATAATAAAATAGTAACAATGGTAGAATATTTTAATAAAATGTGGTAGTATGAAAAATTATAATAATAATAATAATAATATGTGATGAATTTTAAAATTAATGGTTAAAATGGATTAAAAATGGATAGTAAGTATTTAAAATAGTGAATAAAATAAAAAGGATTAGAATTTTTTATTTTAAAAAGATATAAATGCATTTTTTTTGGATTTTTGGTAATTGATTTTTTTTTAATAAAATATAAAAGGATATTGGATATGGATGAAATTAGACACTGGACAAAATCGGATATAAAAATAAAAAACAAGTGACATATTTTGGATTTTAGAATATCAGACAGAAAAAAAAATGGTACATATTTTTGGATTTTTGAAATAATGGTTAGACAGTAAAATAAAATGATGCAGATTATAAACACCCCAAATTTTCCCACACTCATTTCATCATGGCTTGTGATCCTTTCATATGCATAATTTCAATCATATCATCTCATGTTACATTTTTGCTTCACTGCATTGATTCATAGTCATCTGCATCTAGGGTTTGTGATCTGAGTAACCCTAAGTTATATGAGCAACTCCAAAGGTATTCAATCATCTCAAGAGGGTCCATGTTTGTTCAAGCACCATATTATATCCTCCCAAGATCAAGAAAGTCAGAAAATCAGAAGAACTGAGGAAGATTTGGAAGCAGAGCCAAGCTTAACTACACAAATGACCTAAAATTAGGGCTTTGGTTTCAGAGGCCATATCCAAATTTTTTTTTGGTCATTCTTGTTTCTATTGGTCTCTATATGATATAAGGATCATGCATACCAATTTTCATGAAGAAATTCACTGGGGAAGGCATCTGATCAATAAATGACTTCTTGAACAAGTCAGTGCAAAATCAGGGCATCTGAGGCCCCCAATCATCCAACCAAAGGGTCTCCTCCATCATTTTGGGTGTATATGATCTTTATTTGATCTTAGAAGAAGTTAGAAGTTCACAAAATTGAAGAATTTCAAGCCATTTGCAAAGTTGCCATTTTGGGAAAGTGACTTGTAATGCAAACTTGCCATTTTGGGAAAGTTTTTCAACCTCCTCTTTTTGATTCAAAAATGCTTCAAATGAAAAATTCTTGGTCATGAAAGTTGTAGATTGGATCATTCCCTTTTCAAAAAGTACATGAACTTGATCTAATTCATCATAGAACTCAAGTTATGGCCTTGCAAAGTTGGGAAAAATCACTAAATTTCACTTATGCACCAAAGAGGGAAGTTTGCAAAAACACTTGCCAAAGCCAAATGTGACCTCTAATTGACTTCTAAGCATTGCACAAACATCACACATGACCTAAAAATCAGAATTGCACAAAGAAACCCCAAGTTTCATGCCTTGAACTTCAAGTAATTCAAAAGGGGCCAAACTTCCCCAAAATTGCAAAATGGATCAAATCTCTTCAGCCACTTGTGCCAGCTACAAAGTATGACTTCCATGGACCTCCTTGAAGCAAGCTGACTCGAGCCATGCCTTGAAACAGCCACTTAACCAGCCCATACCTCAAGTACACAAGTTGGTGACATTTTTGCAACTTGCCCATACCAATCAACCTAGGCCAGCACCCACCCTCTGACCTATCCAAACATGATATGTGTACCAAAAGGAACCCAACACACAACACAACACAAGCTGAAACCTCCAAGAACACAACATACTCAAAATCCCCCAAATTTGCAAAAGCCTTCAAAACTCATAGCTCAACCATAAAACCTTCAAACTTTTTCCACCATTCAACTCCATAAACATCACTGATCATTTCCCACCCTTCATTTTGCCCTAAAACACCCTGAATCAAAAACACGATTTTGACATTGCTTGAACTGAACTTCTGCCAACTTCATTTAGAGCCCATATAAACTCCAATCAAGCATCACAAACTCTTCAGGAGGATCATTGGAGCTGATTTGAAGCAAAGAAGCAGCCAGCCATTACCATTTTCGAAAGCTTCAGTTCAGGTATCATCAAGAACATTTTTTCCAGAAATGACTTTTTAAGTTCTTAGATTGTTCTCCATGCTTCACTGATCACACTACACCTTTTGGTTTTGAAAATGATTGCATATTAAGCATGTATGAAGCTTCTGAAATTTCTGAGAAATTTTCCGTTTTGCTTCGAATCTCTCTGATCATGTGAAATAAATTTTGTTTGATGATTGATTCTTGTTTAGAATGGGATGGGGATCATTTCTGGAGAGTTTAAGGGCTTGGGGTTGCGTATTGAGTGAGATAGCTTGAGAGGCTAGCCGGAGAAGATGACCGGAACACTGTTCCGGTCACCTGAAAGTGTTTAGGGTTCAGATTAGGGCTTAGTGACGTAATTAGTGTAGTTTGAATGCGAGCCATCCATTTGCGCGCGCTGGTCAATTCCCTCCCTTTTAAGTTTGAATCTGGGCCACTGGATTAGCATACTTCCATTAATTCTTATTTTTATTTCATTTTAATTACATTTCTTTCCACATTTTATTAAAAATAGTAAAACACTTCTAAAAAATTTCATTTTTTGCATCATGACTTAAAATATTTTTCTCATTCTGAAAATAATTTTTATTTTTATTTTTTGCATAAATTTCGTATTTTTAAAATATTTAAATGTTTATTTTAATTAATTAATGAGAATTAATTAATTAAAATATCATTTAAGTTTCTAAAAATCACCAAAAAATCACATTGCATCTTGATACATTTAGAAACATTATCAAACCCTTCAAACAAATTTCTTTTTGGTTCTTGACCTATTTTGACATTTTTCTTTGGAATTAGGGTTCTTAAAAGTCAATATTTTTACCCTAACTTAGAAAAATCCTTTCTGCCTAACCATGAAGAGTTTGATGATGGTTCCTTTTGCATTGCATTCCTCATATCATGCAGTTTCTAGGGTAAAATTGGTTTGAATTTATTCTTCATTTTCCATTTGTTTTGCATTTATCATTGAGAGGTACCTTAAAACCCTAGCAAACTTGAGAAAATCATAACTTCCATTAGGTTAAGATTTAGGTCTCCCCCTTTGGGTAGGGAACTTATATAGGTTTAGGGTTCCTTTGATCCTATTTTCAATTTTTTATCATGTCATTTTCTTCTGGTTTTGAATTTTGTATTGCATGTTATGTATAAACCCTAATTTTTGCTTTCATTTGCATCCATTCTCCATATGCTTGCATACATGAACTTGCAATGACATTTTGTGCATCCACATGACATATAAGACATCTTAGGACACATTAGAATCATGTTTGATCATTGCATCATTCATTTGCCATGCTTTTTCTTTCATTACATGTCATGTGTTTCTATGAACTTTCATGCTCCCTTTCATGTTTCATTTTGCATCTTCATTGCTTGTATGATCATCCACATCTCATGTTTACCATTTGTATCATCTCTTAGCATCATTTATACCTTTATTTGCTTCTGATTTTGGTTGGCATCCTTGCATCTTATCTAATTCTCATTTCATTTTCATTTCCTTTCATTAACTTTTCAGGTGGTAAGTTTTTGAGAAGTGAATTTGCCTTCACTTCTCATAATTTTCTTTTCATCTCTCTTATGCATCATTGCTGAATTTTACTTTTGTATTAGAGTGAGCTTGCTCATTCATGTTCTCTCCTCACTTTCTTTCTTCAAGCAACTTATCTTCTTAAGTGATGTAAGTTGGCTTGCTTCTTCTGCTTCTCTTCCATCTTTGCCTCTTCCTTGGTGGCTCATCTTGAAGATCTTCTTGCAAGCCTCATAAACTTTAGGAACATCCAAGCATGATAACAATTAGGGTTGATTAGTTCCCCATTTAGTTTTACCTTTGTGTCATCTTTGTGTCTTCTCTTCTCATCTCATAATCAAGGACTAAACCTTAAAGGTTTTAAGACTTTGTGCTTAGGGTTATGCCCGTATCATTCTATTAGGATGGAGTGTATAACTTTAATCCTAAGTGTTAAACCCTTAATGTGTTAAAACCCTTTAATCAATTCACCTAATAATCACTAAGACATCAAGCTTGTAACTTGGGCCTTGCATTAGGGTTCTAATTCTTCCTTAAGTGGTTAAGAAGGACTAACCCTAGTGTTAATGGACAAGTCCCTCTCAAGTTGTCTTACAAACCATAAAAATCCTTTTCTTAATCTTACCATCAACTAAAATCCATTTAATAAAGGTTTTCTTTTGTCATGAGGTTAATCCTTAATCATGGATTAAGTTAAGGAGCCTTTCTCAGCTTAAATGTTCTCATCTATTATCCTTCTATTAGGATAGTGTAATGGGTCCATTAAATCCTTGATTATGGCTTAAACTCATTACTTAACACTAAACAAAAACTCCAAAAAGATCTAAATAAGGGCAAGTAGGTTAATGATCTTAATCCTACATCATGGTGGCTAAGTGTGAGGTGCTTACTTCATACTTAAGGTATTCTCATTACCCCTACTCAGAGGGAGGATGTGATGAGTTTACTAACCCTTGGTTTAGGCTTAAGCTCATTTTCTTATGACAAACTCCAAAAAGCAATAAAAGATTGAAAATTCAAAGACAAAGCAATAATCGTCTCCTCTGGGATTCTTTTCTCATCACCTTCACTCATAAACGAGAACTCGCTTCTTCCATCTGATGCAAGACAGTTTGCACCTGAGCCAAACAGGTCATACACTTGAGCATAGATAAGTAAGCAGTTCACAAGTCAATTTATCTTTCAGTCTCTTTGAGTCGAACTACGGTGTTTTGACTTCCTCATTGCACGAGAGGATACGTAGGCATAACTTAACAGTTATCGAACAAAAGTCTCTGTATATTCCCCCTTCTTCCAGCCTTATTCTTTAAGCCTCATAGTCTTGAGCTTTGCACTCCTGTTCCAGCACTGACCGTTCACATATTTCACTTCACTTTCTTTTAGCACTGACACTTGCATTCTTTCCAGCTTTGATACACAAATAGCACAGACACTACCCCTTTAAACACAAATCTTTTAAGCGTGGATCCCGTCGAGTACGACGGACAATCTGGGTGCTAATACCTTCCTAGGTTGTAACCAACCCCCTTTCTCAGTTTCTCTGGTTCGCAACCGTCTTATTCACCTTTTCTCAAGTTTATGCAGCATTACCTTTCCTTCGAGAGAAAAATGCCTAGCTGGCGACTCTTTTCTTTTCAGTTCACCCTTGTGTGTTCTCTCCTCTTCGCCGACCGTTCGCGTCTGTACCCCTTCTGACCGGGTGTCATTTGGTGGGAGCGACACAGATATGACAAATTTGGGGTATGACACATTGTTTATGTCGATTTTAGTTGTTTATGTCGTTCAAGTTGATAAGTTGTTTATGTTGTGATAAGTTGATTAAGTTATTTTTGTTGGAGTGATGTTGTGATACTTGTATAAACCTCTATCTGTGTATTGTTTATCATATATCGTTTATAATTATCGATATCTTGCCCTTTTTGTTTGAATGTTACCTCTATGTTGGTAACATGCAGGTATTCTGGATTAGAGTTGCTTACCTTTGTAGTCAAGTCGGTGTCGTCGCTCTGATACGTAACACTCGGGGGGATTTGAAGCTTGTTATGTCATAGTCGTTTCTCGTTATTGTTGTTGTATTTAAAAGTTGAAGTTGAATAGAAGAATATGTTGTTACAAGTTGTTTTATAAGTTGATAAATAAATTGTTTTTTCATGACAATGAAGTTGAAAATTATGAACATGTTGTTTAGTAATTAAGATGTTTTGGTTTATAAAATAAATGAAATTGTTATTTGTCTCCCGGTCTATATGTGTTATGTATCCATGTTGATATGCGATTAAATGTTGATGTTTTTAAAGACAAAAATGTGGCATCCTATATTATTGTTGAATTTTTGAAACTCTGATTTATGAATTTCCGCCGGGTAGATTTGGGGTGTTACATTAGTGGTATCATAGCAGGTCGGTCCGTCCGGCCAATGTTGTCTAATGTTATTAATTCCTTAGTATGATGCATGTGTGTGAAACACTTTCGGTATTTGTTGTTAGTTTCTATTCGTTGTCTGCAAGTGTTGGTTGAAATTAAGTGGGGGAGAAGCTTGACTCTCGGACTGTTGTTGGAATGTCGAAGATGGTTCAAAGTTGATGTTGATTGCAAGAGTTTAAGGTTGTTTAAGAGATGTTGTTGAGGACCGGCGAGAGCATGGACTCATGAATTCG